>CM053769.1:264109663-264168852 GCA_028658325.1 Potorous gilbertii | reverse complement strand
AAACCATCAGCTTTTGGTTAAAAAATAGAGATAGATCAATTGAACTGACTGGAAAAGACAGATTCAGAAACCTAGTCTCAAAAAACCAATATGTAATAAAGTGGAAAAGTTACCAGAAGAAAAGCTCCCTATTGGATAAAAACTGCTGGGAAAATTGGAAAGCCATCTGAGGAGAAATTAGGTTTAGATCAAACTGGAATCCAATGAGGTCTAGCTAAATAAATTGTGAATCCAATGAGGTCTAGTTAAATAAATTGTGAGATATGAATGTAATAAAATATTACTATGCTGTAAGAAATGATATGTGATGAATACAGAGATGTATGAAAAGATCCATATGAACTAATGTGGAGTAATATAAGCAGAACCAAGAAAACAACTTAACAATGATCACTACAATGTAAATGGAAAGAAAAGTCACACACACACACACACACACACACACACACAGAGTAATGTAAGAAAATTATAAAAAAATGAGACTTCAATGACAAGAGACAAGAAAATATACTCAAACCTAACCCTTTGTGAAGGTGGGAGGTCCACAACTATCATACAGTGTACATGTTTTCAAATTTTTTCAATGTATCAATCAGTTATTCTGACATACCGTAAAAAAAAATACTACTTGTTATATGGCATGATTCTGCAGGAGGGGAAGTTGAAGGGATACATCAGACATCATTGTGATAGAAAAAATGGAAAATATCAATAAAATCTTGTTTTTTTTGAAAAAGAATATTGCCAAGAAAAATAAAGCCCCAAATTTAAAGCTCACTTGAGGTTGACAAGAAATGCCAAGAATTACAAATAAAGGATTTTTCCAGTTGTACTAAGGAAAAGAAAAGGATCAGGTATAGGATGATATTGGGGTGGACATGATGACAGACAGCTGGTAGAACCACTAAACTCTTTATCTACTTCTTTTTCCTGTCAAGGTGAACAATCTTTAGAAAAGAATCAATCCATTTACTAAGGACCTATTATGTACCAGGTACTACGCTAAGCATTGGGGACACAACTATAATAAATGAAACATATCTGAGTGCTATACATATTAGGAAAATCTTTGATAAAATGGAGAGTGAGATGAAGTAGGCAACGAGGATCATAAGAAGTATGAGGGCAAGTAAAGGGAAGTCAGATGGTGTAACAGACAGAGCGCCAGGTGTGGAAGAAGGAAGACTCATCTTCCTGAGTTCAAATCTGAACTCAGACACTTACTAGCTATGTGACCCTGGGCAAGTCAATTCACTCTGTTTGCCTCAGTTTCCTCATCTGTAATATTAACTGGAGCAGGAAATGGCAAACCACTACACTATCCTTGCCAAGAAAACCCCAAATGGGGTCACAAAGAGTTGGACACAACTGGAACAACAACAATACACAACTAAGGGATGACACAAGGAAAAAAGAGGGCCTATGGCAGAGCTTAATAGAGGCCAACAGGAATAAGTGATTTGTCTAGGTCTAGAGCTTGTGTCTGATGCTGAATTTGAACTCAGAAAGAAGAGTCTTCCTGACTCCAGGTCCAGCACTCCATCTACTGTGCCCAGTATAATGTTGAGCAACTACTATAATTTTTACATTCCACCAATCCTTCTCTATAAAGGCACTATGCTTGTCTCAAATTATCCAAGTAAAGGCACTATTCCTGGTCTCAAATTATCCATTTAGAAGATTCACCAAACTACCACTGCAACTTTGAACTCTATTTCTCTCTACTCCAAACTCCCAGTATACTTCATTGTCAAGCAAATAAGCATCAATTATAGATAAAGTATAATGTAAATGGTTCATTTAAAACAATACAAGTAAAGAAAACTTCAATAGTGCTAACTTCAGAATAACAATAAGACCGCATTAACAGTCAAATGCACTGGTACTTACTGTTCAATGCGCGGTGACAGGTATAATTTTGGGAACACTTGAGTAGCTTCTGTGTCCTCAAAACTGACCGAAAGGAGAGCCACATCTTCTCCAGGATCTTCATTTGCATCCTTAAATAAAAAGAAATGGAATAGTTTTTGGCAGGTGCTCTTATATAACATCTAATTGCTGATAATCTTACATCATTCTTTACTGAAATGAGGCTATGTGACATGAGCATCTTCCTTTCCATCTTCTAAACATAACCTTGCTCATATAACTATCCTTTCATCTTTCTCTACAGTGACATGCCCTCTTCCCTTTCTAAAATTAAACCCTTCATCCGTTCGAATCATAAGTATTTATTCATGCTCTGTGGCTTTTCCTTTCCTGTATCATGAGAAATCTGGGTTTTGCATACTCAATTCTTTCCTTTCTAACATATTTTATTCAACAAATATTTATGGTGACTCTATGCCATGTATTGGAGATAGAAACATTATGCAATCCTGCTTGTGCTCAAGGATATTTGAGTCTACTGGAGTCTACTGGAGGGAACAAGTATAGAGTTAAGAAGAATTCCAGGCATTTTCACTAGTTGTTCATGCCTGGAATACTCTCATTCCTTATTTCTGCCTCAGGCTTCCCTGACTTCCTTCAAATCCCTGCTAAAATCCCATCATTTATAAGAAGTCTTGTTTCACCCTCTTAATTCTAGGGTCTTCCCTCTATTGATTACTTCCAATTTATCTGGTACCTAAACTTGGTTTTACATAGTTGTTTGCTTGTGCTTCCTCCATTAGACCAGAAGCTCCTTGTGGTAAGGGACTACTTTTTGCCTTTCTTGGCTTAGCACAATGCCTGGCACTGAATAAACAGGTGTTTAATCAATGTTCCCTGACTAACTACTATACAAAGTAGCTTTCAAATGGAATGTAAAGGATATTAATAAGAATAATATGAATTAAGGTAGTAAAAAACTAAGGCTGTGAAATGGATCCTGATCACAAAAATACTCAAGGGCCAAGTTAAGTTTTATCCAATAAGCAACAGCCCCACCTCCCACCTCCCCAATCCTGGCTTCTCTACTATCTCCTTTATCTCTCTATCCATTTATGCATTTTTAAAAAAAAGGTAAAATAATCAACTTTCCTTAGCACCTTGCTACTTTTTCTAACAAAGTTAAATTTCTCAAGTGATGACTGGTAACCAGTTTTAATTACTTATCACCAATTTCTCCCATAACCTTGTAATCTTAGCTTTTCTCCTTATCCAGTACGCAAAATAGTCCTTCTAAGATCTCATGGTGGCCAAATCCAGTGATTTTATCAGCGTTTAGCTGTGTTGCATGGCCGCAGCATGGTTAGGAGGGGCAGGAGTCAAGATATTATGTTCCAGTGTTTGCTCTGCTACTTATTTGTTGTTTGACTGTGGAAAAGTCAATTAAATTAACTTCCATGGACCTCATCTATTAAATTGGGAAGGAGGCAGAAAATTGACTAGATTATCTCTAAAATCCCTTTTAATTCTATGTACCTCTATGTAAAATTACCCTTCTCCTTTCCAAAACTCAACTTTATTGAGTTCTATGACGCCATATTTTCTCAAATTTACCTCATTTTTCCTACTATTTATTTATTCATTAATATGTCAACCTAACAATATTTCTTCACAATACTTCTCGGTCTAAACCCTTCCTCTTAATCTCCATGGCTAATACAAATGTTTCTTTAAGTATTTTTAACTTATAAGTAGATAGGCATATAAAACAAGGCTGAGCATAGAGACTCCAAGAACCATCAGGGGCTCCCTATTGCCTACAGAATAAAATACAAACTCCTCGGTTTGGCATTTAAAGGTCTTTTCCCTTTTTGAGATGTATACTAAGGAAAAGGAAAAGAATAAGCATTTACATAGGGTCACTATATGCCAGTCATTGTGCTGTGTTTTTTTTTAAACCAAATATTATTTCATTTGATTCTCACATTTTACAATGTTAGCTTAATAATCACCTACACTGATAGCTTAATAAGTAATAGATGAAAGAAATGGAATAGGCATAATTTACCTAGATTTTAACAAAGCTTTTAAGAAAGTACCTTTTGGAAAAGATGGAAATATGTGGACTATAAAACTGTCTGTTTATATGGATTCAGAACTAGCTGAATAAATATATTCAACAAGTAGTTATTAATGGTTCAATGTTATCCTACGAGAAGGTGGGGTATCACAGAGATCTTTTCAGTTATCGCCCCTTAAACGTTTTTTTAAACGACTGAGATAAAGGCATAAGATTGTATGCTCATCAAATTGGCAGATAACACAAACTTTTTAGGAATAACTAACACACCAAGTGACAGAAGCAAGAAAGATCTTGACAGGCTAGACCACTAGGATGAATTTAATAGGATTAAATTCAACAGGAATAAATGGTACAAAAAAAGTAAAATTTACCAGCACAAGATTGAAGAAACAGTTGAGACAGGACATGTTTTGAAAGAGAATTAAGGGTATTAGTGAACTATAAATTCAATATTGGTCAGCAGTGTGATACGGTAGCCAAAAAATATCTGAAGTAATTTTGTGATGCATTACGGGGCATGGCTTTCAGGAACAGGGACATGGTGTTTTCTCTTGTACTCTTCCCTGGTCAGACTTAATCTGGAAGATTGGGTTCCATTCTTAGCAACACAGTTTAAGAGGGACGTTGATAAGGATGAAGAGTATGCACAGGAAGGCAACCTGGGTGAAGGGTCTTGAATCTATATCATATGAGGATCAGTTGAAAAAACTGTGAATATTTATTTAATCTGGAGAAAAAACCACTCAAAGAAGACACAATAATAACTGTATTTGAATACTACAAGTTCAGTCATGTTAAGGAGAGGTTAAATTTGTTCTACGTGGCTCCAGAAGGCAAACCAGGAGTAATGGTGAAAACTGAAAGAGGTAAATTTAAACTAGGTATCAGAAACAACTTCCTAACATATTTTCCAAAAGTGGAATGGACTATCTTGAGAGTTTCCTTCTCATTAGAGGTCTTTAAGCAGTTGCCAGATAATATCTCATTAACTATGTTATAGTAGCATTCCTTTCGTATATGGATTGGATGAAATGGCTGCTTTGGTCACTTTCAACAATGCAATTCTATGATCCAGTCATATTGCCCATCTTGATGTTTCTCACATATGATACAACCTATCTCCTATTTCCATGTCTTTTCATTGGCTATTCCCCATCACTGGAACGCACTCATTTCTCACCCTCTCCTGTTAGAATCACTATTGTCCTTCAAAGCTCAACTTTCTACATGAGACTGTTCTCATCTCAAACCTCCCCCATCTCTACTTACATGATGTCTTCCCTCACAGAATGTTAAGTTTCTTGAAGACAGAGATGCTTTCTTTTTTGTCTTTGTATCCCCAGTGCCTAGCCCATTGCTTTGTACCTAAAAGGTCTTAATAAATATTTGTTTCTTAGTTATTCCTCATTCAAACCAAACAACTACTTGCTCTTTCTCTTTCAGGATATTCAACCACCTGACTGTGCCCTTGAACAGGCTGTCTCCCGCACCTGGAATGTTTTCCCTCACCTAGCTCACAGAACACTTAGTTTTGTTTAGGATACTACATACACCACACCAAACCCCTTAGTGGTAAAGGTTCTAAAATTATCTTAGAGCTAGAGTCCATGGATATCTAATAGGTCCATAGAAAAATTGGGGTAAGGGAGTGGGGAGTGGGAAGGGCTATGAATTTGGATGGGGAAGAAAACATAGTTATTTTCACTTCAAGTTCAGCTGAAATTTGGCATTTTCTTCTATTATTTACAAGCATTACTCTGAGACAGGTTTTATTAAACTGCCAAAGAAGTCAATGAAAAAGTCATCTTTTGCTTTAAGGCTTCCATATGTCCATATGCCACATTATATTAAGCTTTTCTAATCCCCTCCAATTATTAGTGTTCTCTTTCCTTATGCCAAGATACTTTGCATTTTGTATATATTTGTAAGTGTGTGTGTATGTGTGTGTGTGTATATATATATATATATATATATATGCATACACATTATATATATTTGTGTGTATGTGTATGTGTGTATATATATTTATATGTGTATGTGTGTGCATATATATACATACATATATATATTTGTATTTATTTATTAGTATACATATTGTCTCCCTACACTCCCAACCCTCTCAATGTAAGCTTCTTGAGTGACAAGACTATTTTAGTTTTCCTTTTGTATTTCCAGTGTTTAGCACAAAGCCTAACCTAAAAGAAGCATTTAATAAATAAATTTTGTTGAATATGTCAGCACTTTTACACAGAGTAATTAGTTCAAAATAGTAAGCAATTCACATAAATGACCGCAAAGGGTTACTTTCCATGGCTAAACCCAGTTTTTACTGTTTTTTTCCTTTGGTTACTTTTCCTGTATCTAAAAAACAGTATCGTGGTGAAAGTTTTCTCTGGAGTCTACAAAGTTTTATCCTTCCATATCCCAAGCTCATTTTCTCTCACATTAAAAGAAGTATTAGATCTGACTCTTCTTCTAAGGGTACTTCTTGTAACTCTGCAGGGCTGAGATTCTCTTGTGTTCTTTCTTTCTCATGGCCCATTCTCATTTGAAGTTTCATCAAGCATCACATTTGGCTAATTACTGGAAACTAGACCTGAAAAAAGAAACAGTTCTTTTTGGAATACCAAAAGCTTCTAGGCAGTAAAGATGACATATATGAGGCTGCTGATAAACAAGTCAGAAAGAGCATGGGATGTGAGGTCAAGATATCTAGGTTTAAAACCTGGTTCTGACATTTACTAGAATATCTGGAGGGGTGAATAGCAAGAAGGCCAAGGTCTGTGGATGACAGTAAGTTGAGGGGGGGTGACTGAGCACAGGGAAGGTGAGGAGGAGAAGGAGGGGTAAGATATAAGAAGATTGGGGTAGTAGGAAGGAGCCAAGTTATGGAGAGATTTAAAAGCCAAACAGAGAATTTTATATTTGATCCTGGAGGTGATAAAGAGCCACTGGAATTTACTGAGTGGGAAAGGGGGAAGGGTGATAAGGTCAGACTTATACTTTAGGAAGATCACTTTCACAGCAAAGTGAAGATGGACTGAGTGGGGAGAGACTTGAGGCAAGGAGACTAACTAGAAAGCTCTTGCAATAGTTCAGGCCTGAGATAATGAGGGCCTACACCACAGTGCTAACAGCATCAGAGATAGGAAGGTGGAGCATAGGAGAGATGTTACAAAGGTAGAATCAAGAGAATTTAACAACAGATTGGATATGGGCATGAGAGAGGAGTCAGTGATAACATCTGCAAGGCTGGGTAACTAGGATGATGGTGGTATCTTCAACAATATTAAGGAAGTTATGAAGGCACCAGGCTTGGGAAGAAAGATAAGAAATTCAGTATTGGACACAGTGAATTTAAGATGTCATCGAGACATTCAGTTTGAAATGTCCAAGAGGTGGGTGGAGATAGGAGACTGGAGGTCAGGAGCAATGCTAGGAATGGATAAGTAGATTTGAGAATCATTAGCAGAGAGATGGATGATAGTCGATTCAATGGGAGTCAATGAGATCACCAAGGGAAGAAGAATGGAGGGAGAAGAAGAGAGCCTTGGAGGATACCCATGGTTAGGACATGTGACTTAAATGAAAGTAGGAAGACAGCTGGGAGAGAGCAATGTCTTGAAAACCCAAAGAGAAGAACATCAAGGAAAAGACAATGTCAAAGGTCACAGAGAAGTTAAAAAGGATGAGGACTGAGAAAAGTCCATTAGATTTGATAATTAAAAGATCATTAGTAACTTCAGTGAAAGAAGTTATTCAGAAACATTATTCCTGAACTTCTTGAAAAAAGTTTTCAAAACTTAGACCTCGTTTGCATTTGGGCTGGATAGTTTTGTCCACACTGTCATTCACTCACTTGGATGAGCAGAGAGTCATTAATTACATTCCTTGTGGTAAAATGGAGAACCACTGGACCCAGTCACTACTTTAGACCTGCCAAAGCACCCTAAAAATATGAGTTCCTGCCATGCAACCTGTGGCAGAAACCCTCTTATAAGTGGTTATCTCACACAATTATAAAGTAAGCTCCTTTGGAGGAGGAACTCTCTTGATCTCTATGTGTATTTCCAGCATAAAACATAGTATCTGACACATAGTACACACTTAAAATTTTTATCATTCATTCGTTCATAATTGGCTGACGGTGAATTTTATGTATTTTTTCGTGAAGGCTGAATTATTTGTTAACTGTCTTCCATAGATTATGAAAAATACATTTAATTAAAACACTCCAACAAGATCTGAAGACAGTCTATATTTACTGTACTATTACCATGGCATACTTTTAAAAATCATATCTACTTTTTCCCCTTTTCTAACAAATTCTCTCTTCTCAATGAAAGAATAAAAATGGCATTATACAGCATTCCTAAGCAACTGAAATGACCCTAGTTTCCATAAGTATTCTTTATCTGGCATTTTGAAAAGAATAAACATGATTAATTTAACTGTGAAAATGGTGATTTCCAGAACACTGATAGCTACTTCATTATGTTTTATTCTGCTCAGTTTGATGGATCAGTTCTCACTGAGTTGGTATTGATCCTCAATGGATACATTAAGCTTGATTTCAGCACTTTTAAATAAGTTAAGAGAGCTTCAAAAAAATAAATCCATAAAATACTGTTTTCCGGTTTCTGGGACTCCAATTGTATTGTACATTTTCTTCTTCCCATGAGAAACATGATAAAAGCTCTTGCACCGTGGTTCTTAGAAGCTAACATTACATATGATTATTGTAACCACTAAAGGCAGAATTTGCGGAAGAAAAGAGGACTTTAAAAAATGTACAAGTCTGGATTTTCAGAGGTATACAATCTAAATCATTTGAAATTGCAACAGATAAAATTGTGCCAAAGTGAAGAAATCTGTGGAGCTGGATTTTAAGGGATTTTTTTTCCCCTTTTTGCAAAATGGTGCTAAGCAGGAACACATTTATAGTGTTATTTACGATGAACCAATGCTTTGCTCTAACTCCAGAAAAGAGAAGTGTATATAAAAATGTGAACTTTTGTTACATACAGCCTTTAAAAATGCATATTAAATTTACCAATAACAAAACTGACTAGCTTTTCTGTATCCCTTTCTGAACTTCTATGTATTTTCTTTTGTATATTTTAAAAATGTTTCACTGATGCTCTTTTCATTTTGTACATCACTATAATTATCCACCAATGCCCTGTGAAATACCCCCTAGAAGCCTTCCCTTGTAATAACTAGTTAAGCAAAATAAATCAACATATATCTACATCTGTAATCTTAAGTCTCACTCTACACCTCTGTTCAATCACATTTCTGCCAAGGGGTGGGAGCCATGTTTCATCATCAGCTTTCAGAAGCAATAATCAATCACTATATAGATCAGAGATCTGAAGTGTTTTGGAGTTGTTTTCCTTTGTATTATTTCTTTCATATTGTTGTCATCATCCTGAATGTAGCAGGTAAGTCTCTCTGACTTGGCTTAACTGGTCCTCAGAAGATCCACAAAGACCAAACTTTCACCAGGTTCAAAACCTAATACCGCTGCAATCTGGTAGTACCTACCTGACCTTTTGTTCTGCTGTCATAGCTTTCAAAATCTCAGGTTCAAGGACCAGAGAAGGAATGGTTTGGAGATTCTGACCTAATGTTTTGTTTATCCAACTAGGTAAAGCTTTTAATACTTCAAATGAAGAGTTAAAAAACTAACCTTTAATTTTAGGAACCAGATGACCAACAAAAGCACAATTTATTACTACTCTCCAAGTAAGAAAAAATCCATGTGGCATGCTAACAATAACATCTAAGCAGATAGCAGACATCAGCAAAACAGATCATTAGACTGAGAAAAGAAATATAAATATGGGTATAATCTCCTAGTTGTCAGAAAGCCTAGGGACTGGAAAGAATACTAGATTTGTAGAGAACCTACGTTCAAATCCTGGTTCTTTTACTTACTACCTATGTGATCCTAAAGAAATTACTTAAGCCATATGGACCATATAGACCTCAATTTCCTCACTGGGATTTCTATCATATGGTTTTCCCAACTAACAAAAAGTATTCCAGGTCTCTAGGGAAGTTATGTTTCTCGATGTAAACTAACACACTGATTGGAATTCTGGTTTATAAGTCAATCTCATAAGTTTGGTTAGAATAAATAAAATCTACTGAGGGCCTTCTCTTCTTCGTATCTTAAAATCCTAAACTTCCTTCGAAACTCTACTCAAGGGCCACCTTTTACATTAGTTATATTCTGACCACCCTTGTCTCCAATCACTATACTGCCTTTGTATATATTATTTTATGTAATTAATTTATTGTACTTTATGTAAACTCTTTGAAAACAGGGATCTTGTTCCTTTTTTGTCTTTGTATCTCCAGCTTCAGAAGAAGCCTCAGTAAAAGTCCTTAGGAAGGCCAATCCGCCAAGGATAAGCAATTATCTAAAACAGCCTGAGAGTTCTGCCTTATATATTATTACAATGGATTGAGTCTTTTTTAAGATGTGAAAAGTTGTATTAAACCAGTCTAGATAAGAGGATTACAAAATTACAGGTCAATGTGCAATGAAGCAAATCTCCAGCCCAAGGCAGCCTGGAAGGTCATGGGGAAGTGACTATTGCACCACAGCTGGGAGCAGAGCACAGGCTTGTGTAGGCTGCGAGTGCACAGAGGGGACCTGAGCAGGCCATGGGGAGAATGAATCTCTCACACCTGTGGTGGTTTCCAGACTTCATGACCCCAAAACACTGAGGATAAATTGGAAGGTCAGTGGGAAAAGCCTGTGGGATCAGTGCAGGAGAGTAGATTTATCAATTGAGGCGTGACTAAAAAAGTTGAGAACTTGTGGTACACAAATAGAATGGAATATTACTGTGGCATAACCAAAAATAAATATGATGAATACAGAGAAGCATGAAAAGATTTGGATGAACTGATGCAAAGTGAAGTAAACATCCAGGAAAAAAAAACATATGCAATGCCATTAACAATGAAAGAACAAAGAAAAAATCAAAACAATCAAAAATTAATACTGCAAAATAGGCTCATTCCCAAAGAAGTAATAAGACAAAGCATACAGGTACAGAGATGGGGAGCATGTTAAGCATGTGGAATGCTACATACAATGAAGGTTGTTTCCAATATGTTTGTTTAGTCTTGCTGATTTCTTTTCCCCTGTTTTTTATGTTTCATTATAAGAGATTGAATAGGAAATAGGATATATTGTGAAAAGAAGATGTAATAAAAATGGAAGTTATTAATAAAATTTTATTTTAACTAAAATACCCACCACTAAAAAAAAGAGAGATCCCTTGTGCAGAGTGTGGCCCCACATTTGTTTCTTTTATTTTGTACCCTCTTGTCCTGGAAAAAGGAGTAAGAGAAGTTGACTGGTACGTGTTCTCACATTCTGGGCAGCATGCAGGTGCATCAAACACAATGCAAGTACAGCACACAGAGAATGAGCTCTCTTTTCTTTTACAGTAAGTTTTGGTTTGGGGTTTTTTTTAACCTTTTTTGCCTAGCATTTATCTGTTTTTGTTTGTTTAACAGAATCTATGTATTACAATGGAAGAAAGATTTTTAAATCAATGGGAAAATCATCCCAATCTACGTAACCTGGGTAGACAGTTAATACATGTTTGCTGTTCAGTCATGTCCAACTTTTCATGATCCCCACAGACCATAACACACCAGGTTCTTTATCCTCCACTATCTCTTGAATTCAGGACAAGTTCATGTTTGTTGTTTCCCTGACACTACCTATCCATCTCATCCTCTGCCATGACCTCTTTCTGCCTCCAATCTTTCCCAACTTCAGGGCCTTTTCCAATTAAGTCTCATTTTCTAATTATGTAACCGAAGTACTTAAGCTCCCTTTCTCTTACTCCTAGTACATTCCATTCAACAGGAATTTTTTTTTAAGGCATTCTCCCTTCATATTCAGCTGACCCTGTAGCTCCCACAATTCTTAACCATCAATTTTGTGGCACTCAACTTTCCTTATAGTCCAACTCTCACAGCCCTGCACTGCCACTGGAAAAACCATAGCTTTGACTACACAGACTTTGGTTGGCAGGGTGTTGTCCCTACTTTTTATTAAAAAGATTTTCCATAGCAAGAGCAAGCAGCGTCTTTAGTCACCATCTGCAGTGATCTTTGAGCCCAAGAATATAAAATCTGACAGTGCGTCCATTTCTTCTTCCTCTATTTGCCAGGAAGTGAGGGAACCTGTTGCCAAGATCTTTGTTTTTGTTTTCCATGTTAAGCTTCAAACAAGCTTTTACACTCTCCTCTTTCACTTTCATCAAGAAGCTTCTTAATTTCTCGTTGCTTTCTGCCATCACAGTAGTATCATCTGCATTATCTGAAACTGTTGATATTTCTCCCAGCAACCTTAATTCCAGGATTTGATTCATGTTAGAGGAGTCTAAAACAAGTACAAGCATATATTTTGGTCGGGATAATATTAGTACTTAATCATGTACTGTCTTGCAGCATTTCTTCTACTACATGAATGAATTGAGGTTTTTTACATTTTCGTTACATTTTTATATCGTTCCTCATTTGTGAGGACAATGATATAAAAATATGAAGTGTTGATTTATTCTAATTTCTCTAAATGAAATCAGAAGCTCTTTGAGAGAACGGAGGTTATATCTTTATCTCCTCTGTAGTCCTTTATCTTTCTCTGTCATCTATCACATTAGCTATCCCTCCCAGAACAACAAATTTGATAAGCAGGCTACCTATGACTTCATCCAAGTCATTCATTAAAAAAAAAAAATTAAACAGAGCATAGAAGCATTAATGTGGTTCTGGATATTGTGGAACAGAAACCCAGTCATATCCATATCACATCTAAGGACAAAGATTATTAATAATGAAAAAGCACCAATGGAACACTCCCTTAAAAAATTAGGAGATACATGCTACTGTCCCATTTTCGCTCAGATTAGTCTTGTTCTAATATTGGGAAATGAAACCACATATAAAAAAACTGATTTAGAGTCACCCAAACGTTTAAGGTCTATGGTGTTGATAATGAATTAGATAAAGAAATTTGAAAGTCTTTTACAAAGACAGGAATCTAACAAATGCGGAATCCAGGCACCTCTGAATGCACCAATAATGGAGAAGTTAAATAAAGATAAACACAGCGCCTGTACTTGCGGTATTAGAGACGTGAGCCGGTCCAGCTAGTTCTATAACAGTAACTACAATAATGACAGCTAATATTTATATAACACTCTAAGTTTTACAAAACGTTTTCCATATTTTACCTCATTTGATTCTCTTAACCCTATAAAGGAGCTGCTATTATTGTCTTCATTTTAGTCATGAAGACACTGAGACTGATCAAAGTGACCTGCTCACGATCACCCAAGTGTCAAGTATCTGAAGGTTTGAATTCTGGCCTTCCTACCTTTAAGCCCTCTGCTTTATGCACTACGTATGGCATGAAGATGACTTATATCCCCCTCTCCTGAACGAAGAAGTCCAATCCAACTGGACCGTATCAAGGGGGACAAGAAAAGATTTACCTGGAACATTTTAGGATGCATAGTACAACGGAAAGAACACTAGCTGTGGAACTGGAGGATGTGGTTGTGGATTCTGACCCTAATGATAACTATCTGGTCTTGGAAAAGTATTTCATCTACAGGGTCCTCTAAAGTCCTTTCCACTTCTATATCAGTGATTAATGAACCTATCAAAAATCTTGCTCCAAGTTAACATGGAACAATATTCTTGTGTGAATGATTGAGTCCAATCAGTCATTCAAGCAAATCTAAATAGAAGTATAGAATAATTGGATTGTATTTCTCCATTTCCATCTCATCCACAGGGATACCATAAAAGACTTGTCAAATGTCATGCTAAAATCCAAGTAGTAGGGTATATCTGTGAGATACTTCTGATCCACTAATCTCTAAGCTTTATCAAAAAATGGAGTGAGATTGAATCTGAATTGTCCTTTCTGACTCTTATAAAAGCCTGATTCCCATCCTCTAAGTAATTGCATATCACTCTTTTATTAATACATCTTTGCCAAGAATCCCAAGCAAATTCCTTGGTTACAGCTTAAAAAGACGCTACCTTCCCTTTTTTTGTGAAAATTAGGAGATGTGCCTGCCTCCCTATTTCAACATAATTTTTTAAAGATGGTCAAAAAGAATACAGAAAATGATATTGGTCAATACACTCAATATGCTGAAATATAACTCGTGTTCCCTAGTTACTGACTCATATAGGAAAGTTAGGTGTTCTCAATAAAGTGGAACTAAAAGACTTAAGATTTTTAATATAAAATTGGAGAAATGTAAAGAAAAAAATTGTAGGAATGTATCTGAGAGTCTGATTCTATTTTTGGAAAATGCATCTTATGATCTCTCCTACTTTTAAATACTCCACAAACCTTAGATGGAGACACAGAGACCTTCCTCAAAACTAGTTTAGTTACAATATAAATATTCCCAGAAATTTTCTTTCATTACTCACTCCCCTTTGACAACTCCTACCTCCATATGTAATACAGAAAGAAAAAAGAAAGAAAATAGAAATCAAAAAGAAAATCATGTTTTATGCTCACTAGAGGAGAAAGTTTGATTCAGAAAATTGCTTAAAAAGTTGCTTAAAAACTCTATCTTAACTTGTATGAACTAATGCAAAGTGAAATAGGAAAAATGAACCAGGAAAACAGGGAGGGAAAAGACTTGGGCTTTTTTTGGACCCTGATAGCACATGTATATCAAATTGCCCACCATTTTTGGAAGAAGGAAGGGAGAGAGAAAAATTTGAAACTCAAAATCTTATAAAAATGAATGCTAAAAATTGTCTTGATATGTAATTGGAGAAAAAAATAAAATACTATTAAAAATGAAAACCAAAAAAACATTCTACCCTAGTTCCCTCATTAGTAAAAGATTTTTCAAACCCCAAAGAAAGATTCAAAGGAAAGTCCACATGTGGTACAGGGTATAGAGTGAAGGACTTGGAATTAAAGATGGTATTCTTTATTACATATAATATAATCACATGACTGTCAAAAGTACTTAGGACAGTACCTGACATATAATAGAAGCTCAAGAGATGCTTATTCCCTTCCTTTAAAATTACATAAATGGACCCTGGTAAGCTGAAGAATGTCCAGAGGAAGAGAGCCAGAGTGAAAGGACTGGAATGTGTGCCGTGTAATTGCTAACATCTTATCGTACCTTAAGGTCTGAAAAGTTCTTTACAAATATCTCATTTGATCCTTATAACAATTATAGGATGTAGGTGCACTTATTTCCCCCATTTTACATATAAGAAAACTGAGACAAAGCAAGGGATTAGCTGAACTGCCCAGGGTTAGACAGTTAAAAAGTGTTTGAGGTCACTTCTGAACTCAAGTCTTCTTGATTTCAGGTCTAGCACTCTATTGACTGTGTCACCTAGCTGTATCTCTGAAGATTGGTTGAAGGATATTTGGCCTGGAGAGGAAAGTCTGGGGGAAGAGAAGTAGGGAGGAGAATATAAAAGGTATCATCAGGTACTTGAAAGGATGTGATATAGGAAAGGGAGGGAATAGACTTGAGTTTTGGGGGGTTTTTTGGATCCTGAGGAAAGAAGAAGGAACAATAAGTAGAAGGTAAACTTTAGTTTGATACACACACACACACACACACACACACACACACACACACAACCTTTAGCAATGAGAGTGGGCTGCCTTAGGAGATGAGGGGCTGGCTCCCTCTCCTTGGAGGTCTTCATGTTGTAGCTGTACTACCAATCTCACACATTACAGCAAAGATCCTTTTTCAGGAATGGGTTGAAGTAAATAGTCAT
The DNA here is from genome assembly GCA_028658325.1 of Potorous gilbertii. NCBI lineage: Eukaryota > Metazoa > Chordata > Mammalia > Diprotodontia > Potoroidae > Potorous > Potorous gilbertii. Next base: position 264,153,080 of record CM053769.1, on the reverse strand, counting down.
TGAGATTCTTTTCAATTCTCAAAATCTATGATACCTTATTGTGGAAAGACCAACAGTGGCCCAACCAACTCTAACTACATAATAGCTGAGTCATTTACAGGATTAATATTAAAAGCATTTTAAATCATTGACATTCTGTGGTGAGAAATAAGGATCAAATTTTCTTCAGTCCAAATTATTATATTAAGTAGGTGACCACTTAGTTTTAAGAATTATCCTAGTCTGGATACTGTAACTTTTGGAGACTGAGAGATGAGGCTATTCGGCTCTGCTCAGAAGCTAGGAAAGGTCTGAAACATCTTAGATGATTATATATAATCACTTTGGAGGTGGTTCAGAGTAAGAGGAAAAAGGACTATAGAAACCAAAAAGAGCACCCATGTACCCACCCACCCAGTAGGTCACCTGGCACCTACTCTTTGGTACCCATGGCAACAGGATAAACCTGTTATTTAAATGCCTGAGTCCCTATAAAAAGAAGAGACCCACTGTCCTTCACTTGATACAATCAAAAACTACAAGGTGTTGAAAGAGAGATTAGTGCCTATGAAAGGCACTCTCTAGGAAGGAATCTTGGACTTTTCCCAGAAACTCTGGGTGCCACTGGAGAGATAATAACAGCTGACATGTATATAGGCTTTTCAGTCTGCATATACCATCTTATTTATCCTCTCAACAACCCTATAACCCAGGGACTGCACGGAATATCCCGCTATTTTACAATAAGGACAATGAACTTCAGAAAGGATAAGAGACAGAAATAAGTTTTTAAAATATCGCTAGAAAATTTAGGACAATTGTCTCTAGCACTGCCTAAGTAAATTAGGTTTTGGCACATCAAAATTTACTGCCATAGACAAGCTTACTGGACAATCTTCTTATGAGAACCTTATTTCCCAATTAGTTTTCTTACCAATAAAGGCTATTTTTTACAGCAAACAGTTAAATCAGCTTTCCTGTACAAATCAATCTTATATGAATTTGGATAAAGTATCCTAGCTTCTTTTTTCCCAGAATCCGATTACTCCTGAATGAGCTAAAAATTGAGGCTACTCAAATCCAGAGCTGAAATCAAACATTTAAATGGTAGAGCAATTACAACTGTCCTAACTCCTAACCTACCTCTAAGACAAAAGAGTGTACGTGAGGTCTCTTAATGAACAGGTATTTACTGAACGACTTCTATGCACAATGCCCTATCTTCCAGGGAGGACACAAAGTATAAGAGGCCCTATTCTCAATAAAGTAGATACAAACATGAAAATTTATATAATACAAAACAATAGCTCAAGACAATAACGATCCACAGTTCAAGGCAAATTGCAAATAAATGGTATACATCAGGGGAAACAAACTCACAGTTTTCCACAGGTCAGTTTATCCCCCACAACCCCTCTTCCCTATATTAAGTGACTGGTTCTTCAGATTAATATGAAATTTGATTACACATGCAAGTAGGTGGCATATTGCAAAGGGTGCCAGGAATGGAGGTGCTCAGGAAAGCCTGAGTTCAAATCTAGTTTCAAATTCTTACTTGTTGGGAAACTCTTTGCCTCAGCTTCCTCATCTGTAAAATGTGGACAATAACAGCATGTACCTCCCAGGGTGTTGTGAAGAGGAAATGAGATAACTGTAAAGTACTTGGTCTAGGGCCTGGCACAAATGAAGAGCTATGTAAATGCTACCTATTACGGCTGCTGCTTTACTGTTATTACTGTTTACTGTGAAAAGAAATAGATTTAATAGCAGTCATCAAAACAGAGGAGTACTACAAAGTTGAAGCAAACATGAAATGTGAGTTTGAAACCACTGGTATAGATAATACGTACAAAAGGATTTCGAAGGAGTGATAATCATCAATTATTTATACGGTAGTTGAAAGGGATTAATCGGATACTTTACAGAGAAAAGGAATAGGAGACTAAGTGAAGAGGACATTAAAGTACAAAGTACCTGGTGGATAAAAAAATCACAGAGATAGTAAAAGGGGAGGCTAGCAACATCCAAAATGGTTAACTTCATAATTTTTCCTAGGAGAGGTACAGATATTAAGTGACCCATCTATTTTGTCTATGTTCATCCTTAATAAGGATTTTGGAGAAGATGATTAGGCCTATAATTTCACAGACTGAGAACTGAAAAGAAGGTTAGCAATTATCTAGTTCAATCTCACCATTTTTACAGGTGAAAAAATTGATATCTGGAGAAGTTAAGTAATATTCCCAAGGTCAAACAGACAGGAGAAAGCAAAACAAGTCCTTCAACTCCAAATCCAGTACTCTGCGCTGTGGTGACTGTTTTCCTGCTTGGCTATAGCCCACAGCTAAAGAATTTAAGGACAGTTGGTGATAGGATGTTTAGTTCAAGAAGTAGGAAAAAAAACTAAGGACCAAAATACAAGAATAGACAAGAAGATAAGCTTCCCCATTTATACGGATGAAGAACCACATAAGAATAGATGACCTCACAGAGTGTGATTGTCCTTCATTTTCGAAGAGGACCAAAATGACATCACCACAATAAAGTGAAGTTTCAGTGTGTCCAATTGTGGCTGATCAGACCAATATGATCTCTGAATGCTCTACCATAGGTTGGGCACAGATAGTCCATATTAATTTTGGGGGTGAATACTCCAAATTTGCACATCCTACATTTACTTTGTGCTGTCTCAACTCTGCTTTGCTCATAGAGCACAGCACCCTTTCTGATGTGGGCACGCCATGCTGAATGGTTGCACAGTCCCATGTTACACAGTCAAATCCAAAGTTCTTGAGAGAGACTTTAAGAGTGTCCTTGCATCACTTCTTCTGACCATCATGTGATTGCCTGCCCCATGTGAGTTCTCCATAAAGTAGTCTTTTGGGCAAACATATATTTTGCATTCGAACAATGTGGCCAGCCCATCAGAGTTGTGCTCTCTTTGGCATAGTTTGAATGCTTGGCAGTTCAGCTCAAGCAAGGACTTCAGTGTCTAGTAGCTTATCCTGCCAGGTGATCTTCAGAATCTTCCTAGGACAGGTCAAATGGAAGCAATTCAGTTTCTTGGCATGGCACTGGTAGACTGCCCGTGTTTCACAGGCATACAACAATGAGATCAACACAACAGTTCTGTAGAGCTTCCGTTTGGTAGTCAGTCTAACACCTCTTCTCTCCCAAACTTTTCTTCAAAGTCTTCCAAACACTAAGCTAGCTCTGTTAATGCAATCTCATTGTCAATGTGTACATCCCTGGAAAGTACACTACTATGATAAGTGAATTTATCCATAGCATCCAAAACTTCTCCATTTGTTGTAATTGATGGTTCCACACATGGATGGTGCGGTGGTGGCTGATGGAGCTGATGATGATTTTTTTTGGTGTTAATTATTAGGCCAAAATTAGCACAGGCAGCAGAAAATTGAACCATACTTTGTTGCAACTCAGCTTCAGAGGCTGCATTGAATGCACAATCATCTGCAAACAGAAAATCATGCACCAACACTCCCTCCACTTTGGTCTTGGCTTGTAGCCTTTTCAAATTGAAGAACTTACCATCAGTACAGTAGTTGACTTTGATGATGTGTTCATCCTCACTGAAAGCATTTGTCAGCATTGATGAAAACATCATGCTAAAAAGCATGGGAGCCCTGTTTCACTCCATTAATGACTGGGAAAGCACGAGAGCACTGTCCACCCTCCCAAATCTGGGCAATCATCCCATCATGAAATTGATGTACGATACTGATGAATTTCTCCAGGCAGTCAAATTTTGACACAATTTTCCATAAACCCTCATGAGTAACAGTGCCAAAGGCCTTGGTTAGGTCTACAAATGTTGTGTACAGATCTCTGTTCTGCTCCTGGCATTTCTCCTGTAGTTGTTGGGCAGCAAACACCATATCAACTCTTCCTTGGCCCTTTCTGAAGCCACACTGGCTCTCGGGTATATGACCATCTTCCAGGTGAAGGATCAGCCTATTAAGGAGGACTCTAGCAAGAATTTTGCCAGCAATGAATGACTAAGGTAAAGACCCCCCGTGATTGTTGCAGGACAATCTATTCCCTTTACCTTTATAAAGATGGACAATGGAGGCATCCTTGAACTCCTAGGGGATAACTTCCTCTTGCCATATAACATGGAAAATTTCAGTCAGCTTTTGTAGGAAGAATGTTTCCCCTACCTTGTAAATCTCAGCTGGAATAGAATCAGCACCAGGTGCTTTGCCACATGAAAGTAACCTAATGGCCCTCAAAACCTCTTCTTTAGTTGGAAGTTCAGCTAAGGAGGGACTGACTTCAACTTGAGGTAAATAGTCAATGGCCTCAGCATTGATTGATGATGATCTGTTGAGAACACTATGGAAGTGTTCAGCCCCTCTCTGGGATCATGTCCTTATCACTAATCAATGTGGCTCCATCAGCACTGAGTAGGTGTGATGCACCATAGGTTTTTGATCCATAAATAGCTTTCAGGGAATCATAAAAGCACTTTGGATTGTTATTATCAGCAGACTGAATTTCATCTGCCTCCTTACTGAGCCAGGAATTCTGCATCACTCTAAGCTTTGCTTGTACTTTGCTTTTGATGGAATTAAGTGCTGCCTTCTTAGAGGTGGATGAACTGCTGGTATAGTCTGTGGAGTTCTCATTTTTCATTTAGCAGTTTCTGTATTTCCCCATAATTTTCATCAAACCAGTCTTGGTGTTTGCCAGTGTTCTGACCCAGATGAGCAAATGCAGTGCTGTACACCAAATCTCTGAAAGCTGCCCACTCCTTTTCTGTTCCACTGTTGTCAACTATATGTTGGCTCAACTTTCCCTCCAAGTTAGCAACAAACTGTTCACACTCAGAGAGGTGCTCTAATTTGTTAACATTGATTCTTCTGGCAGTTATTTTGCCTTGGGGGTGGCACTTTTGATGAATGCGAATATTTAGCTTGGAAAGGATAGGTCTATGATCAGTCTAGCACCCTGCACCACAGTGCCTTTGTCACTCTCACATCCTTGTCCGTCTCTTCTCTTTACAATCACATAGTCTATTAGATGCCAATGCTTGCTATGAGGGTGCATCCATGAAGTTTTATTGCATTTAGGTAAACAGAAAACAGTATTGGTGTTAAGAAGGTCATGCGATGCACAAGTCTTCAGCAGCAAATGACCATTGCTCTTGCAGTTTCCAACTCCATTCCTCCCTAGGACTCCCTGCCAAGTCTGGTAGTCTGAGCCTACTCTAGCATTAAAATCACTCAGAATTATAAGCTTGTCCTCTTTTGGCACATTGATGATAAGGGTGTCTAGGTCTCTAGGTCTTCGTAAAATTTTTCTTTGACCTCATTGGGTTTTATCATTATGGGAGCATAGGCACTGATGATGGTGGCATGGCATTTTCCTGTGAGTGGCAATCGCTTTGTCTTGAGCCTGTCATTCACTCCTTTTGGCAGGCATACTAGCTTGCTGACTAGATTAGTTTTCATTGCAAAACCCACACCAGCTTCACAGCACTCGCCTTCACTGCACCCAAGAAACAGGAAAAGAACTAAAGACCAAAATACAAGGATAGACAAGAAGATAAGCTTCCCCATCTATGTAGTTGAACCACACATAAGAATAGATGACTTAACAAAGTGTGGGCACCTGGGGAAAACAGAAGAGGACCAGAGAGAGACTGTGAAAAGTCAGAATGACTCTTCTGGTAATGTGACAATGGTCACCGATGTCTTACATGGTTTCATTTGACACCAAAGAGAGATAAGCAGTTCTGCATTTAAGAGAGTTACAACTAAGCAGAATATGATGAGTTTCAGGGATTTGGAAGTTAGGGTAAAAAGAGATGTGGCAAAAGCTGAAAGATAAGAACAATCCTAGAGTGGGGACAAATCAAAAAGAACATCTAATAAAGATGTATATGATGGAGAGAAATTAAAAAAAAAAAAGATGGTGTCATATATAAGAAGATCAATGACATATTCAAACATCAAAAATTTTAACTACTTAACTATGTTTTTTATAACTGCTGAGTAGGGTTCTTCAGCATTAAAACATTACTAAATTTAAAGTAGCACTTTTGAATATATACAGGGCCAATACTTCAATTTTGGTGCTATCTTATACTAAGGTTGAATAGTAAAATAGTTTTGCTTAAATTAATAGTGCTAGATCCATGAGCAGACTGAAGATTTATAATTTCATGCTTATGAGAATTCATGAACTCTTACTATGCTTAAATTATGATGAAGGTATCAGTGTCAGAACAAAAAGCAATCCTGGAGAATCACTATTTAAAAATGAACATTTCCAATTTGACCACAAACACATATTCAATTTCTTCTTCAATGCAACTCTGATCTACCTGGCATATGTAAGAATTCATCTACATCATGTTGACCTTAAGCAATTTCTCCAATAAATCTTTCATAGAGGATCTATTAAATGTGCTCTAGATTACCTTTAAATATTTCAGGAAAGCCAGTGTCAGATTTGGTCTGTTACTCTTCTTTATGACTAACCTACCTCCTTTTCTAGTCATACAAATCCCCAATGATAAAGGTTATAGGATACGGCAAACTCTCCCTGTACTCATTTCTATCTATCATGATCCTGTGCTTCTCTAGTTCAAATCCTTATCTAGCCTTCCATTCTGTTATGCCTACTGAAATTCCCAATCTATTGTTAAAAATCTCTCATTCATCTCAGACATCTAAATGTCATAGTCTTTGCATTATGCAGTAATCATGGAAACCAGTCTCTCTCTGGAAGACTATGAATCCTTGGCCACCCTCTTCAATATGGACCTCTACTTTTAGCAGGCTCTCTATGCTAGAAGAAAAGGAAAATTTAACCTGCTTTTGCTACTTCCAGACTTCCATTCCACATTATTCTCTCCTTTGAAGTTCACGTCATCTGTCTATATTAACCCTGTCCAGATTATTTTTGTAAAAGCTCCTAAGTCACTTATGTGAATTAAAGTCATAATATAAGCATAAGGGCTGACCCTGTGATTTTGATGACAGAGAGAACATTAAGGTGAACAAAATTCTCTTACCAATGCAAGCTGGCAGTTTTTCTGCAATGTAAAATCTTAAGGGTGTTACCTAGAGCACTGAATGATAAACCAATTTGTCTAGGGTTGGATAGCTAGCGTATGAGAGAAGCAGGATTAGAGGCCAGGTCTTCCTGGTTTGCTTTCTGCACTATGTGGTGCTACCTCTCTAAAAAAATAGTTGAACAAATGAATGAATAAATGAATGAATGAATGAATGCATCTAAGGCACTACAGAAAGGCTGCTTTAAGATTCCGTGGTAACAGAAAGGAGTAAAAATCATAAAGCTTGTTAGATTATATGGGTACAACTTTAGAATACATTTTGGTGAAGGAAATGAATAAAAACAATGTATTTATATTCTTTGTCATCAGTGCTTTTAAAGTAAGTGCAGTGGCTTTGGTTCACCTTTAATGGTCCTTCTAAAAAAACACCACCTGCCTGCATATTTTACTGGAAAAGCTGTCTCCTTCCTCCCCCAGAATTCTGCCCTCTCACAAATTGCAATGCACAGTGAACAATGATAGCATGTGGGATAAATTCAAAAAACTCAAAGTTGAAGACAATGTTTTTCCTGCATTCTACCTACAGTAACTGAAAACTGGGAATTTACTGGAACTGAGGATTTATTATGAGTCAGATGGTTGATAGCCTTTCCAACCAAAACATCTGTTCTACACAGTTGCAACTGCTACAATCCATTTCCTTTTAAATCTGGAGGATGACCAAGTGGTAGATTAGGGTTGTTTATCTTAAAGATACAGAGGGTAAAAATGAGACCATGAATAAAAAAAGGCCATTCATACCCACTTCCATGTCCATTTCTTGACAGTGCATAAAAAAACAAAAAGGAGAATGCAACTGAATTTAACAAGAATTTATATACCGTGTGTCAGACCCTAATTTATGCACTGGGAATACAAAGACACAAGTGAAACAGGCTTTGCTCTCAAGCAGCTTACATTCTACTGAGGGGAAACAATGTACACATATATACATAAATGTAACGGGAGGTGTGAGAGAGAGAGCACCAAACACTAAGACGAGAAAAGGTCGTGTGTAGGACATGTTATGCCAGCTGAGACTTCAAGATGTAGAGGTGAAGGAGAGCATTCCAGACATAGGGGATAACTTGTGCAAAGGCATGGAAGTAGGAGATGAGTCTGGCAAGAATAGACAGAAGATGAGGTGGAATAGTACATGAAATCAGTCTGCATAGAGGTCATAGCCAGATTGTAAGAGCTTTAAATAAAAGAGATGTTTGCATTTCACACTAGAGGAAAGAGGATACTTATGAAGCTTCTCATACAGGGAGTGACAAGGTCAAACCTATCAGAAAGGCAAGGAATCTAATTTTTGCATATTTTTTAAAAAACTTGTAGAACTAGCTTTGCAAGATAATAAAGAATATTTAACAAATCATATAAAGCAACTTCAGTAGTTTTTAATCCTACTCTGCACACTTTCATGCATAAGTAAATTTAATTTTCTTTTCCCTTAGAAACATATTGTCCAATAATTACAAATGGTATTGGGGGCACCTGTTTCTCAAGAAGGGAGGAGAGTGAATTATATTCGGTCACAAGAATCACTATCCTGTAACCAACAGCCTAATTTTAAGTACTAGCTTAAACTTTTTTGTCCCTCTAAAAGATAAGTTGGAAAGTGATATAGCAGATCCTTAAGAATACCTGAAAGAAATAATTACAATTGTGGTCAATGCTCAACTTTTGCAAGGGTATGATTCCTAGAAAATAGCATCAAAGTCAAAACTGTGAATACTGATACACTGAACCTATGGGAAATAGGGCACTAGGTACCTGCAAACACCAAAGACTGTAATCTTCTGCTAGAGATTGCTGAAAATACATTTTTCTGCACATAATTCTTTACAACAAAACATTAAGTATGATAATCTGCATTTTCCTAACTCAGTAACTATGAAATAACCCATAAAATACAGTACACAAAATAAAATTGGTAATATGCAAAACATTTTTCTCACTAGAAATTCCCTAGAATTCTATTACCTTTTGTCCTAACATCTCAATTTTTAAGACAATATTCACTTTCCTTAATACGTAAAATTTACAGTACCATAAATATTGTATGGCAACTAAAATTCTTAAAACCAAAATACTTTTTAACCTGAATCTTATCTTCCACTGTCTCAGATGGCAATGTGAAGTCATTGTACTGCAAATTATAGTGCTATAAGCCGCTCTATCATAGTAGTTCTCTGAAAGCCAAGGGAGAGGTTACTGTTAGAAAATGCCAAGACTGGCCAGGTCGTGGCACAACCCTTAGAGTCCAAAAGACTTGCACTACATTTTGGGGGCATAATTGCAACAAAAAAATCCTTGAGTTTTAAAGGCAAACAATGAAAATATGCAACCGATGCATATAGTGCTAGTTCATGACGGTAGGATGAACCAGAACCAAAGGAAGTGCCTAGGAAGATACCAGTCACTCCACAAATCTGTGCACACTGGGCTTCTCCTTCTTCCTCTACTATGCGTAGCTGCAAAAGAGTAACTGCCAACACGAAATTGAAAGAAGCTACGAATAAAATCAGATGAATGTCTGAAGTCATGGAAGTGACATACGCAAATGTTGAGGATGGATTGTAGATGACTCACAGTTAAGGAATACCTACACAAATAAACATCCTAATTTCACACAGGGAAAGTGATGCTCTCTTCATAGTTCAACCCTCACCACATACATGTACAAAGAGCTTCCCATAACAGCTGATAAAACCCACAATGTGTCAAGATCATTTAAATATTAGAAATGCCTTGAGGATACAAACCTCTAATTGCACTACTAACCAGGTATCATACTCATTCACACTTATATAGTGCTTTAAGATTTGCAAAGTCCTTTCTTCACAACCCCATGATCAACATAAGTACAAGTGTTATTATCCTAATTTTATAGATAAAGAAAATAAAGCTCTGAGAAGTTACAACTTGCTTATGGAGGGAATTTGAACTATTTAATTCCAAGTCTACCCCCGTATCCACTACCACGGTAGGGAACCTGTGGCCTTGAGACCACATGTGGCCCTCAAGGTTCTCAGGTGTGAGCCTTTAATTGAATTCAAACTTCACAGAACAAATCCCCTTAACAAAAGGATTTTATTCTATAAAATTTGGATTCAGTCAAAAGACCGCACCCAATGACCTAGTCTCTGCATACCATGATGTCTCTATAGGAATCCATGGAGCCCTGTCTCATATTAGATATGAGCTCATAAACAGTAATATTTGTATGATTGCACTTGAACAAATATATAAATCAAGGGGTGGAGGGATGAGACATCACCTTTGTTTAAGGGTCAACGACCATAACTTTTGGGTCCACATGTGTGAATCCAATTCATTTGTTTTGGATTTCTGAACACTATTTGCAAACTGATCACCCTGACATTCAATATGTCCTAACAGATGCTTAAGAATTACAGTCTGAAACCTAGACTGTTTTCTCAGAATCCACTATTTTCTTATCATACTGAACTCCTACCTACTGAACTTGATTCTTTTGAAACCTCTCCCTTACTGTACTCTTCTAGGCATACAGATCCCCTAGATGTAGGAAAATGCTCTGCACTTTAGACTCCTCAGGTTCATAGCCTCTAAACTATTAATTATCCCTTGCCCATACAAGTCTCAATATCTGAGTTACTCATGATTTGCTGAACTTCCAGTCCTTGAAAGTCTTGTTCTGTTGTGGATCAAGAATTAAAAATGACTCAAAATGTTTTTTTTTCAAAGTAGTCCCATAAAATGAAATAGCCTATTCAGCTAATAAGTAGGAGACAGTAACTCAAAATCTATTCTCAATTGTATCCATGAAGAAACACATGCACACAGAGTAAAGAGGCTAAATGAAATTGGACAACCAGTTTAATGAAAATAAAACTTCTACTGAATGTAATGTATTGGTTTCAATTTCTACTTTGTAGCTTTAACAAGAAACTGAATATTTTGGGGATAAGGGCTGGTTTTGAGTCTTTTTTCTGTACTTTGAAACACCATATTCAAATATGGCTGACACAAAAACATATACCCTATCGGGGAAAACATAAGAATGTGAACCATGAATACCAGGTGACACAAAAAGGAAACTTTTAGATCAACTCATTTTTGAACATGTATTTAATTATAATCAAAGTAGCATAAATGTGAAGATTCTGTGAAACCTTTTCCCTCAGTACAGTGTACAATTATCATTTGATATAATTTTGAGAAATTAAGGTTCAGATTAAACAGACATTTTGGTTTTTTTGTTTTCTCTTTTACAATGGTGTAGTCATTATATATATATTGATTTCTTCCAAAAGGGAAGGGAGAAAATGGATTTTAATTTATTAATAAACATTTAAAAACTAAACTAGAAAGCTGAATGATTTTTATTATTAAACAAAGTTAACTGAAAAAGCTATTTGGGTTATAGAAACAGAAAAGCCTACATAGTACCTACTTGCAAAGGAACTGACCTTCTAATGGGGAGAGACAACATACAGAGAAGGTTTCAGGGGCAAGTCAAGTAGAAAAGCTCTTACGCTGTAATAGCAGACCAGATATATCTTATTTAATGTCTTTCCATTAATAAAACCATATATCAATTTATTCCAAAACAGGGAGACTTATCATACCAACGGTGGAAAGGCAGGAGGGATGGATTTATTAAGAGTATCATACGTGCCAGACGCTATTCTAAGCACTTTTTACAAATATTATCCCATGTGATACTCACAACAACCCTACGAAGTCGGTACCATTATGACCCTGACTTTACAGCTGGGTAAACTGAGTCTGACAGAAGTTAAGTAATTTGCCCAAGATCACATACCTAATAAATGTCCAAGACTGGATTTGAACTAGTCTTCCTGATTCTAGACCCAACTAGAATTCAAATCTACTGACACAAAAGTCAAAGGTCTTTACACTACCCTTGTATCACAGCTAAATGTCTGGGCCTTAGTAGCAAAGTTTTTCATAATCATTACAAGTTTAGAACCAAACATTTCAGAATCTTGTCACTAATATGTATGAAATGGAAGTATTAAAGTAAAAATACCCTCCAGCTACATTTTAAAATCTTGGAAGCACAGGGAAATGATGCATAAAATTGTATACTACTACACAGCATAGCATGATGTCCCAAGTATGACCTATGAGGCTTGTTAACTGAGAGATGACTGGAAGGATCCTTCAAGATTCTTAGATACAACCAACATCTGACACCATATACCAAAATAAAGTCCAAACAGGTACACAATTTAGATATCAAGGCTGATACTATAAACAAATTAGAGGATCAAGGAATTGTTTATCTGTTATAATTGTGTGTGTGTGTATGTGTTCGTCCTTCGTTGCCAAAGAAGATCATGCCATCAGAGAAATGATGACATGACTTACACTTGACTTTGTTTTGAGTGAAGGAGGGTTGTGCAGGTCACCAGCCTCACTTCTCCTCCAGAGCCATCTGAATTCAGTGACCAGATATTCCTCAAGATGACTGGAGATGACCCAGGATGAGGCAATTGGGGTTAAGTGACTTGTCCAAGGTCACACAGCTAGTGAGTGTCAAGTGTCTGAAGTGAGATTTGAACTCAGATACTCCTGACTCCTGCACTGGTGCTCCATCCACTGCACCACCTAGCTGCCCCAGTTTATCTGTTAGATTTATGAAGAATAGAGGAATTTATGACTAAACAAAAAGAGAAAATTATGAAAAGCAAAGTGGATAAATTTGATTATATTAAATTGAAAAGTTTTTGCACAAATAAAGTCAATGTGCAACAAAGATTAGAGGGAAGCAGAAAACTGGGAAAGAATTTTTACAACTAGTGTCTGTGATAAAGATCTCATTTCTAAAATATATAAAGAACTGAGTCAAATTTACAAGAATATAAATCATTCCCCAGTCGATAAATGCTCAAAGAATATGAACAGGTAGTTTTAAGAGAAAGAAATTAAGGATATTTATAGTCATATAAAAATACTCTAGATTACTATTGATTAGATAAATGCAAATCAAAACAACTGTGAGGTAATAATTGTTGGAGAAGCCATGGGAAAACTGGAACACTACTTTATTGTTGGTAGAGTTGTGACATGATCCAACCATTCTGGAGAACAGTTAGGAACTATACCGAAAGGGCTATAAAAATGTGCACACCCTTTAATCCAGCAATACCACTTTGAGGGCTGTATCCCAAAGAGATCATAAAAATAGGAAAATGACCCACATGTACAAAAATATTTATAACAGTTTTTTTTGCGGTGGCCAAGAACTGGAAATTGAGGGAATGTCCAACAACTAGGGAATGGTAGAACAAATCGTGGTATATGAATGTAATGGAATACTATTGTGCTGTAAGAAATTATGAAGAGGCAGACTTCAGGAAAACCTGGAAACACCTATATGAACTGATGCTGAGTGAAGTGAGTAGAACTAGGAAAACATTGTACACAGTAAGATTCACAGTGTGCGATGACTGACTGATAGACTTAGCCCTTCTCAGCAATGCAAGGTCCTAAAACAATTCCAAAGGACTCATGATGGAACATGCCATCCACATCCAGAGAAAGAATTATGGAGTCTGAATGCAGAGCTAAGCAGACTATCTTCTTTTTTTTTGCTTTCTCATAGTTCCTCCCATTCATTCCAATTCTTCTATACAACATGACTAATGTGAAAATATGTTTAATTGGAATATATATGTAGAGCCTATATCAAATTCCATTCTGTCTTGGTGAGTCAAGAGGGGGAGAAAATTTAAAACTTACTGGTGAATGTTGAAAATTAAAAATAAATTAACTCTAAAAAGAATCTTAGCTACAAAGATGAATCACTTAGCTTTCCCATTAGTTTAATTAGAATTTGATATGTCTGGCTTTACAATCCGATGAAAGTTGAAAGAGAAATGAAAATGGTCTTTTTATTTTGAACTTTGCTACAAAGTACGGCTTGCTAGAGAGGGAAGAGGAGAGAGAGATAGTTGGAAATAAATGTGATATAATGATACACTCCAGGCATAAGAAGTGAAAGTGAGCACAGAGGCCCTGTTTCTCTTAATGACAGAACAATTTTTGTGATTGGAAACTATTGATACAAAATAATCTGACCAATTTAAGAATGTCAGAGAATAGGAAAGAGATCTGGCACACAAGTGTTTTGCTAAGTGCAAAACATGGCCATTATTTGGTTATCAGACCATGTCACCCATATACTCAATCAAATCCAGGGTCTCCCTATTTCTAAGATAAAATATGAATGCCTATGTTTGGCAAAATAGCTCCAATCTACTTTTCCAGCATTACTATTTATTACTCTTTTTGACAAGTTCTATGGTTCAGCCAAACTAGTTTGTTTACAAACCACATGAAAGTCAATCTTCCATTTGCATCACCATGCCTTTCACAGACTGTCCTGAATCCCCAGAGCACAATGATTCATCATCTCTACCTCCAAGAATCCCTGGTTTCCTTCAAAGTTCTGTCCAAGTGCAATCTTCCATGTGAAACTTTTCCAGATCACCCAGATGCTAGGATCTCCCTTGCCAATTTACTTTGTACTTATCTTGCATATGCATGTACATGTTGGCCTCCTCCATCTAGTCTCATAAAATGTATGCTTCCTGAGGAGAGGAACACTTTCAATGCTGTCTTCACATCAACAGTGCCTAGCACAGAGGCTGGAACATAGTAACTGATTAAAACATGCTGGTTGATTGATACTCTGGTTGCTGTTTAGAGTGATCAAGCAGGGAATACACTATTTGCTGTCCAAAGAAAACAGTCCCTGATGGAGAGGCTGGAAGCATGAGGCCGAACACCGGCTGATAAGTCCTTGGGTCTCTTTCCTCTGTGTCAGCACTGTGGTATCAGTTTATTCATGTCTATGATATCAGTTTAGTAAAAACAACTGATGATGAAGCTGTGAAGTCACACTCAGATTAGCACTGCCTCTCTGAATTGTATTAGCTGAATTTGGTTCCAGTTTCCTCCTCAAAAGAAGAGCACAGGTGGCATTAGGTTTATGTAACAGATTGCACTTCTGGACTTCATTAACAAGCAGAAATGTAGAAAAAACAGAACAACTTGCAGAATTTCAATTTCAGGTCTTAACAAAGTCCAAAGTTATTTAAAGATACTAAATATGGTTTATGGGAAATTAAAGAAATGATAATATCAATAACATATAACATAATTTTTCATGCAAAATACTTAATAAGTCTTACTAGTTCAGGATTGCAAAAAAGGAAAACTTAACATATTAAAGATTTTTTTGATTCAACCCTATGTGTCTTTTTTAAATAGCTTTTTTCAGAGAATATAAAACAATTATAAAAAAGTACTCAGTTAAAAAGGTTTATATCTGCTCACCTAGAATTATCATAATATCCTGGAGATGGAATAGGTTTTTCAAATCCAAGTCCTTACCTCATGCATCTGTATACAATCATCTGTACAACAATCCTAAAAAACAGGTGTATATCTCTTTGCTTAAACATTTCTCATCGTGGAAAAATAAAATGCCTCAAGAGGATTGATTAATAGCTCTGTTAACAAGTTGATTAATAACTCTGTTAACAAGTTCTTCTTTCTATTAGGTGAAAATGTAACTACTTATAAACAGTAGTTTCATTGCTTAAGGTCACAGGGAAAAGGACTAATCCCTCTTCCAGGTGACAGCTATCATTTTTCCCTAATTCTTTTCTTTTTCACACTAAACATTATTACTTTCTTCAATGACTCCTATGTCAGGACTTAAAGGTTTTTCACCATCTTGCTGACTTCCTCTAGATTTGATGTAGTTTGCCAATGTCCTCTAAAAGTGTGGTAGCTAACATTAAACACAATACTCCAGATGCGATATGATCAGTATTTTTTTTTTAATGTGGTCTAATAATACTTTAGCTTTAGGGGTAAGTTTAATCCCATATCTGACTCATACTGAGATTGCAGCCAACTGAAACTACTAAACCTTTTCTACACAAACTGCTATTAAGCAAAGTCTTTCACATTTTGTATCAATGTAGGTATTTTATGAGTCTAAGTATAATTTATAATTTTAAAATTGTCTTATTAGATTCTGTCCATCACTGCAGTCAGCTGAGATGTAGTTTTATAATATAACATGAGATATCCCTCTTAGTTTTGTGTCATACACACATTTTCTAAGCATGGGAGCTATGTCTTCAAATCAATAACCAAAACATTCTATTATGTGTCTACAAATACTTAAATCCTAAAAATAATTTACCACAAATATGAAAGCCATTCACAATTAATTCAGCATGTTATTCACAATAATCTCTCTGCCTCCCCTAATGTCAGGAGATAAGGGGAGTGTGTCGCTTTAACCAAAGATGACACCTCCTGACTCATTAGATTTTTCAGTCTCTTCTTACCTACTATAGATATCTCCAATATAGTTCCAGAGGTTCTGATTGTGGCTGAAGAGAAAATATATCTTTAAATATGGTTTAGGAAAAAGGAAAGTGCTATTCATAGGAAACTGAACTGTTATTCTCTTACTAGTTACTGGTTTATGTTACTTGCACAGGAGTATAAAGCATTTTTCATAGCTCATAGGATGTGCAATCTCTATGGAAAATTGAGGAGAATTAGTATCTAGTTATTTCTTGGTTAGCACTTTTCCTTCATTATGCTCATTTATTGGAGTAGTTTATAAATTACAAATGAAATTCCTATCAATAAAGACAGGTTCAAAATCCATGGACAAAACCAAAATCAGGGACAAAATTGCTTCTCCTATGGTATTATAGGTACGACTGTGTCAGCTTGTTCAGAGAGTCATAAAAAAAGTATGCCACAATACAAACTCAGCATCGTAAAGTACTGCTAACTTGTTAAAATGGTAAAGTACAATGCATAAGTGAGAACTTTTGGGTAAGTCTGGCAAAATATCATAGCGACAATAAGACCAAATGGTTGTGCCCTAGTGTTTACAAAATGTATATGAATTGACTTCTATGTATGCCAAATCCCCTTCACATCACATAAAAAGTACATTATTAAATTTCCCTAAGTATTTCAATATATATGTTAGTGTGCTCAGAAAAGTTCAGCATATTATTCTTCACTTTTTATCCTTTCATGTCCAGTCATAATGAGTTATAATGCATTTATTATATATATATATATATTTATATACATACACACACATAACTTTGCATAAAGTTGGGGTCTTAAAACCAGTTTCAAAATTTTACTTCAAATGATACTTGTTGAAAAGTAAACAAAAAAATTCCCATTGATTGTGTTACTTTGGTTCAATTTTTACAGAAAGCTCCATTAAGCACTAAGAAAGAACTGAACTAACCGAATCAGTAGAAAATAACCTGCCAAGATTCTAATAAACATAAAAATAAACTTACATTACTACTTTTATAAAAAACTAAGAATAGGAAAGACCTAAAAGCAATGAGATCTCATATCAATTGAGACTCAATACAAAAGCAGAGAAAAATAAATTGTCAATTTGAACTCTAGTGTAGGAAACTGACCTCAAGTTAAATCATATCAACAAGCAGCTTATTAAGTCCCTATCATATGCCAAGCATTATGAATAAGGCCTCAGTATACAAAGAAAGTACCAAAAAAATAGTTCTTTCTCTAAAGGAGTTAACAGCCACTGGGGGAGAAAACATACAAACAGTTATGTATAAACAAGCTATATACAGGATAAACTGGGGATGATCAACACAGAGAGGCAGTGTGGTAATAAAGGGGATTCAGGAAAGGCTTGCCATAGAAGGTGGGATTTTAGCTGGGACTCAAAGGAAGCCAGGGAGACCAGGACATGGAGATGAAGTAAGATGGTATTCCAGGTATACGGGACAGCCAGTAAAAATGACTGGAGTCAGGAGATGTAAAGTTTTATGCAAAGAAGAGGTCAACGTCACTGGATAGTAGAGGATACAGAGATATTTGAGGTAAAAAGGAGTAAACCAAACAGAGAGCAGGAAGAAGTCCTATATTCTACCTACCTGTCATTCTACTACCTCATAACTCCTCTACACAGATGCAGAAAATGAAACAAATTGAGTCCTGATTAGGAAATCCATGAAAAAAAATTAGAGTGAATAATTTTCCAAGCCCAGGTCATCAAAGAGAGAGAGAGAGAAGTTTGAGGACACTGAGGACCAGTTCTAGCCAGGAACAGCCATGGAACATTCTAGGAAAGAGAAAAGTCAGGCACTAGATCAAGAAGAGGTTCCAGATGAGGCAGAGAGCACCTTGGCCTTGTGCTGGGTCTAATATGTACCAAATGGCAATTTTGTCACTCATCACCCAGTTCTGGATCAAAGATTCAGGTGCAAGGGATCTAAGTCTAGGGTAGCAAGCAGTAACTATGTGGTTCAAACCTTAGATCTCAGACTTGGCTTCCAGCTGAATCTGAAGCCCACAGAAGAATAAATGGCAGGAATACCAGGTCAAAAGGGAAACAGAAGTTCTGTCACCAAACCAGAAAAGTTTTACAACTGGCTAACAGTGACTGTGACTCCATGGAAGGGCAAGTTCACAGGTTCAGAGCTTAAACTTGGGACAAGAACTTGTAAAACTCAGACCAGGAGGACAGCGATCAGACTTTGCCACAGATTGAAACATTTGTGGTGTACTGAAAGATTGCAGTTCCCTAGTCTGAGCTCCCCCTGAGGTCCTAGAATAAGAGAAAATTCACCATACCAAGAAAGCAGCAGCACAACCTAAGAGGACACAAGCTCAGCTAAACTAGCTCCCTAGAAATGTACAGAGTGAAGTCCTAACATAAAATCCAAAGTTTAGACTAGAAGAATATGCAAACCAAAAAAATAAAAGAATTCCACAATAAAAAGCTATTATGGTAATAGCGATGCTTAAGACATAAAACTAGGAAAAACAGAATAACTACAAAATATCTACAAGTAAAGGTTCTGAGAAAAAAGCAAAGCTTGGGAATAAGTTCCATTTAGAATCCCTGAAAGAGATAAAGCAAGAATGTTAAAAATGTCTTTTGTAAATGAAATTAATGCACTAGAGAAAAATTTTTGAAAGACATGAGAGCTCTGGAAGAAACAATTGGCAAGGAGCTTAACAGTTGGCACAAAAGGTACAAAATCTTACCCAAACTACAAACTCCCTAAAAATCAGAATAGACCAAATAGAAGAAAATAACAACACAAGAGAAAAAGTATTGAAGTCAAAGGATTTTTAAAAAATTAGAAAACTGAAGGTTTCTCATAGCAAAAATAAGTAACCTGGAAAATGTATCAAGGAGAAATAATTTAATAATCAGTGAACTACCTAAAAACTACAACCAATAAAAAGGCCTAGGCAAAATTTTAAAAAATAAAAGTAACAACTTGTCCAGATCTCTTAAAATGAGAGAGTAAAGTAGAAACAAAAAGAATTCACTAGTTAATCTACCAAAATAAACTCACAAATAAAACTCCCAAGAACATTATAAACAAAATCCTGAATTTTTAGATCAAAGAAAAAATACTGCTAAAATCCAGAAAGAAAGAATTTCAAGTCCCAAGGAGCCAGAGTCATGATCCCAAAAGGTTTAGGAGCCACTAGTATAAGGGAGTAGAGAGCTTAAAATGTGAGAAAACATAGGATGTAGGAGTAAAATCATGGAAAACTGAATCAATAAAACTTAGTATAGTACTAGAGAACTGGAGGAGGTAGATTAAGGGGTAAGTACCTTTAATGAAATAGAGAACTTCCTTGGGGCAGCTAGGTGGTGCAATAAAGAGAGTACCAGTCCTGGAATCAGGAGGACCTGAGCTCAAATGTGGCCTCAGACACTTGACACTTACTAGTTGTACGACCTTGTGCAAGTCACTTAACCCTGACTGACTTGCCTTTCCCCTTTAAAAAAGAGAGAACTTTCAAGCATTCTTGACTTAAAACAAAAACGAGAGATGGAGAGAAACTCTAAAGTACAAATACAGCAGTCAAGGGAAGGATAACAAGATAAACATTAACAATCATAATGAACTAAACAAAGATAAACTGTTTACATTTTAGTAGGGGGAGAGGATGCACGGGGTCCCCTCAGAATCCTATTATTACCAGGGGTGATAGAGGGAGGGTCTGTCAGTCAGGGAGTTGGCATTTATTAAGCATTGCTTTTGTGTGCCAGGTACCGTGCTAAGCACTGGAGTTAACAAAGAAATCCCCAAAACAATCCATGCTCTCAAAGAGCTCACAGTCTGATGGGAGAGACAACAAGCAAACAGCTATGAGAAAATAAGATATATACAGGAAATAATGGGTATAGTCTCAGAACATAAGCACTAAGATCAATGGAGGTCTAGGAAAACCTTGAAGAAGGTAGCATTTTAGCAAAGACTTGAAGGAATTCAGGGAGTGTGGAAGGAAGAAAAGAGGAGGAAAAGTTCCAAACATAGAGGATAGTAAAGGAAAACACTCAAGTAAAGAAGGAATTGTTTGTGTACATTAGGAATGAGAAGATTTAAAGAGTTTTTTTAAAAGGCTATGTTAGAAAGGGCTATGAAATAAATTTATTAAATCACAAGTTGACCCACTGGTAAAACTGCTAATTTCTAAATTCTTCATTATCAATGTTTGTGGGCAGAATTTCCACAGAGTATATAACCTTAAACTTGAGTAGGTGCAAGATGTATTTCCTTATTTCATGAGAAGAGTAAAGGAGTGTGGGGGCAGTTCTGTACCTATCCAAGAAAAGGTAAACTGATTGAAACAGATACTTCATAATGGGTTAGAAAAAACCCAGGAGTTGAACACACTTGATAGTATTACCCTGTAATGAAGGTCTATTCTGGCCTGGAAATGAAACCCTGTATGGGGTCCTGGGTTCTCTTAACCAATACATGACACCTTAGGGGACTTCCACCTTTAAGTCTGGGAAATTCATTCATTTGATAACAAGTAGCCTGGTGGCACAGTGTTGGATCTGGAGTCAGGAAGACCTGATTTTACATTCAGCCTCAGACTTATGAGCTATATGACTCTGGGAAAGTAATTTAAAGTATTTATCTCAGTTTGCTCATTTGTAAAATGAGAAGGAAATACAAAACCACTCTAGTATCTTTGCCAAGAAAAGTCATAAAAAATTGACTGAAATAACTGAGCAACAAAAATCTCACAAGGTTGTTGTGAGGGTAAAATGATACACATTTATCAAAAGTTTTTCAAACCATGAAGTACTATATAAATGCTAGATATTATTGCTATTATTAATAACAACTAAGTGTCTTCTATGCGCCATGGTCTGGAACCAAAAATGATCAGGTAAAGATGACTTTGCAGTGTATAATAATACCAGAAGCACTGGCATCTCCCTACAGGGGTCTGTTGCTACCTCAAATTGGAATGCTGTGAGAAAATGCTACAATTATCCAGAAAACACCTAATTGTCAGTATAGTGGTTGTGAGCAATCAACTGAAAGAAACAAAAAAGTATTAAAGAATACTAACAAGTACATTTGATTTTTCCAATAATTCTCCTGCCCGTTTTTATCAACAATTAAACAATAATGAGCTCAATTACATCCTGAGCAAATCTCTTTTTTGGCTTTATTTTTCTTTGCTCCATAGAGAATAAAAGTAGGGCATACATGGCCACCTACACAAACCAGAGAATAAACAATCTATGTATGCGAATAGTTCCACTTCAGTTTTATATGGCAGGGTATGTATTATTTCTAGCACCTAAGTGGTGAGAGCTTCCCACTCCAGATTAAAGTCAATCCAAGGGCTAGAGATATAGGCAAGTCCATTCTATTTAAATATTTTTCAAGTGTCTACTTTTCTCTTTAGGAATACCTTTGATGCTAATATGGATATGAAACTAATATTTTTCTCAATTTCCTTGCTAAAATCAACTCTTGTACTTCTACCAATAGTTTATGGAATAATCCTTAATGAAACAATGTAAATTATTTCGACTGCTTGGCATTCATTTTTTGCAGTGGACCAGTGACAAACTCTATGTACTCTAGTTACATTTAGAATTGCACTACGCCTTATAATAACATAGGGTTTTATTCTTTGTGTTAATATTTTCATGCTGATAGACAATTATTATTGCTTTCAATTATTCCTTTATACTGGCTTACGTATATCCTTTTTGTGACTCTTACCCATTCATTATGGAGTTTAGGGTAGGATGGAGAAGGGAGCTTGCACCTGTGATTTATTCAGTACAAGCAACTCCCTCTACTTAACACTGAATTCCCTGTAACTTATAGTCGTTGAAAATTGCTTTGGGCATTGACAATCGAAATCAGTCAGTTAAAATTTTATTAAACATTTACTATGTTGCTGGCACCATACTAAGCACTATGTATAGGAAAAAAGAGTACAGACAAGATATACACAGAGTAAATACCTTATCTTAGAGGTAAAGAACTAGCAGTAAGTGGGAATGGAAAGCCCTGTTGTAGAAAATGGGATTTGAGATGAGTTCTGAAGGAAGCCAGGGAAGCTAAGAGGCAGAGAGGTGAAGACAGAGGTAGTCCTGGCATAGGGGATAGCTGGTGCAAAGCATGGATTTAGGGGATGAGTGATTAGATATGAGAAAAGCAAAAGTAGGGCAGGGTAGCGGAATCATAGAGTATATAAAGTAAAGCAAAGCTCAAGAAGACTAGAATGGGAGGAAAGGAAGAGGTTGAAAAGGGCTTTAAAAACTAAATGGAAAGCTTTCTCTATTTGGTCATATGGGTATAAAAATGATACTCTGGCATTTAATCAGTAGAGGGCTAACAAGGTCAGACCTGAGCTTTAGGAAAATCATTTCGATAGCTGAGCAGCCTATGGTCAGAGAACCAGTATATGTCAGAGGCAG
Source organism: Potorous gilbertii (assembly GCA_028658325.1). Lineage (NCBI taxonomy): Eukaryota > Metazoa > Chordata > Mammalia > Diprotodontia > Potoroidae > Potorous > Potorous gilbertii. The sequence continues at coordinate 264,130,203 of CM053769.1, read as the reverse complement.
GACTTGATCCCAAGTCTTCCTATGTCCTAGGGTGGCACAAATCTTCTAAGTCAAGCTGCCTCTCATACCCATACTATATTCAACTGAAGTTTCTTATAGGCAGACTCCCAAGTAGGCACCATCAATTATATGATTTGGAGCTGGAGGACAACTTAGAGAGGCTTTGAGAGTTTAATTGAAGTACACCATATGCAACAGAGGTGAGATGGCAAACCCAATTCCTCAGACTTGAAACTCAGCTACCCAGACTCATCTTATTTTGTAGTAATATACTGTTAATGTATTATGGTCAAACCCCACTATAATGTTGTTGTAAAGTTGCTTAGCCAATTCTCCATTTATAGTATTATTCTCATGCCTGCCCCACATAACATCATTTCCCCTAATAATGTGCTTTTTCTGAACCAATAAACAGATGGAATAAACCTTTAAATCAGTCACTATTATCAAACTTACTAATTCCTCCTTTATTTTCTACCAATTTATCATTATTTATTTTCTTGTTCTGAGGAGCACTAGATAAGGAGTCGAGACCCAAATTCTAATTCTAATTCTGCAGCTAATTAGCTGCAACTGATTAGACATGTGACCTGACAAGTCATTTCCTCTCACTAGATTTCATTTTCATCATCTATCAACTGAGGAGGTTGGCTTGGATGATTTACAAGGTCCACTCAACTACTAAAAATGTATGAATCCATTACAATACATATTTCTTCATTACAAAAAAGAAGGATCCATACATTTCTAAAGTAGTGTCATAGAACCCACCTGCTACAGGAAGCCTTCTCTACCCACCCTTAATTCCAGTGCTTTCCCTCAGTTAATTATTTCCTATTTTATCCTACATATAGCTTGCTTTGTATGTTGCCTTTCTCAATCAGCTATAAGCTCCTGGAGGGCAGGGACGGTCTTTTGTCTCAGTTAATATCCCCATTCCTTAGCCGTGGGCCTGGCATATTGTTTAATAAATGTTTATCGAGTTGAATTGAACCATTCGTTCACTAATTTATTCATCCACGTGTCAATTCATTTAGTAAACAACTCCTATGAGCAAAGCACTTTGCTGGCACTGAAGGACACTGTAAAGTTAGAAATAAGGTATAATCTTTGCTCTCAAGGAATTTAAAATTTAGAAAGGCAGTGATAAGACATACGGAGATACAATACCAATTAGAATATGATAGACAGATGGATGGATGGATAGACAGATAGAACAGTGATTAAGGGTTTCCTAAGTGGCAGATTCCACTTTCAAGAAGCTTATATTCTAATGAGAAAAGATGGAGCAAAAAAGGGAACTACAAAGCTGAAAAGTGAGAAGGGAGAAATGATACTTGTAAGGAATGAAGTCAGGAATAAGGTAAACACAGTCTAGATATTACATGAGATGATGTCAGGGACTCACCCACCAGAAAAAAGTGCCACAAAATGGAGACATCTCCAAGTTGATGCTGGAGGTGCTCGAGAGGACATGGAAAAGTCTGGAGAGTGAGGAATAGAGCTGACAGTAAAGTAAGCATGGCCTGAGCACCTCGTGAAATAAAGGTCTGGGATCAGGGTGAGAGCTGAATAGGACTGAAAAGTGTTATAAAATTAATTTTAGCATTTTTCATGAGCCTTTATTTAGACTGCCTTCACAAAACATCACAACTGGCAGAAAAGTTAAAAAATCAAAACTGATTGCTCCTTTTTTTAAAATCTCTAAACAGTGGTAAAAAAAAAAATTTGCTTTGACTGATTTTTCCATGAGTTAAGTAATTTTGTTGTCATGTAACTAAATAAGAAGCACCATGATGTGGAAAGAGTACCAGATTGGGAGTCAGAAGACCTGGGGTCAAATCCAGTATCCAATACTCTCTGCATGACAATGTGTCACTCACATGCGTCCTTTTCTGTAAAAGATGGGGGTTAGATTAGACAATCTTTAGGGTTTCTTCCAAATCGAGATCTCTTATCCTAATGTTATGGTTTTTTTCTATCACATAATCGAAAATAGGAGACAGTATGGTGCACAGAAAAGAAAATAGACTCTAAGTTAGGAGGTTTAACTTCCAGTCTTGGCTCAATCAATAATTAAAACCCCTGGACCTAAAATGAAGTGATTTGATTAGATTATCTCTCTGATTCCTCCTAGACTGAACAGTCTTTGTCTTAGAAATGAGCTGATGCTAAGTCAAACAAGTGTAAAGAGTGGCATTTAGAGCCTTCCTTCTCAGTTCTACTTTAGCATTCATGAAGAACCATTTTTATATTACTTCAAATACCTTTATTTTGCTAACAAACTTAAAATGTTATATATAGGAGAGCTAGGGTATCACAGAATTTCTTCATTTACAAAATAGTCCACACAAGTACTTTTATTTCATTTCTGGTAACTACCTTTTGAAAGTTGTCATCATTGTCAATTCATAAATGTTCAACTCTGATGTTTCATGGAGTGGAGGTGACTCTGGATTCTTAAGAAGCAAGAGTAGTTTGACCATAAGTGCTAACAGTTTAAGGAAAGCAGCATAGAATGACAGAAAGAATAATGGACTTGAACATGGACTCACAGATGCTTTTGATGCTTATCATCTGTATGAACTTTTATAATTCACTGAACTCTCATTCTCAGTTTCTTCACTGTAAAGTGGAAACAATAAAACCTATAGTATTTAGTTCATGAAGTTGTGAGAATCAAAGGAGATGAGACGTATAAACTGTTTTGTTAACCATTAAGTGCTACATAAATGACAACTTATTATTACTGTTGCTGATATTATCATTATTCTATGTAAGAGAGGCTCTGGCTAGAGTCCTAGCAACAGACTATATGTATTTAGCCTAGCTAAATATGGAGCAGCTCCATTACTATTCAGGAAAGCAGGCGATCAATTTATGGATCATGGCACAACGTGAAACAAAGAAACTACAAAATGGTCCTTTTATTACACAGAACCCTCCTACTTCTTTGTAAAAATGAATACAATCACAATTTTTAGGCAAACCATAAATATTAACTAAGTGCTAAGTAATCTAAATATGAGATTCTTTCCAATGACTAAGTAGGTATATTTTTAGAGGAGCTGAACAATATCAATAGTAACAGGCTCACTGAAAATTAAACTAGAATATAAAAGAAAGTAAAAAATGAATAGAGGCAAATAAAGGAACTGATAGAATTGGCTTTTGTTGTATACCAAATGTAACAAGCTTCATAATAATGGACAAAACCATTTCATAATGCAATGTTTAAGATTTGCAAAATTACCATCATGAAGATAAATAAGCAAAAATCTGTTGCAGAAAATGAGCTATATGAAAAACTTTGAAATTAAATTATCAGGTACTCTGGTACTTGGTGACTTCAAAGCAAAGCTGGTATCCCAGTCCACTGTAGCTGCTTTAGGATTTGGATATTGTTTCCAAAAGAAGTAGATTGGCCAATAATGATAAAAATAACAGCCTGTTATTAAAGCCTTCTTTAAATTCACACAAGGAAAATCATGAGGCCTATAAGGAACAACAGCAAATGAAGAGGGGTTCATGCATTAGGTTTCAGCCTTCAGAAAAGAGAGATGGATGGATCTTAAATGTAAGATCTTCAGGCCACAGAAAGAGAAGAAAATGGATATATATATATATATATATATATATATATATATATATATATATATATATATACACATATATATATATATATATAGGAGAATGACCTTTAGAAGAGGCTTGCCCAGATTCTACTATACTCTAATTTCACTAGGTTCTATCCTTCACATATCAGGGCAACTCAGTGATACATGTAAGAACCATAGGATTTAAAGGAAAAGAGGGTGGGGTCTCTAGCAGTCATGTTTTACTGATTTTATATATATTATGTGTGTGTGTGTGTGTGTGTGTGTGTGTGTGTGTGTGTGTGTGTGTTGGCAGAGACACCAGGGACTGGCTAGCAAGTTCCAGTCAAGTATAGAAAAGGAATCTAGAAGTTTTCAGCATGAAGGGTTTTAGCACACAAAAGTCAAGGAGAGGGGATATGTCTAAAGCAGAAAAAGCTGGCTGAATCACAAAAAGTATTTTTTTTTCTTTTTTGAACTAGACAGAAACATTGGAGAGCTTGGTGAAAAATAGGTTGAAAAATACTGTTCAAAGGTAGGGTTAAATCAACAGGTACTTATTTAGCACCTACTATGTACTAGGCACTGCACTCAAATACTGAGGATACAAAAAAAGGGTATAAATGAATGAATACAACAAAACAAACAAAAAAGCCCTGCTCTCAAGGAGCAGAGAAAACAAGCCAACAACCATATACAAACAAGATATACACAGAATAAATAAAGGGCAGTCTCAGAAGGAAGACTCCAAGATTAAGAAGGATTGGGGAAGGGTTCTTGGAGAAGAGAGGACTTTAGATGAGTCCTGAATGAAGCAAAGGGAGCAAACTGAAGAGGCAGACCCTCCAGGAAAGGGGTGGCAATGATAATGCTCAGTCAAGAGATGGAGTCAAAAAGCCCAATGGACTAAAGACTACCCAAAAACCTCAGAACGACATACCACAAATACTTTCTTCAAGAAGAGAGCTAGAGGCCAAAGTACAGAGTAAGCACTTCAATAAAATCAGAAAAAGTGAACCTGAAAACAGAGGGAGTAGTCATTTTTGAATCAGCACTGTGGATGTGTGTTAGGGAAAAGATAAATTCATTTAAAATAGATTAAATGTGACAAAGCAGCTACTGTTTCCAAAACAAGAAATTCATCAAAGAGCATATATACTAGGTCTATGATTTTTTTAAGGATAGGGATAGAAGACTGGTTCTGTGATTTCATTAACATAAGGAACTTCCTCCACCAATGCAGGTTGGAACTTTCTCTACAACTTTTAATCTTTAGAAAAGTGTCTATAGTACTGAGGGGTTAAGTGGCTTGACCAGAGTAGACCAACTAGTACACTATATCTCAATGGCTAAACTTTAATTCTGGTCTTCCTAACTCTAAGGCCAGCTCTTTAATCCATTTAAGCTAAACAGCCATCAAAAAATTCCTATGAACAAAAAACCCACAATATCAACGGTGACCAATTCATATGCCTAATTTTCCATCTCTATAAAATCTTTATGAGAATAATATGGATTTGTAACAAGTGTATCCTTGATGAAAATATGAAAAAGAAACAGGCAGGCTTTCATATTTTTACACATAATTGACTAAAACATGCAGAGAATATTCATTGTGCCTATTGTTTTAAATATTAAAAGTAATTAATTTGGTACTTTTAGAACTCTCTTCCAATAAGATGGCTCTTATGAACATCAAAAACACATAAAATTTCTTAAAAGGAGTAAAAATATATGTAGCTATACCCAAAAAAGACTGAAGAAAGAGGGAAAAGTACCATATGTTCAAAAATATTTATAGTAGCACTTTTTTTGTAGTAAAAAACAACTGGACATTAAGGGGGTGCCTATTCATTGGTGAGTGGATAAATAAATCATGCTATATAAATGTAACAGAAATGATGAAAAGACAGTTTTAAAGACTTGGATGAACTTCCGTAGAGTGAAATAAAGAGAACCAGGACAAGAAATTATATAATAACAAAAACAATGCAGAGACAAATAACTTTGAACGAAATGAGAACTTTGGTCTACAACAATGACCAGATGAAATTCAGAGAGGACCAATGATGAGCCTGCTTTCCCACTTCCTTCCTCACAGTGATGATGAACCAAGGGTGAAGAATGAGACATTTTCTAGACGTGTCCAATATGGGAATTTGTTTTTACTTGACTATGCATGTTTGTTACAAGGCCATTATTTCCCTCAAAGAAGAAAATTAATTTTGGTTCATTAAATAATTTAAATTTAAAAATGAAAACAGTGATTGTGATTAATTACTTTCTCATTATAAATATCAGTCAAGGCAGATGTCAAAGAAAGTATTCAAAAGAACAGGAATTCCCAACTGATGAATTGCTTCAGATTATCTTGTTAGAGGATTACATCGTACTATACATTCAGTCTTAAAACATTCAGTCAGGTAGTCAACAAGCATTTGCTAAGCAATTATGATGTTCCAGGAATAACATAAAGTCTCTATCCATGAAAAAAAACAAATGAATGCGAATGCCTATTATACAAAGTATGATGTATAGCTAATTACCAATGCTTATAAAGTGGTGTATACACTGCATATGTACATATGTATGTATATTTTGCAAAGATATTACAAATGGATAATCAAGTAGGTCCAGAACAGAGTAATGAAATACTATGGTCTCAGAAGAATTAAAATTCTTATCACCAAAAACCAGTGATGAATCTCAAGAAAGGCTACAGTATATTACCAATTCAAAATTATACAAAGAGTTGTATGACTAGGAAAAACATGAGGAAGAAGATAACAGATAGCTATTGTCCCCATTAATACCCATAAAATAAATAGTATGTGATCTATAAAAAGGTCTGTGGCACATATGATGGACCCACTATGGAAAAACTATAGAATCAATCAAGGATAGGTAGCCATGCTCACAAATGGAGGAAATAACTGCATCATTAAGGTTGTAGAACCATTCAAATATCCACTGTTAAAGTTCTTCCTTTGATCATCAAAATACCAATGTACAGCAAATTTTAGGCCAGCTGGTTGAAACTCATTTCAAAATTAGAAAAAAAATCATTGAATTTGAAAACATTGCCCAGAGTTAAAGATGGATATATTTTAATAAGCTGTGGAGCTTCAATAAGCATTTATTAAGTGTACTAGGTCTGAGGAAAGAAATATAATTAATGAACATGCTCAACTTACTAGGAGCATTCATTTTAATAAGAAGACTGTAAAGACTCACATAAATATATATATATATATACACACACACACACACACACACACACACACACACACACACACACAGAACAAATATAAAATACTTAAATACAAGATAATTTGAGAGGGAAAGCATTAGCAGTTGAGAGAATGGAGAAAATCTTTACATAGAAGGTGTTGCTTGAGTTATATTTTGAAGAAAGAGAGGGATTCTGTGAAGCAGATGTCAAGATGAAGCACATTCCAGGCATGGAGAACAGCCAGTGCAAAGAGACAAAAGATGGAGCTTCATTTGTGAGGAATAGAGAGAAGATAATTTGGCTAAATCTAAACATATGGTAATGGAAAAAATCTGCAACAAGGAGGGAAAGATAGGTTGGAGCAAGGATGTAAAGGAGTTTAAAAGCTAAGCAAAGGAATTTATAGATATTTTTCCTAGAGGCAATAGGGAACACTGAAATTGCTTAAGTAGGGCAGTGATGGTCAGATCCGACCTTAAGGAAAATCATGCTGGTCACAATGTGTAAGACAAACTGAAGTTGGGAGATGATTAAAGAAGAGACAAATTAGAAGATTAATGCAACAATGTAGGCAAAAAGTGATGAGGGCCTAAAGGAAAACAGAACCTCTGTGAACAGAAGAATCAGATTTAAGAAATCTTGTAGAAGTCGTTCAGTCGTTTCAGTTGTGTCCAATTCTTCATGATCCCATTTGGGCTTTTCTTGGCAAGGATAGAATGGTCTGGCATTTCCCTCTGCTCATTGTGCAGATGAGGATCTGAGGCAGAGTTAAGTATCTTGCCCAGCTTCACACAGCTAGGACGTATATGGCAACTGACATGAGCTCAGGAAAATGAGTCTTCTTGACTCCAGGTGCCACACTCTATCCAATGTACCACCTAGTTGCCCCACTGTAGGAGCAGAAAATGTAAAATTTTGCAACTGACTGAATATGTGAAAGAAATGAAGATAAAGACAATGTTACTCATCTGAAAAATTAGAAGAATTGTGGTTCTTTTGAAAGAAATAGGGAAGTTTAGAAGAAAGATGGATATGGGGGCAGGGGAGAGATAATGAATACTGTTTGGAACATAATGAATTTGAGATTTTTCCAAGACCTCCAGTTTGAACTGTTGCAGTAAGCAACAACTGATGCAGAACTGAAGCTCAAGGGAGATTAAGGATAGGAACGGAGATCTGGGACTCAGCAAAGAGATGATAATTAGATCCATGGGAACTGATGAGGTCACCAGAATAAAGTGTAAAGAGAAAAGACTAAGGAACCTCAGAGCTTTTGGGGAACAACCAGGTAAGTACTGTGATCTGAATGATAAACTAGCAAAGCAGACGGAGCAGGACTGATTAGATAGATATGAGAACTAGGAGACAGTCACGAGAAAATTCATAGGAGAGAATATTTAGGAAAAATGGGGTGGTCAACAGAGTCAAGTGAAGCAGAGAGATTGAAAAATATAATGACTGAAAAAAGACTATCCCATCTTACAATTAAGCAATCTTTGGTGCCGGGAAAAGAGCAGTTTTCATCAAGTGATGACATCCAAAGTCAGTCTGGAAAGGACTAAAGAGTATGTAAAAAGAAAGATCTACTGGCAGTGAGTACAGACAGTTTTGTGGGGGTTTTTCTTCTTTTGTTTTGTTTTGTTTTGTTTTTTTAGGGAGTCTGGCTGAGAAAGGGAAGATTCTATATCCTGTAGAAAGACAGCCTGAGGAGATGATAGATTCTAGTCAGCTATCCAAGAACTGGGAATACTTGGGCATGTTTAAAGACCTGAGGGAAAGAATGAATGAAAAGGGTCGGGGACATGAATGGGTGTGAAATCTGGTAGAAAAGAGTGCAGAACATGGGACATAGGGGACAAATAGTGGCAAGTAGACCCACTTCATTGTCCAAGACCAGGGAAAAGAAAGAGAAAGTGGTGGATAATGTTAAGACATTTTGATTAAAAAAAGGGAAGAAAAGAACTTTATACATAGAGAACTACCTTAATTTTCTTAGTAAAGTAGGGGGCAAGGTCTTCACTTGAAAAAGGGAGAAAGCAGAGTTTAGGGGCAAGAGAATCAAGAGTAGAGGACTCTCTAGAGCTGAAATGGTTAATTTGAGAAAAGGAAGAAAATGAGATTAGAACACAATTAGTGGTGAAAAATGCTGAAGAATGGAAAGACTGAAAGTCCCAGTGGCAGAAGAGAATATATTTATGAGGGATCAGGCATAGAGAGAGATAGAATAAGAGGTTATGGTCAGACCAAGAAATTTTGTAGTTTTTAACTAAGAATATTTCTGGGTAATGATGAGAGCTGAAATGTGAGTATCTTAATGTGTGACTGATATGCAGTAAGGAAGTTGGTTCTGATAACCAAAGGGACTGAGAAATTGGGAAGTTAAGGAGTTTGAAGGCACATCAGCATGGATTTTGAAGTTTTCTAGTATAAGGCTTAAAGAAGAAAAGAAGTCATTGAGTTAGACGCAGAATACTTAAAAAAAAAAAGAAAAAGAAAGAACATGATCGAGGGACTAATATAAAACAACAGTCAGAATCTGGATGGAGTGGAATATTTTGCAACTATGAACAAAGATGGATAGATTGCCAAGTGATGGCAGTAAAAGGAGAGTCTGGAAGTGGCAATGGGGAGGAAGTAGTATTGCAAGCCCCCCTCCAAGACAAGTGTGTCAAAGAGTATGACTGAGGTAGAGCTGGTAGTAGAGAAGAGAAACAGGGACAAAGCTTTGTCACAGTAGATCTGAGTCCCAGTCAGGTCTAGTAAGTAAAAGGAGTGTTTAAGAAAGAGGTCCAAGATGACAGGAAAATTGTTCACCATGGAATATAATTCCAGAGGGAACAAAGGAGTCAGTGAACAGGGTGATTGGCGAATTATTTCCATTTCTATTTTACCCCTAGAATGTCAGGGCAGGTTTCCTTGAAAATTTCTTGGATATCGAGGCTCTTTTATTGATCATGGTTTTCAGATAGAACAATAATTTTTAAATTATCTCTCCTGAATCTACTTTCCAGGTCAGTTGTCTTTCCAATGAGATATTTCACATTGTCTTCTATTTTTTTCATTCTTTTGGTTTTGTTTTATAATTTCTTGGTTTCTCATAAAGTCATTGGCTTTCATCTGCTCCATTCTAATTTTTAAAGAACTATTTTCTTCAGTGAGCTTTAGAACCTCCTTTTCCATTTGGACAATTCTGCTTTTTAAAGCAGTCTTCTCCTCACTGACTTTTTAGGTCAACCATTTGAGTTAGTCTATTTTTAAAGGTGTTATTTTCTTCAGCATTTTTTTGGGGTCTCCTTTAGTAAGCTGTTGACTCACTTTTCAAGATTTTCTTGCATCACTCCCATTTCTCTTCCCAATTTTTCCTCCACCTCTCTTATTTGATTTTTAAAATCCTTTTTGAGCTCTTCCATGACCTAAGACCATTGCGTATTTTTTTGGAGGTTTTGGATATAGAAGTCTTGACTTCGATGTCTTCCTCTGATAGTATGCTTTGTTCTTCTCACCCAAAAGGATGGAAGAAAATTCCTTTTCACCAAGAAAGTAACCTTCTATAGTCTTATTTTTTCCCTTTTCTGAACATTTTCCCAGGCAGTTTCTTGACATTTTAGTCCTTTGTCAAGTGGAGGGTATACCCTAGGTTTCAGAGGTTTTGTGCAGCTGTTCTCTGAGATATCTCTAGAGACCTGTAAGTTCTCAGTTCCTCCAAGGTGGCACAATCAAGGGAAAGGAGTTTACTCCTTTCCTGGCCTGTGCTTTGGTCTGTAAGCAACCACAAGCACTCTCTTCTGCTCTGGAACTGTGAGTAGGATTCCCTCTCCACAGCCACCACCAGCTCCACCACGCCAGCACCAGTGCTCCTCTGTACCCCAGGACTGCCACTCAGGGCTGAGATCCAGATCAGTCACTTGATTCCCCCAGGGCTCCAAAAGTGAATGCTGGCAATGGGTGCTGTTGCCCTGGAGCAGGGGCTGGGGGCAGACCACACTCCCCTGTCACCCAGGTGAAAGAGCTTTCTTATTGACCTTTGAAGCTGTCTTTAGAGTTTCTGGGTTAAGAAATGTGGGAACTGCAGCTGTTACCCATGATTCCACACCCTGAAGCCTGCTTAAGTCCTGTTCTTGCATGGGCCATGCTCAGTTGCACTCTGCTCTGAACCCGGTGCAACAGACCTTTCCTGTAGGCCTTCCAGGCTGTCTTGGACTGGAAATCTGCTTCACTCTGTCACTTTGTGGCTTCTGTTGTTCTAGAATTTGTTTAGAGTAATTTTTTATAAGTATTTTACGGGTTATGGAAGGAGAGCTAGAGCATGGCAGAGTAGAATATAAAATATATCCACAGACCCCAGGTTAAGAATCTCCTATAAGATTTTAAGTTCCTTGAATGAGAGACTGTCTTTTACCTCTTTTTATATTCCCAGCACAAAGTGAAGTGCCTGATACCTAGTAGCTTAATAAAGGCTTACTGACTAACTGAATCCCTGGACTAGATGGTCTCTAAGGACACTTGGAACCGAAATTTTGGTGCTTTAGTCTGTGTTTTCAGGTCTTCAAGGTATATACATGGATGGGTATGTATGTTTCTCTATATGTATCTTATATATTTGCATATATATTTTTTCCATGTAGATGATATTAAGTTGAGAGGTGTCACTAATGTTAGATGATAGGAGTATTTCCCAAATGACTTTAATGGATTGGAACTCAAAAGACAAATCCAAAAATGTAGAATTTTAAATTCTTGAGTCCTCCACTTTCACAGAAGCCATCATTTATGTACAGGATAGGAAAATCACAGTGGGAAAAGAGTTTACATAAAACAAACAACCCTGGAAGTTTCAGCAGACTGCAACCTCCAAGGGAGCACAATCAAATACAATGTAGCAGCGAAAATAACTAATGAGATTTAAATAGCACAAATTCAAATCCACATCACATGATAATTTCAGTGTAATCTGGTCTTGTTAGAGGACATCTAGAGTTCAATTCTGTGTTCAATTCTGATACCAGAATTAAAAACCAGTCTAGAAGGAGTTAGAGACAATGGGGAGGGTCATCAAAATTATGCCGTAGGAGGCAAGGAATGTCAAATAGCAAAAGGAAGCAAGCAAGTATTTTCAAACTTTTGAAGAGGAATTAGATTTATTCTATTTGGCCTTGGAAGTCAGAACTAAGATTAACTGATGAAAGTTTGAAAGAGGAAGATTTTTACTCAAAATAAAGACTCTCCTAAAAATTGGAAATAGCTGTCCTACAAAGGAATGAGTTTTCCAACATTGTAGATATTCAAACAGAACCTCCACCATAGGAGGGATTCATTCTTTATACTTGTATCCCAAGCCCTATGTACATTTCCTGATGCAAAGCAGATGCTTAATTAATATTTAATGATGGATTGTTGATTGGTTCATGCCTCAGGTAAAGAGTCAGACAAGAAGAAATGAGTGATCCTTTCCAACATAAGGATTATATGATTCTATCTGGCACATGTTTCAGTCACATGTCAGGAGAGACAGGTTAGAAAATAGGTTCTGCATAAAGAGTAGATATTTACCCATTTCACTTGTAGACAGTAATCAGTAAGTCCTTAATTAAACTATACGTACGTTTGACTCTCGGCTACACTAACAAAAAGGAAAAGTAGTGCAGATAATGTTCAAATAATTTTATTTTGGGGTAACATTTGACATTTAATTACTTAAATTACTGAAATTATACAGACAAACATTATCAGAGTGGTAATATGAAGTCTGCAATATCAACTCAGAAGCTAAGTGGTACAGTGGACAAAGTGCTGGGCATGGAATCAAGAAGACTGATCTTCCTGAGTTCAAATCCAGTGTAAGTCCCTTACTAGCTGTGTGAACCTGGGCAAGTCACTTAATCCTGTTTGCCTCGAGTTACTCATCTGTAAAATGGGCCAGAGAAGGAAATGCAAAACATACCAGTATCTGTGCCAAGAAAATTCCAAACGGCATCATGAAGAGCCAGACACAACTGAAAAACAACTGACAACAATATGAAAGTCACCCCGGAGTATGCATAATAAAGCAGCAGGAGGAAAATTTACTTTAGAGGGAAACATTCCTATGGACAATTTATAACATGGGATATTAAGATTTAACTTTAAATGAGATTTAGAAATAATATTACAGGACCACTAAATTTCAGTACAAGGGACAGAGAAGCCTCAATTTCCTCCCATTTGTGGAGACAAGGAAGGTGGCATAGGGAGAGGTGATGAACACAGAAGAGAGAGCACAAACCATGGCATATCAATGCTCCAAGAAGAAGGGCCATAGCAAGCACTAAAGTCAGAACAAGAAAATATTCAAAGCAAGATTCTCTCCACAATAGCTGGCACTGCAGTTATACTTTCAAGATGGAAAACTACTTAGAACAAGGGTTCTCAACTATTTTGTGTGTCATAGACTCCCTTGGCAATATGGTGAAATCTATAGACCTTTTCTCAGAAGACTGTTTTTAAACAACGGAAGGAAAGGCTGAATTTCAGTTAGAGATTAATGAAAACAAAGATGTAATTATTTCCCCCATCCAACTTTACAGACTCTCTAGAATCTATTCTTAGACCCCATGGAAATCAGTTTAAAAACCCCTGCCTCAGAAGGTCACAGGGAGATCCACAGCCTGTGGAACTTCACTCTAAAGCATTTGCATATAGTATGCTAGCTCTAAAGTCAGGAAAATGAAGTTTAATTCCCACTGTTGATACTTACCAGCTTACATAGCTATGTCTCCTGGGTAAATCATTTAACCTCTCACAGACTAACTTTACTCTTCTACAAAAGTATGAGTTTTATCTCCTGTCTGGCTCGCGACGCCCGCAGCGCCCGCCTCTGGCTCACGACGCCCGCAGAGCCTAACCCACCTCAAAGGGTTCTGTGCGGCTAAAATGGGATAAGGTGTATAAATTACTTTGAAATTTCAAAAACTATACATGTCAAATAATAATGATTATGCAGATTAATATATAAATAAAATGTGTGGATAGAGATAAAAAGATTTTTGCTTCTTCGTGCTTCAGCATCTTGAGCTCTGGTCCATGAAAGTGATCTTGAGTCCTCAAGGAGAAAAGAGCTATTTTACACGTATCTGCTTTTCTAAATAACTTTGTGAGAGACCTAGAGGTGGATCAATAGCTGATAAATCAACCAAGGTCAGTGTTCCCTAGTGATTGTTTATCTCAACTGACCCTGTAGACTAATGTCTAAAGTCTAAAAGTATTTTCTAAAGGCACATGAAAAGCAACAAAAGGAGTAACTGGGAAAAAGACAGTTCTTTCATATCATTAACCATATTTTGTATAGAATAAACTTTTACAGAAACCAAATATCAAAATTATAAAATCATTAGAAAAGGAGGTAAAGGACCTTCAAAGGAAATTCCCTTGCCTTCAAACACACCTAAAGTATTCTAGAAAAGTTACACTTTTAAATAACAAAAAGTTTTAGAAAATATATTAATTTGAGGAAAATATTTTAAACAGTTATACATATATAAAGCTCCAAAATGGCATACTTATCAGCAAATTAAGGGCAGAAAAATACTTACGTAGATGTGGAATCCTAATAAGTCACTGTAATAAATTAAGTTATTTTTAAAAATATTTATGATCTAAAAGAAAAGTGAAACTATTTTTTAAACTCAAAAGACTGGTACTATTACTTTAACATTTCGTTGTTTAAAAAGTCTGATAAGTTTTCAGTTGCACTCAAGCAGAATTCAGGTATCAATCTACAGATGAAGTAGTCCATGTGCAAAAGCTAGCTTATACATACATATGTTCTGAACCCTTACTTCTATTAAGTTTACTTCCCTAAACCGTAGAGTTAAAATTTTGTATACATATGCCTATGTATGTATATATATTCCTACATAACATAAGTATGTAATTCAATGAAACCTTTATAAATGTCAGATTAATTACATTTTCAAGTGCAGATGGGTTTAAGGAAATTACACAGCTGAAAATAGTTTGTTATTTGCAATACTATAAGAGCATAATAATCTAGGAAAAGTCAATTTATAGTCTATGCCAAAATATTAAACTGCCATATAACAAAGGCACTTGGCACACAATTTTATAAAGTTAAGAGAAGTAATTTATGCTACAAAAAGGCCTATAGCATTGTTCTAAGTTTTATCCTGATTTTCATATGCCACCACAAAACTAGTAATATGATATACAAGTAGCAAATTATTTAGTGTCATGAGTGATTGAAACAGATTTTTTTTGACACATCCAATAATTATAATCTTTTTCTTCATTGAGATAATACTGAAAAAAAGTAAAATATTAGGCAGTTAAGTGGCACAGTGGATAGAGTGCCAAGTCTAGATTTAGAAAGATTCATCTTTGTGAGTTCAAATCTGACCTCAGGCATTTACTAGCTGTGTGACCTTGGGCAAGTCACTTAACCCTGCTTTCCTCAGTTATCCTCATCAATAAAATGAGCTGGAGAAGGAAATGGCAAACCACTTCAGTATCTTTGCCAAGAAAATCCAAATGGGGTCACAAAGAGTCAGACACAACTGGAAAACAACTGGACAACAATGAAGTAAAATATTAAATAAATATTGGCATATAAATCTTCTATGCCAAAAGTCAACTAACATTTTCCCAAAAATTCACATTAGCTTCAATATGATCATAAATGCACATTTTAGCTTCCTTGAAAGCAAGTCAACATGACTTTTCCCTAAAATTACTTTCTGATGAGATGATGAAGTTCACCACCATGAAAATAAAATCTATAAATTGCTTCTAAAAGCAACCTCCAGAAAGGACCATATGCTGTACAAGGACTTCATATTTCAGTGAACTTTCAGATTTATTGTCACCAAAATTAAATAAAAGAGTTAAAATATTTCTTTTTTTAACTAATCACGTTTGATATTCACCTTAATAGAGGCTATTTCCCCTTCAATCAAGTATTGATGAATTATTTTCTTGTATTAATTCACAATCAACCTTGAACAGGCAACCTTGATTCAATTCCCCTCCAATTTCTCTAGCAGATTGCCTTCACTATCACTCAGGGCCCTGTCCTGGGTTCCCTTCTCTTCTCCCTAGATATTCCTTTACTTGGTGATCTCACCAGCTACTGTGGATTCAATTATTATAATTATGAGCAGGATTTTCAAATCTACTTATCCAGCCCTGGCTTCTCTGCTGACCTTCAGCCTAGCTTCACCAACTGTCTTTCAAACATCTCCAAATGGATAGACACTTCAAATTCAATATGTACAGGCAGAAATAATTATTTTTCCCATCCCACCCTCCCAACCCGCCCCCCCCATTACCCTATCAGTGAGGATGATACCACCATCCTCCCAGTTCCCTAGCCTTAGACCCCAGGTGTCCTCCTCACCTCCTCATTATCATTCACACACAGCCCTACATACACCAGTCAATATGTTGCTAAGGCCCGTCAATTTTGCTTTTTCAATATCTTTTGAACATATCCCTTTCTCTCCTCTGACACTACCACTACCCTCATTCAGGCCTCATTTTCTCACACCACGACCATTACAATAGCTTGCTGGTTGGTCAGACCATCACAAGTTTCTTCCCATTCCAATCTATCCACCATTTCACTGCCAAAGTGTTTTTTCCTAAAAGTTGGACCTAAAGGTCCAACTATGTCATCCTTCCACCTTCCACTGCCAAAGTGTTTTTTCCTAAAAGTTGGACCTAAAGGTCCAACTATGTCATCCTTCCACCCGGGAGACTCCAGTGATCCTTATAGCCTCCAGGATCAAATATAAAATCATGTTTGGTATCCAAAGCTCAACAAACTCCTTGAGAACCACCTAAACAAAGTTCCTCACTTCTCTTCTTCCTCTCTTCAAAATTCTCTACAATTTGGTTTCTGACCTCACTATTCAACTGAGAACTTCAAGACAATATGATAGTGAAAAATAACTTAAATTATTACTCTGTATATTGTTTTTTCCATTATTTCTATGACAGAAGTATTATATTTTAAATGAAAAAAGAACAAATAGTTCAATTTACTCTATAAAAATTTTTTAACCTCTCCAGTAGCCTTACAACCCAGGAAATACTCCCCTTACTGACTTCCTCTCTTGATTGCTTGTGTACTTGACCTTGACAACCATTTCATGAAAGACCCTAGCCAAGCTCAACACTCCCAGCTCAATTCATTCTCTGGATCTTCCTACCTTCTCATAAGCAGGCTTTTCCCCTTTCTTCTATCTATTTCCCCTTCCAGTTCTTCTTTAGGTGCTGTCTTCCCTCATTAGAATGTAAGCACCTTCAGATGGGGACACCTACTTCAAGGTATTTGCTTGTATTTGTATCTCCCAGTGCTTAGCAAAGTGGCTAGCACAAATATAAGCTTAAGAAGTGTTCTATGTAACTCTCACAAATTCCAGACAAATATGTGTGCTTTCAGAAACAGCTGCAGTACTTTTTCTATTGTGACCACAATAATCAATCAATAAATCATACAGCATTCCCTAAGCAATTATGTACTAGGCACTGTGCTAAGCAATGGGGAATTTTTTCAGAAAAAGGCAAAAATAGTCTTTGCTCTGAAAGAACTTACTTTCGAATAGGGAAGACAGCATGTATAAAAATATGCCTATAAAAGCTGACTCTCAAGTAGACAGAAGGTAACATAGGAGGGAAAGGCACTTGTGGGTAACTGGCTTGTTCAGAATATAATGCTTCAGCTGAGCCTTGAAGGAACCTGGGGATTCTCAGAGGTCAAACGGGAAGAGAATGAGTATTCCAGGCATAAGGGACACGTCTCTAGCACAAAGCTGCTAATTCAGGATGGGAATGACAAATGTCAAGTGGAACAACTAACAAAAGGTTCGGGGAGGGAAGACATTTGAAGAACTTGAAATAACTTGAAGAGGAGTTTGTGTCTGACCCAAGAGGCAGCCCCTCACATTTACTCTGTGTGTGATCTGACTTGCACATTAGGGAAATAATTTTGGCAATGGTGAAGAGGATGGATTGAAGTAGGAATAGACTTTAGGAAGGAAGGTCAATTGGGAGGCTATTTCAAAAGACCAGGCAAGAAGTGATTTGGGGCTGAGCCAGGGTGGAGGTTGTAGGAAATGCCAGTTAAGCTCTGACCACTGCTGGGATGTGTGGGGAGAGTGAGAAGTCAAGGATAACAAGGAGTTACAAACAGGGCTAGTTAGACATAAGAAAAATAGATTTAATCTGGAAGAGAAAACTTTGGTGTACTACATGGCCAATGCTCTCTTCCTTTCCATGGGACTGAGATCAGTGAAATGCACAGTTCTCTTTCTCTGGAAACACATGTCATGATCTAGTCACATGGTTTTAGATTTCTACCATGACTTAAAGCCTTTATAGACATTTGCTCACTTCCACTGGGGGGAAAAATGTCACTATGTCACCTCCACACAGATTAACTTTTATTCTAATCACTGCTAAAAAGAATAAAAATATTGTTCACTTCTCTAAACATCTTGCTGCTCAATAAGCATCTTGAGTGGCAAGCATTTTTCCAATGACATTTTTGATGAAATATATCCTCTGTCTTTCAAATAATCAAACCAATTAGCTTATATCACATGCAGAAACAAACCAGATTTGGTTTATGAAAAGTTAATGAACCAAAAATAAATTGGATAAACTATGGAACTTCTTTCTAGTTTGGTCTGGCAAGGTCCTTGTGGCCATTTGTGTTTGTGAGGGAAATGGAATTTGTTTTGAGCAGGTCTGCATACTTGACCAGTTCTGAGGGTAACAGTAGTAAAAGTAATGAGAGTAGCACTAATAAATTTGAGCATAACATGAACTGTATAAACTGGCATACATTTAAGTCCTATGATATTTTGCTAATTATGGGCTTTTTCCATTTGGAAATTTTCAATTCATCACCAAATTTGTGTAAATGCATTTCATTTCATTTTAATTTAGACACGTCCACCTTTGTGCCCGTGGACTGCAACTAGGAATGGAAGAACCCTAGCCATTATCTCTTCACCCCCAATATATACCAAAAGCCCCACTATGTTTATAATGGGTAATTTTCCAACAAAGATTAAGTGTTTCCACATGTTGTCATAAGGCTCACTCACTTTACGCATATATTGTTAAAAGAAAACAAATTGTAGGATGCTCATGAATCAGAATGTTTGAAGAAGTTTGGGTATGTTTTTACCATATAGCTCTGCTTCTCTTCTTCTCTCTATCGCACCTTCACTGAAGTGAAGGTTTGTTTTTTAAGGGACATTACTGCTTCACAAACTGCTAGGAAGGAAATATTTCTATGTAATAAAAATTCTTTTGGTATTTTTTACTCCCCTCTAGTTCATGCAAAACAGGAAAGCATGATAACATTGCCTTTTATGGTTACAAAAGATTCAGACTGAGGTTCTTAATGTTCTTAGACAATTGAGCAATGTTATTACCACAATACTTTCTTGACAATGTAGTTTTAATAAGAAAAGAGGTCTAGATAATCTACACTTAACCTATCTCCAGAGAAGATATATTTTAATGGAAATGTTTACTGGAATAAATGTAACAAGGCATTCAACAAAAAAGACATAGTTATTGAGAATTATATTAGCAAAGTATGATTGCACAATAAAGTAACTTATTTTCCTTTTCAGTCTTCTAAAGACTGATATTTCAAGATAATTCCACCTTATCAAATGTCACAACGTAAAAATACCTATATTTTTGTTTCTACATGACTTAATGATTCAATATATTCAACTGAAAATAATCATAGGATTCTTATGACCAAATCTTGTGATCAAATTTTGGACTGAATTCACTTCTACTCCTTCTACCCAATAAATATCTATCAAGCTCCTATTATGATCAAGGTGTATAAATTAGTAATTAATTTGTTGTGGTTGTTCATTCTTCATTCCTTAACAAAGAACAATGATTCGTTACAAAACATTAGTTACAAAAAACAGTGCCATTGTTCCCATTACTTCTGATTTTTTAAAAGTGACAAGGGAAGGTAGATGTAGTTAATGATCTATGGAACACTAGTCTTCCCATTCCATTAATGTAGACAATAAGGTTTAACAAGGAAAACTGGAGCCATTTAGCATAAAAGTGGATAGTATGAATGTAGAACCCTTTCCTTCTGTTTAATTATTTAATTACATAAGTGATTACCAACATGGTTTTATACAACCTTCAGTCATTACCACTTACGTGGTATTTTACCTCACCCAACCGGATAAAATTTTGTTTTCATTTTGTGACATTCTACACTCTGTATCAATTTCCTAATAGTATATCATAATATACATGACAATTTTTTAAAAATTAGAATAATAAAATGGACATTCTAGAGCTAAATAAGACATTAGAAATAGCTTTGAACCTTTTATTTTACAGATAAGAGAACTGAGGTACAAAGAGGATAAATGACCAACATCACTTCACAAGTTTGTGACAATCAAAACTGGAACACAGGCTTTGTGACTCCAAATCTAGTACTCTATATACTACTACTGTACCATGCTGCCTAAATAAATTAAAATGAATAATTAAAAAGTATCTGGGAGTGTCCTAAATGCATGGTTGGGTATCATTTATACAGAGGTGACTCAGTTATTAATTTATATAGCATAATAATTAATAGAACATAAATATACATATTTATACTAACTGGCTCTGGACAGTATTTTTTCCTGGATTCTCAATTTCTTAATAAAATA
>CM053769.1:264092259-264109163 GCA_028658325.1 Potorous gilbertii | reverse complement strand
AAATTTCTTTTTCTTTGCAATATTTTTATCACTGTATGAATTATTCTCCCTAATTCTGTAGGTCAAGAAGAATTTATTATGAATTTACTATGTGCTAAGCACTGTTCTTAGTGTTGATATGAAGTCAAAAAACAAAGTCCATGCCTCTAAGAAAGGAAACAACATGTAAACAATGAATACATTTGAGAGATATATATAGATTGGATGAAAAGTAATCTCAGAGGAAAAGGCATTAGCATCTGTGGAGATTAAGAATTCTCAATGGATCCTCTAAAATTATCTCTTTTATAATTTCTTATGGCTCAGTAACGTTCTGCTAATTTTTATAACACTTTGTTCAGTTATTCCCCAAATTATAGGAAGTACCTTTGTTTCCAGTTTTTTGCTCCTCCTTCCCCACTTTTACATCATCGTCTGGTTTAGGAAGTATATTTCAATTATAATATTCCCTCCTTATTACTGTCTTCTCTATTAGCTTATTCACTCCACCTCACCTTATACATATATTCCATCTGCCTGCTTCTCTATCTCTACATCAAACTTCTTAGTTCAACCATCCTCAGTCTAAAGGTTCCTCAGATGCCTGCTTCCACCACCTCTATGTTATGTTTATATATTCTTTTTCTTGCTATCTAAAAGGAATAAAGCATGGGATAAATAATGAAATAAAACTTCTGGAGGAACAATTTGCAAGGAGAATAAATATCTTAGAATAAAAAGTGGCAACTTTTACCGAAGTAATGGATTCCCTCAAAACCAGAACAGACAAAAACATAGTCTGTTTGGAGTCTAATTACTAAGAACAATATCAGAAGATTGGGAGGGGAAAAAATAGAAGAAAATTTAAGGTATCTGCTATAAAAACCAATGGACCTAGAAAACAAATCAAAGACAGATATTTAAAGAGATTTTGAAATACAATATTCCAAAAGGTAAAAGATATAGGCTGACCAAGAATAGTTTACCTAACAAAGTTGAGTATAATCCAAGAGAACCTTTAATGGAATAGAAAATGTACTTGATATAAAGATCAGAAATAAAAAATTAGTCTAAGTCATGTGGTGGTACAGGGAGAAGAGAGAAGTGACGGGATGGGGAGAAGGTGAAAGGAATGGGGAAGAGCAAGAAAAAGGAGAGGACCCTCATAGATATTGATTCTATCATTCTTGCCTGTCCCCAAAATATCTACTTGGTGTAATACTACTCATACTCTGAAACTTAACACTAATGGCACCTTCTCGATGAGTCAGTCAGTAAGTCAATAAACACAAAATGTCTAGTGCACCAGTTAGGTAGCTCAATGGAGCACTGGGCCTGGAGTCAGGAAGACATGAGATCAATCTAGCCTCAGACACTTATTGGTTGTGTGATCCTGGACAAGTCCCTTATTCTGTTTGCCTTAATCTATTGGAGAAAGAAATGGCAAACCACTCCAATATCTTTGACAAGATAACCCCACAGACAGTATTGGTGTGCTATGGTCCACAGAGTAATGAAGAGTTGGACAAAACTGAATTACTGAACAACAACAATGTGCCAGGGATAGTGCTAAGCAGTGAAGATACAAAGAAGGACAAAAGACAATCTGCACTCATGGAGCGCCATAAAATTTTAACCCTGAGTATTTTTGATGGAAATGATATATTCCCACTCTGAAATCACATAACACTTCATACCATTTTAATGGCAAATATAAATTATACCAAATATAATTTGTTACGCTGACTTACGAGTATGTCCATCTAATCAAAACTATGCACTGAAAAGTATAAGGCAGTAGGTGCCTATGTTCCCACCATGATGAACCCTGATGAGGTCAAAGAAAAATTTTATGAAGACCTAGAGATCCTTATCATCAATATGCCAAAAGAAGGCAAGTTTATAATTCTGGGTGACTTTAATGCTAGAGTAGGCTCAGACTACCAGGCTTGGCAGTGAGTCCTAGGGAGGAATAGAGTTGGAAACAGCAACAACAATGGTCATTTACTGCTGAAGACTTCTGCATCACTTGACCTTCTCATCACTTAAACGCAATAAAACTTCATGGATGCACCCTCACAGCAAGCATTGGCATCTAATAGACTATGTGACTGTAAAGAGAAGAGACAGACAAGATGTGAGAGTGACAAAGGTAATATGTGGTGCAAAGTGCTGAACTGATCACAGACTTATCCTTTTCAAGCTAAATATTCCCACTCATCAAAGATGCCACCCCCAAGGCAAAATAACTACCAGAAGAATCAATGGCAAAAAATTAGAACACTTCTCTGAGTGTGAACAGTGTGTTGCTAACTTGGAGGGAAAATAGAGCCAACACACAGATGGCTACAGTGAAGCAGAAAAGGAGTGGGCAGCTTTCAGACATTTGGTGTACAGCCCTGCGTTTGCTCATCTGGGCCAAAACACTTGCAAACATCAAGATTGGTTTGATGAAAATGATGGAGAAATTCAGAAGCTGCTAAATGAAAAATGAGAATTCCACAGGATTTACCAGTAGGATAGTTCATCCACCTCTAAGAAGGCAGCATTTAATTCTATCAAACGTAAAGTACAAACAAAGCTTAGAGATTCAGGATTCCTGGCTCAGGAAGAAGGCAGATGAAATTCAGTTTTATGCTGATAGTAACAATCCAAAGAGCTTTTATGATTTCCTGAAATTTATTTATAGACCAAAAACCTATGGTGCATCACAACTACTCAGTGCTGATGGAGCCACATTGATTAGTGATTAGGACATGATCCTAGACTGATGAGCTGAACACTTCCATAGTGTTCTCAATAGACCATCATCAATCAATGCTGAGGCCACTGACCATTTACCTCAAGTTGAAGTCAGTCTCTTCTTAGCTAAACTTTCAACTAAGGAAGAGGTTTTGAGGGCCATTAGGCTCTTTCCATATGACAAAGCACCTGGTGCTGATTCTATTCCAGCTGAGATTTACAAGGTAGGGGGACTATTGCTCATACAAAAGCTGACTGAGTTTTCCAGGTTATATGGCAAGAGGAAGTTATCCCCCAGGAATTCAAGGATGCCTCCATTGTCCATCTCTATAAAGGTAAAGGGAATAGATTGTCCTGCAATAATCACAGGGGGTCACTCTCTTAGTCATTTATGGCAAGATTCTTGCTAGAGTCCTCCTTAATAGGCTAATCCTTCACCTGGAAGATGGTCACATACCTGAGAGCCAGTGTGGCTTCAGAAAGGTGATGACAATCTTACAAGTGATATAATTTAAATGCTCCTAAACTACAAAGGAAGGAAGTATTAGTTGCACATTAGTGATGGATGGGAGACTAATTAGGTGAGAACTTGTGGAGAACGTATCATACAAATTAGGTTTTGAATGTTAGCAAGTCTTCTGATAGGCAAACATGGGGCATTCTAAGGACACTCCAAGTAGAGTGAACAATCAAATGGTGCACAATCAAAAAAAAAAGTATGATCTATATTCAGGGAAAAATAAATAGTGTATATTGAAGACATTTCTTATGGGGGAGAGGGTGAAAGAGTAAGAAAGAATGATAAAAAGTGAATCATTCAATTAGGATTTAAGAGCCTGCTATGTTCTGAACCTTGTGCTAAGCACCTGGGATACAAAGAAAAGCAAAAGACAATTCCTGCTGTCAAGAAACTTACAACCTAATGGGGGTAAAAATAAGCAAACAAATATATATAACCTATATTCAGGATAAATTAAAAATAATTAGTAGAGAGACAGCACTAGAATTAAGAGGGACTGGGAAACGCTCCATGTGGAAGTGAGATTTTTAACTGGGACTTGAAGGAAACCAATGAAGCCAGAAAGGTGAAGATGATGAGGGAAGAGTATTCCAGGAACAAAGAATTTCTCCAGCCAGAGAAACACTCAGAATACAAAATCTAGTAACGAAAAGGTTATTATACTTCATGTTACTGAATGGAAACAAGAAGAGATTAGATTTAGATACTGGAGAACCCTTTCTGCCAAACTAAATAGACTGGTCTTTACTCAGAAGGTAATAATAACATAGATTTACGGCTATAAGATTTTTAGATAAAGATTAGGAGCAGGGAAGTAGCATGATCAAATTGGTTCTTTAAAAATGTATCTGGCCAAAGAATGTGGAAGTAATTGTAAGACGCTGGAATCTGGAGGAGAGGCTAGAAGCTGGAATGCTACTGTACAAGCATAAGGTGAGGAGAAAGACCTTGTATTCCTTTGTTCAACAACCATTTAGAAAGCAACTTTTCTCGGTGTGTGTGTGTGCATGCGTGTATATGTCTGTATCTGTGCATATATAATGCTAAGAACTAGGTGAGATTTAATTAAATCTTTGTTAAACATTTACTGCAGGCAGAGTAGATCCAAAAGGAGTTAGTTAAAAATTTACATTACATTTACTTCCTGCCATGAAGAAAATATAGAAATATCAAGATAAAGAAGTCAAGGTCCCTTATCTGAGAGGACTCTAAATAGTTATTACAAGAATAAATCAGTATATCTCTAGATTAAAATATTTTCTGATTTAATGATATATATATATGATGGAATATATATATATATATATATGGATTATATATAATCATAAAATTTATAAATGAGCTCTACATTCCTCATGAATTTTTAAAGAGCCACTGTTAGCCACAAAGGAATTAGAAATTGCCTTTTCATCCTTATTAGAATCTTAAAGTTAAAGAAAACATAAAAAACAAAATTGATTCCTGAACTCATTCTATTTTTAGGTCTGTATATATCTTACTTCTTATTATACGAATGAACTAATAAGCAACAGACATATGATTATGTAATAACCTGTAATTATTTTTATGGCAATTGCATGCCAATTTTCTTATGAAATATTTACCATGTACATATATAGCAATAGCACAAATGACAAGTCCTAACAGTCTTAAGAAAAACATCTGAATCAAGTCACGCAATGCAAAATACTTTTGAACTTTCAGCTGATTCATACAAACTTCATTTAAAATATATGTGTGTATACATATATATATAAGTATATATGTAAAATTATAGAATATTAGACTTTTAAACAAATTCATACTAAAAACATTCTACCAAACCAACAAGATTTTGGTTTAATTTTAAAGATGGTATGGAAGAACCCTTAATGTCATTTTTACAAAATGTTTTAAATATTATATGAATGTGATTGAGATTTTAAGCAGAGTATGACTACAAAAGATTATGATTCAGACAGAAAACATAACCTACAGAAATTATGAACTGTGCAAAATGAGCTCTTCCAGATGACAGATCTCACCAAGAAAAGCTGCCAATAAAATGTAAGCAACTCTAATAGAAAAAGAATTCTTTTGACTTTCAACATATGGCTCTGACACTGGCATATCTATATGTTGTTAGTAGCAACCAAATTTAACTAAGTTGATAAAAAGCTGAAATTAATATGAGTTGTCAAAATCAACTATAAATTTAACATTTTTATTAAGATGAAAGTTCTACAACTAAATTAAGGTACTCTCCATCTTGATCATCGTTCTTTTCCCCTGCTAAAGTCCAACTATGATGCTTTATTTTAACAGTGAGATAACCCTGTGTTCTTGAAGACTATGAGAGTAGTGTAAAACCTATGGAATAGCAAGGGTAGAATACTTTTGGTTAATTAATGGCTTTTTAATGTGTTTCTTTTCTCAGGCCCACAGTGTAAGATGACAGAATAAGTTTGTTCTTAGAATCATTCTCTAGCTCTACCAACTTGGTCAACAAGTAAATATGCTAGAGAAATCATAATTAAAACTGCAGTAGAAGAGAACATGGGGAACCCCTCCAAACAATGAGAAACCTCAGAGAAACAGTTAACAAGAATTTATTAAACACCTACTATGTACTAGGTGCTACACTAGAAAGTGAAGAAAAAAAGACAAAAGTAAAATACTACCTCTTTTGAAGGATCTCACATTCCAGCAGAAATGATAAATGAAAAAAATTTGTTGGGCATTTACTATATGTTTAAGCACTATACTAAGTTCTAAATGTACAAACTAAAGTGAAGACAGTCCCTAACCCCAAGGAGCATACATTCAAGAAGGAGAGATAACGATTACATGGAAGAAGGGCTAGAGTAGAGGCCAAGTCATGCTTTGGCTTGAAAGGGATATAGAGTAAGCCATGGATGAATAGTAATGGCAGGTTATCATTCCAGAGCTGGAGAAATGAAAGAAAGGTTAAGTTCAGTGATTCATGGGAGATGACTTAGTCAAAAGAAACAAATCAATACATCTCTAGAATTTACTATATAATATTATATGTGTATATGTATAACATTATATATGCATATATAACATGACATGACATAACATGACATCATAATATAATATTATGGACCATGTGAAACATTCACCAATCAGAAAAAGCAAGGTTTAAGATGAAGGGTTCTGGAGCAGAAAGGGTTAATTCTTCCAGAGTAGAATAAAATGTAAATACCAGCAAAGCACTGCATAAAGAAACCACTCTCCCCAGATGGCTCTACATCTGTTCTGCTGACCCCAAAAACTTTCTTCCATTTCTGAGTTGCACATGTTGGCCTTTATCATTCTCTCCTCAAAGTAAGGCAATTTGGCCTTTCCTAACATATAGCTTGACATATAGCTTCTAAGGGATGGGAGAGAGCTTTGCATTTATTTACTACACTCCAGGGACAAAAAGATTGACCAAGGAAACCAAGGAACTACAGAACTCATCTCTAATATGCATGCTAAGGGGGAAAAAAAAAGAATAAAACTCCATTTACACTTGTTCCTACTTGGAAAGTTTGGATCAGGTGAACCAAGTAGATACCCCAACCCCTCAATTCAAAAAAAGTTTTAAGTCATCCACCTTTGTTGGTACACAGACTGGATAAATTCCCACAGAAATGGCAAAGGAGTGGTCAAACAATATATAGGCTTGATGCAAAAAAAACTGATCATAATGAAAGAGGTATGTGGCAAGAAGGTTAACAGAGGAAAGGATAGAGTTAGAGCCGGTATCAAGTAGAAAAATAAACAGACATCAAAAAGAAAGAAAAAAATGATTTAGATATATAAGACAATGAAGAAATACATTGTCATAAAAATAAACAGAAAAAACCTAAATAAGCCAAACAACCAGATAAATTCTATGAAATTACAGAATGATAAAAAAGAAATTAGAAAAATAAATAGCAAAATTGGGATAAAAGTCAAAACACCTAAAGAAATCAGTAAGACAAATGCAAGGCATTTAGAAAACATGACAGAAAATCTACCCACTGTGGTAGAGGCTATAAAAACAAAAAAGGAATGGTAGAATTTGAACCAAAAAATACAGATATGGAGGAAAATTTCACAAAAAAAAAGAATAAAAGAAAAAGATAGCCGAAAGAAAGAACACTCCAGTTTTCTAACAACTCCAACAAGGATAAGAAAGGAGTACCAGAGAAAAGAAATGATCAAGAAATTCTAAAAGAAACTACAGCACGTTCCTTATGCCATCTCTGCTACATACAAAGTCAGAAGACTTTAAGCTCTAGGGAAAGGAATCTACACGAAAATATATCTAAGAAATAATTTTAGAACCCAACTAGAATTTCAGAAAAGTAAAATAAGACAGGTCTCTGACAATTTCTTAATGGAAAAAGAAAGGAGAATACATATTTCTTTTGAGAGCATTCTTCTCCTCATTGGCTTTTTGAACCTCTTTTGCCAATTGAGTTAGCCTATTTTTCAAGGTGTTATTTTCTTCAGCATTTTTTAGGGTCTTCTTTAGCAAGGAATTGACCCATTTTTCATACTTTTCTTGCATCTCTCTCATTTCTCTTCCCAGTTTTTCCTCCACCTGTCTAACTTGACTTTCAAAATCCTTTTTGAGCTCTTCCATGGCCTGAGCCCTTTGGATATTTATTTCAGATGTTTGGGATACAGAGACCTTGACTCCTATGTCTTTACTTGATGGTAAGCATTGTTTTCTTCCTCATCAGAAAGGAAGGGAGGAAACATCTGTTCACCAAGAAGGTAACCTTCTATGGTCTTGTTTTTTTTCCCTTTTCTGGGCATTTTCCCAGCCAGTTACTTGACTTTTGAGATTCCTCTCCACCCCAGCCCAGATCCACCCAGCTAGTGCTTGGGGTCTGAGATTCAAATGCTGCTCCTCAGCCTCAGGGCTTTCAGCAGCAGGCGGAGCTGCTATTCAATGTGAGCTTAAGTTCTGCTGCTCAGGTGGGGGCAGGGCCACCTCTCAGGCTCAGTTCCCTCAGGGGGTTTATGCTGAGACCTTCCGTAAGGGACCCAAGGTCCTGCCTGCTCTGGGAGCCTCTGGATGCCTGCTGCCTCTCCACGTGCCTCCTGAGGGGGCTTGAGCTATGGAGACACCCTGCTCCCCTCTCAGCTAGTCCGGACATCTCTCTCACTGACCTGTGCGTCTGTGGGTGGAGGAACCTTAGCAGCCTCCAGAGATTGTATCCCTGAAGCCTGCTCGGATCTGTTCCTCTTGGTGTCGTGTGACTAGGGAAAGGCTAGGCTCTGCTCCCGTACAGTGCGCCATGGACCTTTGGGGTCAGTCTTTCAGGGCTCTCTGGAACGGAAATCTCCTTCACTCCATTACTGCACAGCTTCCACTGCTCCAGAATTTGATGGGAATTCTTTTTAGAGGAAATTCATGGGCTGTGGGTTCAGAGCTAGCATATGTGAATCTTTCTACTCCACCATCTTGGCTCCTCCTCAAGAATACATATTTCTTAACTTATTATGATACTTTTACAAAAACTGAACATGTACTAGGGGCAAATAAAAGCCCTTACAAATGGAAAAAAGCAGAAATATCAATGATTATTTATTATATGATAAGAATTATACTGCAGAGTTTTTAAAAAAGGGTTAAAACTGGAATCTAAATAACCTAATTCTAAAGACAGTATATCAAAGAAGAATCATAGAAACAATAGAGAATTTCATCAAAGAAAATGACAACAATGAAACAATGTATCAAAGCTTCTGAGATGCAGTCAAAGAAATCAGAAGGGGATCTCTTTCATAATGGAAAAATGGAAAGGGGAGGGAGGAGAAAACAGAAAATGAAAATGGCATGGAAACTGAGAAAATTTAAAAACCAAAACTTAAAAAAATATAAACCAAAATAGAAATGTTGGAAATCAAAGAATAAGTTAATAGCTAATCATATCTAGCAATTAGCCAACCCTTTAAGGTTTGCAAAACACTTTACAAATATTATTTCATTTGATCCTTACAACAACTCTGAGGGATAGATGTTATCATTATCCCTGTTGTACAATTGAGGAAATTGAGGTTAAGTGACTTGTCCAGTGTCAGACATCTAAAAAGCATCACAGATTCGATCTGAATTCAAGTCTTCCTCATGCCAAGAACATTCCTATCTTTTCCAATAAAATCAAAAGTAAAGCAACAATGTCCATTATCACTACTATTATTTTATACAGCGCTAGAAAGGTTAGCTATAGCAATAAAGAAATAAAAAGAAGCTGAGGGAGTAAGTAGAGGCAAAGAGGAAATAACAGTATTATTTTTTCCACGTGATGTGATGAGTTACTTAGAAAACCATTGAAAAATAACTGAATATTAACTGAAACAATTTAAACTTTATCAAAGTTGTAGCATGTAAAGTAAATCTTCAAAAGCCATCAGTCTTTTTATACATTATCAACAAAGGTCAGCAGAAGAAGTAGACAGAGAAATTTCACTCAAAGTAACAACAGACTTTATTAAATAATCAAGAAAGCACTTAGAGGATACAAACTAGAATTAAAAGAATACAAATACAAAACTATCTTTGCAGAAATAAAAACATAAATATGTAGAGACATATTAATTGTATATGGCTAGAACAAGCCAGCATAATAAAAACGACAATACTACGGAAACTCCTTTGCTTATTTCAAGCTATCCCTACCAAACTATGAAAACATGACTTTAAAGAGATAAAAAACACTAATAAAACTCATCTGAAGAAAAAAAGGTGAAGAATCTCAAGAGTAATAAGGGAAAAATAACAGAAAAGAAAAATGACTCGCAAGACTAGATTGCAAGCTATACTATGAAACAAAAACTGTTACTAGTTAAAAATTAGAAAAGTTGATCAATGTAATGGATTAGGTACAACATTCAAAAGCAAGACAATATGACAGCCTAGTATTCAATAAATCAAAATACTTCAACTAGTAAGAATTAACCATTGAACAATAAGTATAGGCAGGCCGTTACCGAGCACTTATCAAGCACTTACTATGTGCCATGCATCATGTAAAGTACTAGGAATTGTTGTTGAGTTCGTCCTTAGTTTTCGAAGAAGATCATGACATCAGAGAAATGATGACATGACTTGCACTTGACTAGGGGTAGAAATACAAGCAATAAGAGAGTCTCTCCCCACTGAGTAGGGAAGAGATGTCTCCTCATATTTCATCTTTCAAGGAATGCTTGTTTTTAAAATCTGGCAACATTCACTTTTTTGTGCTTGATCTGTTTCTTTATGTTTAACTTGTTGCCATCTTTGTTCAGTGTTTCCTTGGCTCTACTTTTTCTCTCTTCATCAGGTCCATGCTACTCTTATCCATCACAATCATCATTTCTCATAGCACAATAATATTCCATTGCATTCTTGGACCACAATTTTGTTTACTCATTCAATAATCAATAGGCATTTACTTTGTTTCTAATATTTTATCACAAAAATACTGCTATAAATGTTGGGTATCTCAAAAGTTTTAGTACAGTTTTAAGCTTTAATAACCATATTTTGGTGCTTTTTAGGTTTGTTCTCCTTGAGGTGAAAGCCAAGTAATGGGATCTCTAGGTCAAATGATATGGATATTTTAGTCACCTTATTTGCATATTCCACACTGTTTTTCAAAACCATTGTACCAAGGTTCTACCAATAATGCACTAAAATGTCTATCTTCCCACAACCCTTCCAACATCTTTTGCCATCTTTGCAATATGAAGGATGTAAAGTGAAACCTCAACATTGTTTTGATCTGAATTTTCCTTATTATTAGTTATTTGAAGCATTCTTTCATGTACTTGTTAATAGTTTACAATTGTTCTTTTGAGAACCCTTTGTTAAGAGTCTTTGACTACTCATCTACTGGAGAATTTTGGTTTTTGGTGTATACATGCACATATGTGTTTGTGTGTGTATGTGTGTGTACGGTCATACATACCATTTTTACCACTGTATTTGCTGAACAGTCATAGTGAAAGGGAAGATCCTTATTATACATAATACATTAATATAATAAAATGTATGTTGATATATTACGCATAATATTACATGGACGTTGTTGATGTATCTTGGATACCAAATCATAATCAACTAAATCCAGTAAAAAGATTTTTTCCCCCATTAAACAACTTCTGTTCTTACCCTTGGTAAATTAACTTTTGCTTGTGCAGAAGTTCTTCATTTTCATGTAATCAGTTATCTATTTTATCTTTTGTAACTTCCTCTATCAATTGTTTAGTTAAGACTATATCTCCTTCTCCTGCAAGAGATAATGATTACTTTTTACAACGTTACCTTTAATATTAAAGCAATGTATTGATTTAGACTGCATTGTAGAATAGAGTGTAAGATAACTGGCCTAAATTTAATTTCTATCAGATTGCTTTCCAGTTTCCCAGAATTTTTTTTTATCATTTATGAAGGAATATGAACTTTATTCCTGTTTTTTCTCTCTACCTTCTCCTAACTCTTTGATATACTTAAATCCTTAGGTCCATCTGCTTATATTCTCTCTTCATTCTATTTTTGAGTCTCAATGAATATAATAATTCTTAACAAACCACAATCTCTATTACCTTACAGTCAAAAGAGAGTTGATCTTATTGCTTAGTCTTTTCTTGTCCATGATACTTTTTTTTTTTTTGCCATTTTTCTCTTATTTTAAGTGCCTGTATATTGAATATGTATACCTCAGATTTCTTGTGTGGAGGAATGACTCAAATGTCTCCCATTTGTTTAAAGGATATTTTTTATCTTTAGAAAAATAGAAAAGGAAGAAATTCAAGTTGTCAATAGCCATATGAAAAAATGCTCTAAATCACTAATAATTAGAAAAATGTAAATTAAAACAACTCATGTTCGACACCACACCCCCTCAAACTGGCTAAATTAACCAAAAAGAAAATGACAAATGCAAAGGAGTTGATGGAAAACAGGTACTTTAATGTATTGCTGATGGAGTTGGAAGAGGTTCAACTATTCTGGAAAACAATTTAAAACTACATCCCCAAAAGTATTAAACCATGCATTCCTACTAACCCAAAAATACTGCTACGAAGTCTACACCAGATCTAGCACCTACTCCCACGGTTATTGTGAAGATCAAATGAGATAGGAATTGTAAAGCATTTAGCACAGTTTGGCACATAGTTAAGTGCTGTATAAATTTTTGCTGTCATCACCAGCATGATTATCATTTTCATCATCATCATCATCATCATCATCATCACCATCATCACCATCATTCTTCCCCACAAAAATCAAAAGAAGAGTTCTTTTTGTTATGATAAAGAACTAAAAATTGAGGGGATGCCCATTAACTGGAGAATGGCTTAAAAGTTATAATATCTGACTGTTATGGAATACTACTGTGCTATAAGAAATGATGAAGGACATGGTCTCAGCAAAACCTGAGAAGACATTTATGACCTAATCCACTATAAAGTGTGTACAACTGGAACAATTTTTCAATAACAACAATATTGCAAATATATTTAAATTAGAAACACATTATGTGATCAACACAACACAATGACCAATGATAGTTCTAAAGGAGTCATGACAAAATAGGCTATCCACTTAGAGATGACTGTTGTGCTTCATTCTTCAAGAGGACTAAAATGAAATCACTGTTACAATGCATCAAGTTACAATGCATCTGATCAGACTGATAGGAGCTCAGAATGCTCTACAATAGGGTCAGGCAGAAATAGTCCATCTGAACATTTGAGGTGCATTCTCAAAATCTGAGCATCTTACATTTTTTTTGAGGTACTATAATTTTGCTTTGCTCACATTCTCTGATGAGGGCACACCATGCTGGGCAGTCCTACGCCAGTGTTTTCCCATGTCACACAATCAATTCCAAAGTTCTTAAGAGAGTACTTGAGAGTGTCCTTGTATCTCTTCTTCTGACCACCATGTGAGCACTTGCCCTGTGTGAGTTCCTCATAAAATAGTCTTTTAAGCAAGCATATTCGAACAATGTGGCCAGCCCATCAGAGTTGTGCTCTCTGCAGCAGAGTTTGAATACTTGGCAGTTTAGTTTGAGAAAGGACCTCAGTGTCTGGTATCTTAGTCTGCCAGGTAATCTTCAGAATCTTCCCTAAGACAATTCGAATGGAAGTGATCCAATTTCCTAGCATGACGCAGGGATACTGTCCCAGTTTCACAGGCATACAATAATGAGATCAATACAGTGGCTCTGTAGACCTTCAGTTTGGTAGTCTAATACCTCTTATCTCACACACTTTCCTTTAAAGCCTCCCAAACGCTGAGTTAGCACTGGCAATGTGTGTGTCAATCTCACCGATAAAAAGCCAATGAATTCAGTGCAAATTGAAATGTATTTTTTTTTCTTCTTTTTGGGGGAAGGTGGAAGGGGTTGTTGCTAATTTGAGAAATTATTTTGCATGATTATACATATTTGTAAAGTATTTTGTTTTTCTTGCCTTCTCATTGGTTGGGAAGGTTGACAAGAGATGGAGAGAATTTGGAACTGAAAATAAAGTAAAACTGAATGTGAAAAGAAAAAAAGCTCATTTTTGCAAAATAAATTAACTTGAAGGGCAATGAAATTACCTTTGCTTAAGGAAACTATTACTCTATATCCTCTGTGATTTTTCATGGACAAAAGTAATCCTGGGTGGGTGAGATAACATATTTCTCTTTATGATCCTTTGACATTTATTACACTTAGTGACTTTCTGATGTTTCCTAAAATTATCTCACTATTTAGGGCATAGGAAATGTTCAAGGAAAACTAGTACCTCTGGTACAAGGGCTGCTGAATTCTTTTCAAGACTGTTTTCTATGTTTAGTGTTCATCTGATTCACCCAACTCTCACTTGTGGCTCAATGAAGCTGTAGCATGAGCAACAGTCACACCCAGGTAAACCATTTCAGCAGACAGGCTAAACCAGGTTGAGGATAACCAAGTTAGGGGAGTGTCTACCTCAAGCATGTGAAGACTTCCCTCAGCAGAATGGGTAGATAAGAACAATTTGTTCTAACAGTCACTAAGTTATATAAACCACTCAGAGATGATGGAGCCACATTGATAAGTGATAAGAATGTGATGCTGGAGAGCCAGTGTGGTTTCATAAAGAGCCGAGAAATGATTGATATGAGGTTTACTGTCCAACAACTTCAGGAGAAATGGCAGGAGCAGAACCGAAGTTTGTACACAGTGTTTGTTGATCTGACCAAGGCCTTTGATATTGTCAGTTTTGAGGGGTTATGGAAAATTATGTCAAAATTCAGTTGCCCAAGAAGTTCATCAGTATTATCCAATACAGTATTTCATTGATATACATCAATGTCATAACGACATGCTTGCATGGATGATGCTTCTGAGCTTTCCCAGTCACCAATGGAGTGAGGAAGGCTGTAACTTTGCTCCCATGCTTTTTGGCATGATGTTTTCACAAGGTTGTCAGATGCCTTCAATGAGAATGAAAATATCAAGGTCAGCTACCATATTGTTAACCTCTGACTTGATTAGGGTATATCACAAATTCTTCACTGTCTTGTTCCTTGTCCTTTTACATGCCCTCCTATTCTGCAATTCAGTTTTTATAAAAAAAGCACTTGATTCACCCATATTCAAATGAGATACTATTTGTAATTAGCACAATGGCTAGCACAGAGTAGGTGCTTAAAAAATGCTTGTCCCTCCTTCCTTTATAGATGGAGTGCTGTAAGGTTGAGTCCATGATATTCAGGCTTGATTCTAATCCACCTTCCCTTCTGCTTGATTTCTGTTTTCTCTTTCTCCTTGTGTGCACTTATAAAGAAGTCTCTAAATTTCTGATGTTATTTTGTTATTCAAAGTTGCTTTACTTGTTTACCTGTCTCGTATTTCTGTTGTCTGAGGTATCTGAAAAGTGAACAGTTCTTTCAGGCCTAGTTTTCACTGTGTAAATGCTTCAAATGCATCTTTCTTATTTAATACCTATCTTTCTTTCATTAATGGTTAAATTGACATTTGCAGGGTCACCTTGAGCTCCTTTGTTCTTCAGAATACATTGTTCCATTCTCTTCTAGGTTTCTAATGGGTAGAGAGAAGGTGTTTTTCATGATAAGCTGAAAATTTTTTTGTTTTTCATTGGTGTTGTTCAATTTAACTATTATGTTTTTTGGCATGTGCAACAGAAGGTTTCTTGTTCCCTCTCTCCCCTGGGAGGTAATCTGTGGAATATTTCAATTAAAACTTCATTTCTGAGTTCAGAAGATCTGGGCAGTTTCCTTGTATCATCTCTTTTATTCATTCATTTATTTATTTTAAGTTTTCAACATTTGTTTCCACAACATTTTGAATTCCAAATTTTCTCCCCATTTCTCCCCTTCCCCCCCAAATTCTGAGCATCCTGATTACCCCTACCACCAATCTGTCCTCCCTTCTAACAAACCTCCCTTCCCTTATCCCCATCTTCTCTTTTGTCCTGTAGGGCAAGATAAATTTCTACATCCCATTATCTTTATTTCTTATTTCCCAGTTGTATGCAAGAACAATACTCAACAGTTGTTCCTAAAACTTTGAGTTCCAACTTCTCTTCCTTCTTCCCTCCCCACCCATCCCCATTGAGAAGGTAAGCCATTCAATATAGGCTATATATGTGTAGTTTTTCAAATGACTTCCATAAGGGTAATGTTATATAAGACTAACTATATTTTCCTCCATCCTATCCTGTCCCCCATTTATTCTATTCTCTCTTTTGACATTGTCCCTCCCAAGAGTTTTGACTTCTAATTGCTCCCTCCTCCCATTTGCCCTCATTTCCAACATCCCCCCCACCTTGCTTATCCCCTTCTCCCCCACTCTCCTGTATTGTAAGATGGATCTTCATATTCCTTCCTTGAGCCAAATGTGAAGAGAGTAAGCTTCACTTTTTACCTCTCACCTCCCTCCTTTTCCCTCCATTGAAAAGGCTTTCTCTTGCATCTTTTATGAGATAATTTGCCCCATTCCATTTCTCCCTTTCTCCTCCCAATATATTCCTCTCTGACTCTTTAATTTTATTTTGTAGATACGATTCCTTCCTGTTCAACATACCCTGTGCTCTCTGTCTCTGTCTCTCTGTCTCTGTCTCTCTCTCTGTCTCTCTGTCTCTCTCTCTCTCTCTCTCTCTCTCTCTCTCTCTCTCTCTCTCTCTCCCTCCCTCCCTCCCTCCCTCTCCCTCTCCCTCTCCCTCTCTGTGTATGTATAAAACTTCCAATTACCCAGACACTGAGAAAAGTTTCAGAAGTTACAAATATTGTCTTTCCATATAGTGATGTAAACAGTTCAATGTTGGTAAGTCCCTTATGACTTCTCTTTACTGTTTACTTTTTCATGCTTCTTCTCATTCTTGTGTTTGAAAGTCAAATTTTCTTTTCAGCTCTGGTCTTTTCATCAAGAATGCTTGAAAGTCCTCTATTTCATTTAAAGACCATATTTTCCCCTGAAGTATTATACTCAGTTTTGCTGGGTAGGTGATTCTTGGTTTTAGACCTAGTTCCTTTGACTTCTGGGATATCCTATTCC
This sequence comes from Potorous gilbertii, assembly GCA_028658325.1. Taxonomy (NCBI): domain Eukaryota; kingdom Metazoa; phylum Chordata; class Mammalia; order Diprotodontia; family Potoroidae; genus Potorous; species Potorous gilbertii. The sequence continues at coordinate 264,092,402 of CM053769.1, read as the reverse complement.
ACGCCCTTTGATCCCTTAATGTAGAAGCTGCTAGATCTTGTGTTATCCTGATTGTACTTACACAATACTCAAATTGTTTCCTTCTAGCTGCTTGCAATATTTTCTCCTTGACCTGGGAACTCTGGAATTTGGCCACAATGTTC
>CM053769.1:264064682-264091759 GCA_028658325.1 Potorous gilbertii | reverse complement strand
GGATTTCGTAGCTACCAATAATTGAGAAATGCTAGAGTGCAGTGAAAAGAGATTTGGATCTGGGCTTGAAGTCAGATAATTTAGGCTTAAATTTTAAGTCTGCCACTTGCCAAGATTAAAATGTTGGCTCTTCTACTTGAAAGCTATGGGGTATTGGGCCAGTCACTTAACCTCTTTGGGTTTCAGTTTTCTCATCTGCAAAATTTAGGCGTTAGACTAGATAACTTCTAAAGTCCCTTTCTATTTCAAGTCTTTGATCCTTCAAATTTCTGATACTCCATGCCAAGACTAACTCTTCTATTTTTTAAGGCTCACTTACTTTTAACATATAGATAGGTAGCTTCCCATCTTTTGAAAAAGTTGGGTTCCACTATGTGTTTCTAATCCCTTTATTTGCAATTTGAAACCTGTCTTCTCATAGAAACAATGATATAAATGGTGGTTGATTTCTAAAGCTTACTTAACCCATGATTAAAGCTCTTTAATACTTACAGTATGTGTTTGCTGTTCTATGAACACGTATCTAATACACGTATCTTGCCAGTATAAAGGTAGGAGAAGGGAGAGTGGATATACCCATACTGCTACAGGGGAAGAGATTTAGCATCTGTGGAGGTAGAAACATCTACAGATATTATTCATAGAAGAATAGCTAGAGGGAAGTTATATAGGACAGGTTGATGCAAGATAGGCTAAGACACTCTCCTAGGCAGTGCTGGACTCCCTAGTCAGCAGCATTATATTCTGTAGCAATGGAAAGTAGTTCCATAGGATAGTGGTCTAGTACTATAGGAGGGACTATAGATTGTAGACATAGCCACATAAAGAAGGTTCCAGCCACTAGGACATGGAAACATTCATAAATTGGGTTATATTAGGTAATGCTGAGTACTGTATTTTCTCTAATCTTCAGGTATGCTTATTTCAGTCACTCACATTTCGTCATCTTTTAATGCTTTCTTACTTATATTGATATATATCATCATTATAGTTGTTATATAAATTATATTTATATAGCCCTTTAGGATTTGGCATTTCACAACAATTTGTAAAATAGGACTAATATCTCCTTTACCTTTGGTCAAGCAACTAAGTAACACAACTCATTCAAGACTAGAGAATTTCAGAGTTGAAAGGGACCATCTAGTGCAACACATACCAAAAGAAAAAAAAAGAATCTCCATGAAGACATAACTGACAGTCGAGGTTCAAAGACCTCTAATAAGCAAGAAACCACCATTTCCCAAAGTAATCTGTTCCATATTTGAATAGTTTTCATTTTTTCTTTCCATCCAGTCTGTATTTTTGTTTTTACAACCTCTTCTCATTACTCCTGATTTTTAGTCAGTTTGCTCTTTTGACTACATCACACTGCCTGTGCTGTGCTCTTTGTATTCTGTAATATCTATTAGTTCCTTTTTGATTTAGCTTAGAGAATTTGCATTCCCTCTCTGCTTTACTGAAATTCTCTCAGCATTTTGGCCTTTGTCGACCTTTTACCTCAGCAAATTGGTACCTTTGAACTAGCTCTTGCCATAGCATATTTATTAGAGAATTATTAGCACCTTTGCTTGTTTTATAAAGTGCATTAATGCCTTAGGTTACCCATCTTGATGATTAATGATCTCGCTAAGTTTTATATAGTATCTTTCATCAAAGACCTTTATTATTACTACATTTTACAGAGAATACTTCTTAAGTAAAGGGGTTAAATCACTTTGTCTAGTCACAACAGCAAATCATTAACAAGATAGTACCAGCCTCAGGGCCTAGAACAATGAAGAAGAGACAGACAGCATGAAACACACAACATATATTATATGAAGAAGCCTCAGTTATCTAACTATTAACCTTTCATGGCAGTAATTTACATCATATTCTTCTGACTTCTGAAACCAGAACATTAGTATGTGTGATTAAATTCTTGTTTAAAAATTCCCTTCTGTCTGTTTAAAAATATTTTCTTGATGTTCTTGTATGAGTTTAGATTTAAAACTGCATCCTTTAGACAGGAAAGGAGTCTTTATTAGAAAATAATTTATAAGTTGCTTAATAGTAGTTATTAAAGAAACCATTTTAAGTAAATTTTGTATTCCAGCTAACAGCCAAAATGCTGTTTGAAAAGATAAAGGTAGACTAGTTCAGGATTAGGTATCAAGAGACCTGGGTTCTAATCCTGGCTGTGCCTCTAAATAACTGTATGATTTTGGGGAAATCACTTCACTGTTTGGGTCTCAGTTTCTTCATCTGTGAAATAAGTCAACCAGATTCAATAGTCGTTCCCAATTTCAAATTTCCTTAAAAGTTAATGGAAAATAAAATTTTTCTAGCCTACACATGCAGAGATTAAAGAGAAAATTGTTTTCAGCTTCTCAGATATAGAAGTATTTATGTGTTCCCTTGAGGAAAAGAAGGAAAATACAAAGTTAGAGAGGAGACAGATATGGCAACTATATTGTCTTCCCAATGGAAATTCTTTCTCATGCTATTTTATAGAAGGAGGATATGAATGAATGGATTAAAAACATTTGTGAAATGCTTACTTTGTGCAAAGCACAGTATAGGTAGAAAAGTGAGAGTCCCTGTTTTCCAGGAGGAGATAATTCATAGAGGTGAATTTAGCGGCATAGAAAGGGGATAGAAAGACCCTGTGGACCTTAAGGTGCATTAAAAGGTCAGATGGCAATTGCTGGGAACCTTGATGGTAAATGGAAAGACCATAAGGACCTTAAGGCATATAGGTGGAGCTAATGGTTTTTCTTATTAACTGAAGGATTATACTTGGTGATTCTCTGCTCATCCAAGTATGTGTGAACTGCTGTATCCTCTATTTGGTATGGGGTCTCAACCCATCATCATTGGGAAGTGAGGAATGGCCTGAGGGTCACAGTGAAACAAGGATTTGGGGTTCCCTTTCACAGAGGTGGGACTTCTGGGGTCAGTGTTCATCCAGGAGATGGGAATTGTGGAAGTAACATTAGGAGGAATAGTCCTTACTGGTGACAATTTACACTAGTCTCCTGTTTGGGGTCTTGTATGGGCAGCAAGGGGAAAAGTATCCTTAAAGAGCTTACAGTCTACTAGAGTGATCAGATAAACACAGAAGTAATGTGCAGCATTACTTGGTAATTATATCTGGAAGGAGCAAGCCAAGTGTTGCATGGAGTTCAAGGAAGATATCATTAGTAATATAGGGGTATTAGGAAAGGCTTTGGAAAGAAGGTAGTATCAGAATTGGATTTTAAAGGGGAAGTAGAAATTCAGTAATCAGAAGACATTTCTGATGTAGCTGTGTTTTATGCCTTGAAAGAAAGAAGACACAGAGTGTGTAATCTAGGGGGACTAAGTAATCTAGTTTGACTGTTGGGGAATTATTGACACCTCCTCTCATCTGTCTGAAACACAACTATGCAATATTCCTCATTTCCAGGAGGAATGACCTCACTTCTTTATGCCTCAGGCCCTCCATTAACATCACTTTCTTCTCCTCTCCCCAGTTTATTAATGATATGGGTAAATACTGTTTCATTCTAAAGAGAGAGAGGCTCAGGGGGTCTTGACAAGAAATTCTCCCTCCTCTTCTTAGTAAATTAGTAGCTAAATAATGTACCGTTCTTATGATTATTTATAGGATTAAAGTTACAGAACTTTAAGGGTCCTTAGAGGTCATCTGGTCAAGCCCCTGATTTTATAGATGAGGAAACTGAGGCTCAGAGAGAGTAAGTGACCTAACCAAGGATATATAAATAGTAAATGGTAGAGTTGAGATTTGAACCTAAGACCCCTGACTCCTAAGGGCATTTCTCATTCTATTGTACCTTAAAAAGAAACCTTTACTTCAGTCCAAAAATTTTCTCTTCTTCATGTGTTGCATGTACATGGGGCATTGCTTTCACTCTCACATTGCAAGTATCTCTAAATCAACCAAGGTTTTGGAAATGGTCGTTGTAAACATGCACAGTTGATTCAGTGACTCAGTACCACTAGAATGGAAACTTGCCTGGTAAATTCTCTGAGACATTTGCTTTCTTTGGGGCAGTCTTTAGTTATTGCTATAGCAGTGTGTTAGTAGTGCAGTGGGATTGTCTGACTTATGCTACTTAGAAGCAATTGCCCAGTACTTTCATATTTTTGAGTTACTAATAAATATCTCAGTTATTAGAGGTGAGTCAAGAAAGAGAACATTACTTTGAATATTACCAGATCTCATTAAACTATTCATTAGGTGAAGGATATTTGCAGGACTACCATGTACACACTCTCAGAATCCCCAAATTCTGGTGTTTGGGGTTTTTTTTTTTAGGAATATTCACCCAAATAGTAAATTTACAAGTCCTTTTTGGGACCTCTCAGTATTTTTATAAAATAAGCAGCAAATATAAATATGTTTGTATATGTATGTGTGTATGTGTATATATATATTCACGTGTGCATATATATATATATATGTATGTATATATCACTGAACCAAGGTATAGCCCAATAGCAATAAGACACTAGCCTGACTAGCTTTGACTCCTGGGCTGTGAGAAGACACTGGCCATAGAGTCAGAGGACCTGAGTTCAAGTAACTCCTTTGATGCCTAATAACTCATTTGACCTTGGACAAATCCTCAATTCCCCTGGGCCTCAGTTTTCTCATCTGTAAAATGATGAGGTTGAATTAGATAAGCCTTCCAGTTCTTGTTCTATGAGCCTATAAAAAAAAGTAAGGCATGCAACACTTCTAAGATCTGAAACAGTTACTGATACATTTCTTGTTCACCATGAGAAGTCTTTAGGTCTGCTGTAGTTAACCAGTATCTTCAAGTTCTTGCAGAACTGAGGTCTGGGAAATACCAGTCTGGTCATTCATGTTCATGCTCCCTCTACCTAATTTTACATCTCTAAGGTGACTTTTCAGTATCTCTGTATGTGAGATGGTAGGCTAATTTTGCCTTTCACTGATATCCATTTTTGTGGCTGAGGAAATTAGCTCCTTCAGAATATGCCTCAATAATTGTTGGAACCTAAATCATTGTTGCTTTTAAAATTTTTATTATTGGTTGTTCTTTGGGGGAACAGTTATCCCCTAAGCGCTGTCCATCTTTCCAAGGGCAGTGGTTCTCCATGTAATAGTTAGGCAGCCTCTTCCTACCTCGTGAATCGCTGTACATCAGAATTTGGAGTATAGCTGGTCTAGGCTGGGGAGTTTATAATAGTAGTAATTAACGTAATGGCACTTTTTACTTCTCGAGTGACTTTCAACTGAAGCCCCAAAGGGACGTATTAAATACTCCTCTCGCAAGAGAGGTCCATGTTAAATTTCTTATTTTAATGGTCGAGAAACTGAAGCACACAAAATTTAAAGATTCCCTGGGCCAGTTTAATTGTGATTACAATATCTTGACCATTCATCCTATATTAATACTTCAGTTTTTGTGTAGGCTGACTAGATATTTAGAATTTCAAAGGAAACATCTGTTTATTGATTCCTTTGTGGGGGGATAGGGTAGGTTTGTTGTGCTTACCCTGAGGAAGTCAATCAGGAAATATCTTATTAAGCACTTACTATGTAGCAGGGCCTGTGTTAAACTCTGGAGATGGATAGATAAAAAAAGCACTTATTAAATATTTACTGTGTGTCAGACACTATTCTAAATTCTGGAGAGAGAGAGAGAGAGAGAGAGAGCAATTTATTAAACACTTAATATGTTCTACGACATATTTTAAGCTCTGAGGATGGGTGAGGGAGGCAAAGAGAAAGGGAGTAGGAACTGAACCCATGGGCAGATACAGTATTTTTAAATACTCACTTTTCTAAATATTAGGGCTCCGTATACAAGCAAGTAAGATTTTTCCTGCCTTCAAATAGGTCAGTGATTAAAAAAAAAAATAAGGCCTCGTTTATGTCAAAATATTTATAGTAATATTTTTTATAGTAGCAAAAAGTGTGAAACAAATTAGATGCCTGTCATGAACAATAGCTATATATTATCGTGGTACATAAATGAAGTGGATTATTATTGTGTTGTAAGAAAATGTGAATGTGATGATGAATACAGAGAAGTAGGGGAAGATATATATACACACATATGTACCAAGTAAAGTAAGCAGAACTGGGAAAATATACAATGGCTTTGTTATTATTGTTCAGCCATTTTAGTTTTGCCCCACTCATTATGACCCCTTTTGGAGTTTCTTTGGCAATGATATTGGAGTGGTTTGCTGTTTCTTTCTCCAGCTTATCTGAGAGATGAGGAAATTGAGGTAAACAAGGTTAAGTGACTTGTTTAGGGTCACACAGCTGGTAAGTGTCTGAGACAGGACTTGAACTTAGATCTTTCTGACTCCAGGCTTAGAACAGTATCCATTGTCCCACCTAGCTGCCCAGAATCAGGACTATCTAAGTTCAAACCTAGCCTCAGATACTCACTGTGTGACCCTGAGCAAGTCACTTAACCCTTTTTGTCTCATTTTCCTCATCTGTCAGATGAACTGGAGAAGGAAATGACAAACTACTCCAGTATCTTTGCCAAACAAACACCTAAAAGGGATCATAAAGAATTGGACACAACTGAAAAATGACTAAACCGTAATGATAACTTTTTGACTCCAGTTCTAGCACTTTATCCACTCTCCACCTAGCTGCCGCATATGCACAGTGCTTACAACAATGTAAACGGAAAAGATAACACCAAAAAATAAAAACCCAATTCTTTGAAATTGTAATGACCCAAGTTTAGCCCTAAAGAAGAGATATAAAATGATATCTTTGTCTGGGTAGATTAAAACAAGAATCTTGATATAATAATACAAGAAATATTTTAAGAAAATTGGTCTTGAAGCATTAGAACAAGAAGGGAAAGTAGAAATAGAAAAAAATCCACTCACTATCTGAAAGAGATCCTACAAGGAAAACCCACAGGAATATTATAGTCAAATTCTGAAACCCTTTGCTCAAGGGTAAACTATTATGAGCAAGAAGAAAAAAAATACATATGGTGGTGCCACAGTTAGAATCACACAAGATCTATAGTGGCAATACTAAAAGACTGCAGGTTTTGGAATACTCTGTAATGAAGAGCATAAGAAATGGGGTTGAGGTCAAAAATATCATAGCCAGCAAAGCTAAGCTTAATTCTGAATGGGGAAAAAAAATGGACATTTAATGAATTGTCAGACTTCTAGGACTTTGTTTTCAAAAAAAAACCTGAATGTAATCGAAGATTAAAGATACAAGAGCCAAGAGAAACATACCAAAAACCTATTACAAGGGAATCATGAAGGGCAGATTGTTTACCTCTTATGTATGAAAAATGTAAAACCTATGTCTAAAATTATTATTAGTAATGCATAGTTCATAAGAAAGAGTGAGGTAGACCTTAGCATCATATGACTTCAAAAAGCAAAACCATGCAGGAACAGCTAAAAAGAGCAATTATCTTATACAAATGAGGTACAAGAAGAAGAATCATTACAAAGGAATTAGATGTATAGGAAGAGGTCTGTGATTTCTAGAAATCCACTTTTATTGGGAATAGATTTAAGAGGGGAACAATACATATACAACTAGAAGAACATAAAAGTCTTCTAAATATAGAAAGAAATAAAATGCTAAGAGGATAGGGAGAGTGGACAACATAAGGGAGAGATCTTTAGAGAAGAGGGTGAGGGAATAAGTTAAAGGAGGCTATAAAAGGGTGTTTAGGTGGAAGGGAATGGGAGGATTAAGGAGAGATCTTTAGAGGGGAGGCGAAAGGAATAGGTCCTTTTAGATTTATGGAAATGGGAGGATAGGAGAGGGATTTCTGAAAGGAGGTAGGTTAACTAATGAAGGCAAGGTAGGGAGTAAAGTAGAGGAGTCAGAAAAGACAAGAAATAAGAGAAATGGGCAAACAAAAGCAAAGATTAGGAATAGAATCTGTTAGGGAAAGCTTATGTTTATATACTTATGTATATATCTCTATATAAATATAACCATGCTTAAATGTAACCTGGGGGAGTAAAGGAAGGAGGAAAAGAAGAAAAAGGGGGTAACTGGAAGCAGAGAACAAGAGAAAATCTACAAGGAAGCAAAGAAAAGATGGACTCAACACAGTGTGTAGTAATTAAAATATAAGCTTTCTTGAAATGGAAACTGATTGTAATATATTTTGAATCTTTTACATTCTGCTGTGCAGATGACATATTTTTTCTTTTCTTATTCTATATTTAAGTTTTAATATATAAGTTTGTAATATGTTTCTTTTCTTATTATGTACTTAAGTTTTAATAATTTTTTAAAATGCTGCCTCAAAAAAAAAAAAAGAAAAGAAAAATAAAGTACATTTCCCAGGAGAGAGCTGAGTACATTTTATTTTTTTGGAAAGGGAGTAGTAGGCCAAATAAGTTTGGGAACTTCTGGGCTAGAATCTGACACATAGATTATAAGTACTTGAAGGTTACTATCATACCACAATCTGCTCTTTTCTAGGCTAAAAATCCCTAATTCCTTCAACCAACCTTTACACATCACTGTCTGAAGGCCCCTTACTAACTTGGTTATCCTCCTCTGGATATTCTCTAACTTGTCAATGCCATCCTTAAAACATGTGGTCCAGAAAAACATACTGCTCCAGAAATACTCTGACTAGGATAAAGTACACACAATATGACTATCACTGTCCCTGTTCTGTATATTATGTATGTGTTAATGCAGCCTTAATGAGTTTGCAGTTCAAAAAGAAAATCCTCAAAGCAGAAATCATATTGTTTTCGTACAAAATATTATCTAGTCATATTTATTGCAACTTATACTTTGGAAGTAGATTTTTGGGACCCAATTATGAGCCTTTACATTTTTAACTGTCCATTAAGTTTTAGCTGGTTGGATTTGTATTATCATTCCATCATTTTGAATCATCCATCATGTTCCATCAGTTTCAGAGATCTCTAGAATTCTTAGTTATTTTGGAAGATACATGCATGACAAAATAAAATCCCCACACTCATAACAAGTGGTTTAAAGCCTCCTAAAGCCCATGGACTGACCTTCTTTGGAAGTCTTCTAAATCCAGAAACTGTTTCTTCAAAACCAATTATGAGTGTTAAAATAGTAACAATTAATTACAAAAGAGTTTAAATTTATCTGAAGGCTGAATGTTAGTGTATGGCAATAGCAGTTGCTACAATTACAACTCATATTGCTTTAACTTTGAGATTTCCGTACAGCATTATGAGGTAGATGGTAGAAATGTTAATCACCCTCCCGTTATGGATAAGGAATTGGAGAGTGAGAAATGACTTGCTCCAGGGCCAGACAGCTTAGGGATATAGCATGTCATGGTAGAAAGAAAACTGGGTTTGGGTCAAAAGTCTTGAACTGTTCATATTCCAGATGTGATACTTAATACTTTTGCGATCTTGAAAAAGTTTCTGGAATCATCAGATCAGGTCCCTCTGATTCTCAAATTCCCTGAAATAGGAATAATGCTATCTGTATTACCACCTTTACATGCTTATTCTGGGAGAAATTCTTTGTAAACTTTTAAATGCTATACAAATATAATATCAAAAATAAGGTTAAAATATTGAAGTGGGATTCAAAACCAAGTATTCTGACTTGCAGACTAGTGTTCTTTTACTGTATTATGCAGTGCCAGAAATGGCAAGAAATGATGTTTTTTGATTAAATTGTAGCATTATCCTATGGGCTTTGTTTTCTAGGTCTTGCCTCTACAGACAAGGTATGGTTAAATGGAAAGTGCTCCATTTTATACTAAGGTAAATGAAGTCTTAGGGTTCTCTTTTTAACATAATCCTTATTTAAACATTTGCATTTTAAAGCATCTTGACTGAAGATGACACTGAAGTGCTGACATTTTGATAGCTGTCATTGCATGGTATAGTTCCAGCATTTTTCAGCACATTCACAAGCATCAACCTTTATATGTTGGGGCTTCTCCAACAATAACTATGCCCATAAGATGAAGAAATGCTATGCCTGGGAACATTATCTAGCTTTAAGACTAATGTCAGAAGTCTTTTATGACAATTGTATGTTTAACCATTAAGATGTCAGGGAGATTTTGCTTTTTTCCCCCCAGATAAAATGGCCTACAGAGCCTTTTGGCATTACAAAATTTTCTTTTTTAACCATAATGTTGTCGAAAATAAGCATTTATCTGAAATACTTTATTTAAGACTTCATTTTGTTTTCATGCACAGATTTATAGAGTGACCAAGAGGAAAAGAGAACATAAGTGCTCTTCTCCATGTAAAGCCATGACTTTGTCTCTTTTTGTGATAACTTCATTGAGTGTCATATCCCTATATATACATACATACATATAGTTATAGCCCAAATAAACATAGTTATCAGTCTATCTGTCTAGGTCTAACTCATTAGCTAGGCTAGAATGGGTTTGGTCATTTTGGTTGTTTACTCTTATCCTCATCCCTAATAAGCTGCTTTCCAAAGCATTTCCCAAATGGTAGCTTATTCTGTGTGATCTGTTAAGTCATCAGTTGGCTCTACTGAGAGAATTTAGGGTATCAAAATACCATGCACATATCTATGGGCCAGTGTTAGAAACAGGTGTAGACTCTCTGGACCTGAAAAAGCTCATACTACAATGCATAGTTTTGAAAAATTACATGACTTGCCACAATTAGGAAGTTGAAATACAAACATCACTTTACATGCACTCATTTCTCAGTTTGGTCTTCAAATGCAGTTCTGGTTTCTCTTTGAGAAGTGTGTGTGTGTGTGTGTGTGTGTGTGTGTGTGTGTGTGTGTGTGTGTGTGTGTATGTATGCATGCATGATTTATCTAGTAACAGAGGGAAAAGAAAAGGTATCCTGGTTTTCTATTCAGTTTAGCAAAGATTTACTGAGTATCCATGATACACAAACTACTATACTGAAAGATGAAGGGACATGAAAGAACTGAGGTTGACATATATCACCACTCCTTTGGATTCTGGTGGTACTTTGTACTTCTCACGGGGATTTTTTTTTCTGTAGTGACAAAGCAGTCATTGATGCTATAGCAAATATTTTTTCCATGTCCCCTGTGAGGTAGGTGTTATGCAGGAATTTTGTAGTAAGGCAACCCCAGAAACAGTTATGGAGAACATGAAAAAATCAGAACATCAAGATGGGTGAGGTCAAAGGGTCTATAAATGTGCCATTTTGACTGTATTTTATTCCCATTTTTCAGTTGGGAAAACTGATGCCTGTGAACTTTTGCCCTCCCTCTTCTAATATTTTTGTTAAGTAATTTGATTTAAAGATACTGAATAACTATCACCAGACCTAGATTTTTAAAACTTTGGCATTCCTGTGGCTTAGTCTTCTTCTCATTTATTAGAGTATACTAATTAATTTCAGTTTTAAAAGACCCATTGTATTGTAGTTATTTGTGTATCTTATTTCCCCCACTAGTATGTAAACTCTTTGAGAATAGTCACTCTGTGGGATGCGTTTTCTATTTCTATCCCTGATCATAAGAAAATGGAATGTTTTAGCTCTCTGTACTTTGCTCCTAGAGACCAGGGAACATAGACATGAAAAATATAGTCATCCTCTCAAGGGTGACATCTGGTCATTTGATAATCAAGTCATGAATATCCAGTGTTGTGGAAAAATCTGTACAAATAGAGCAAGGCAATTCTGCACGTAGATTCAGTATTTGCTGTTCTCTTCTGTTTGGTTTAGTACTGTCAAACATTATTTAGCTAGAGGTAACCCTGCTACTGGAGTTTTTCCTAGACTTAAATAGGCCACTTTCTGTATATTCCAAGTAATAGAAGTGAAGATAGAAATCTAGGGCATCTGAGGACATAAGGCCACAAAGCCCATCAAGGTCTCTATCATGTTTAACACAAACAGATGTTTATCCTACAATATTTTTTTCTTGGTGGCTTTCCAATACATTTTAAAATCATTCTGATTATTCCCTTTTTCTGTTTTTACTTATCTCTCCCACTGCTGCCCTCCCTCTACTCTTCACTCCTTCCCTCCCTCCCCCATATATTAAGAGCTATTCCTGCAAGGAAATTCTGCCCAGCTGCTTTGTGGAATAGGCCTTTTGTTCTTGTATTTGAGGAAAGTTCAGATTGCTTTATTTCATTTATCCAAGCTCTGGAATACAAAATGAACAAACTTGTAAATCTTTTTCACATTTTCCCCCCAAAATAATTGGTGACTCTAAATGAAAGAAATAATGTTACATCCCCTTATTTGTCTAGGTTCAGTTCAGTAATTTTCAAGATTTAGCATAATAAACTTCCTGAATTTTAGTCTCTATAAGATCAATTTGTGACCATTCACATTGAATTTTATCTTTGGACTCTTAGTAAAGAGGCTGATATTTTTCTTTCTACTATATATGAAGAAAGATTTTTGAAGGTACATATGTAGAGATAAAAGTTTAAATAGAATGTTTAAACTCCTTAAGAAAATGATTTTAAATCACCTTAAGGAACTCAAAACATGTTTAATTGCAAATAATTGACAAACTGACTACAAATCATTTGTAGCTTGTTAAAGCAATTTCTGTAAACACTTTTTTTTATAACTTTCTGAAGCCTTCTCGAGCACTCCTTTTAGAAAGGGGAGGGGTCTCAAAATACTTAGTACAACTTGTCAGGGTCCACCAACTACCTGTGTCAGGGATATAGCTGTCACTGATCCTGTGATACTGAATCGTCATCAGCACTCAGATACTGGTATTACTCTTCACTTAAGATGTCAACAGTTTTCTACATGCCCATTAAACTTTCCGAGGGTACCGACAGAGTAGAGGAAACTCACAAACACACACACACACGCACACACACACACACACACACATACACATACACATACACATACACACACACCCCTACCCAGACTTCCCAATGCTATATAGTTTTGCCATGGTAGGGTTTTACCAGTTCTCTTACTTGCCTCACTGTCAAGAAACTCAACTCTACAACTAGTATTTAATAGCCATTTTAGCCAAGATCTCTGGGCTCTGCATTTAAAAAAAAAGCTGTCTATAGATATCCTAAAAATGGAAGAGAAGTTGACACTCTCACTAGGGCTTTTGACAGGTGCAGCTGCCTTCCTGCTCTCCCAGTTCAGCTGCCATGCCTTGTGGTAACATAACTGGTCACTGAATCTGAATTACAGATTCATCACAAGTTTACTCCCTAAAGTGTGACTGGCTGAATATCCTGCTCAAAACATAGCTACAATGCATGAAGTACCAGAAACTGTAAAACAGAGAACAAAAACGTCTTTGACTGTCAGAGAATCGGGACCTAGGCATAACACAAATAAGACAGTAGGAGCAAAGGGGGCATCATAGTCACGAAAGCTACTCGAGCCTTGCTTTTTTCACTTTGTTGGAATTTTATTCTCTTTCATTACTAAGATGGATATGGTTAAGAATAAAAGAGTTATGTGACCAGTCACAAAATATACCCACAAATGGAGGCATGCTTTGGGCATGCAATGTCCCTAAGTGCTTCCCTCTATCTGTATGATTCTGTTGAATCATTTATATTCCCATGATAATAGGTAATACACAATACTTTGTTAGTCTAGATTCAGTTATCATATATATTTAAAAGTAAAGTTGCAGTTATTTCTCTATGTCTGGTACATAATAGATGCTCAAGACATATTTGCTGAGTAATTTACTTACATATGCATTTTAACTAATTTTAACTAATTTGACTAATTCAAAATGACCTTTTAGTTTGTCTGTAACAGGTAAAAGTTTACACAAATGTGTCACTGTGACAAACATAGAATGAAATTCTCAGCATTCTTCTAGGATTCCATTTAAAGGAGCTTACTAAAGTGCTAACTTATTTTTGGCTTTTCCTTTTTCTTTACACATACAATCACCATACAGTACTTGTCCTTCCACCTCTCCTTGTAAAATCTTATTCTTCATTCACATCATGATCTCCAATCGCTCAGCCCCTTGGTTCTTTCTCATGACATTATTCCTGCTGTAGTCACTCATTCTTGAGTCCTTGACTCCTCCTTAAAGCATCACCAAATTGAGCCCTGTCGTCCTTCAGCTTCAGATCAATCCCACCATCGTCCACCTTCATCCCTACACACATGCTACTGAGCAAAGATGGAGACCAGTCTGACTGGATCCACTACACATTTATATTTTACAACCTCAACTTAACTCTCACTACTTCTAAGCAATCTTTCTACATTTCCCTTATCAGCTCACTATCTTACTCTCCATAGAAGCCCTTCCATACCTTTATTTATCCCTTCTCACATTCCCTATGAATCCTCTTACCCCTCCCCTCTCAACTAAGAAGTATACCTTGTATTTTACAGGGAAAAAATTTTTTAAGCTGCTCCTCATGAGCCTCCTCTTCATCATTTCATATCACTCACATGCCCTCTGCTACACAAAGAGGTGGCCTTACTCCTTACTCCTCTACCTGCACAAGCAATGCCAGTCCACTCCATCTCTCCAACATATGGTCCCTTTCTGTTCCCATGCTCTCATTATCCTCCGTCTCTCCTTATCTGCTGGCTATTTCCCTCTTTACAAACATGCCCATTTCTCCTCCATCTTAAAAAAAAACACCTCACTTTACCCTTCTGTCTCTGCTAATTACCATTCTATATTTCTTCTGCTTCTCATCTCTAAAGTTTTTGATAAGTCCACTTTCTTTCCTCCTTAGCCCCTTGCAATTCAGTTTCAAACCTTATCATTCTACCTGAACTTCTCTCTCCAAAGTTACCAGCGAACCCTTGATTGTCATTTCAATGCCGTTTTCTCAATCCTCATTCTCCTCAAACCTCTCTGTAGTCTATTAATCACCTTCTCCTCCTTCCTCGTCTCTTCTCTCTATGTTTTTGGAACATTCTCTCTCCTGGTTCTCATTCTATGTATTAGACTACTCTGATTTCTCATTTTTCTTTGTTGGATCTTCATCTAGATTGTTGGATGCTCTCCCACAGGACTCCGTCCTATACTCTCTTCTCCTTCTATACTATTTCACTTGGTGATCTCATCAGCTCCTGTGGATTTAGTTACCATCTATGCTAATGATTCTCAATCCGCATATTCTGCCATGATCTCTATTGACCTCTAGTCTTACATTTCCAACTGCCTTTCAGATGTCTAGAACTGGATATCCAGTAGACATCTAAAATTCAATATATCCAAAACAGTACTAAGTGTCTTTCCCTCTAAAACCTCTCCTCCTTCAAATTTCCCTATAGCTATAGAGGGCACCACCATCTTGTCAGTACCCTAAACTTGCAACCTAGCTGTTACCCTCAGCTCCTCACTAACTCTTACCTCCCATATCTAATGTGCTCCCAATGCCTGTCAATTTTACCTCTGCAACATCTCTTCCAAACATTCAGTTCTCCCATGTAGCACTGACACCATTCTAGCGCAAGCCCTCATCACCTCAAGTCCAGACTATTGCAATAGCCTATTGATGTCTGCCCACCTCAAATCTCTCCCCACTCTAATACTCCTCCATTCAGCCACCTAAATGATTTGCCTCCAGTGTCAACCCCATTCAATAAATCCAATGGCTCCCTATCATCTCTGGGATCAAATACAAAATCCTTTATTTGGATTCCAAAACCCTTCATAATCTACCCCTCCCCCACCTTTCCAGTCTTTTTATACCTTATTTTCCACCATGTACTTTCCAATCCAGTGGCATTGGCGTCTTTGCTATTCCACAAACAAGACACACCATCTCTCAGCTCTGAACATTTTCTCAGGTTGTCCCTCATACCTGAAATGTTCCCTCAACCTCTGCCTACTGGCTGTCCTGGTTTCTTTCAAGTCCTAACTAAAATATAAGTTTTTACATGAAATCTTTCCTATCCCCTTTTCATTCTTATGCTTTAAATTATTTTTTCTGTCTATCCTGTATGTCACTTGTTTTTACATATTTGCTTATGGTCTCCTGCATTATATTTTCAGTTTCTCTAGGGCAGCAACTGTCTTTTTACCTCTTTTTGTATCCCCAGTACTTAGCACGCTGCCTTGGTATACACTAGGTGCTGAATAAATGCTAATTGACCGCGTGATAATAATTCATATTTTCTGCCTCACATCTCTGCCTTTTTATATGGTGTGGTAGACAGAGGCGTAAACCTGGTTTCAGGAGGACTGGAGTTCAAATATGGCCTTCAATGCTTAATGTGTAATCCAGTGCAAGCCACTTAATCTTAATCTTAAAAACAGGAATAATAATAACACCTATCTCCCAGGGCTGTTGTGAGAATCAAATGAACATTCTTTGTAAAGTACTTTCCGTACCTGAAAGTGTTGTGTCATCATCATCATCATCATCACCTACCCAGCCAGGGTCCAGTATAATAAGCATTCAGTGATCCCTCTGCTCAAAATTAATTTGTGCCATTTGATCTCAGAGCACTTTTTACTTTGTGCAATTATTGTATTCTAAATGTTTGTATCTAGAGGTGCAAATATTGTATCTTTCCTCCACTCCAGTCCTTTTATAATTCATCATCTCCATGATGGTAAACCAGTCTTATTTATTTTACTTTGTGTCTCTCTTAAACTTAACCCATTTCATTTAATAAATGTGGATTAAATGAAGTAAAATTGTATATCAAATGAACTTTCAAGATATTACTACACCAAAAGACTCTGAAGACTAAATTTTAATACTGTTATTTATTTTAAGAGAAAGAAGTAGAATTAATAGTACACTCTGTAAATAAAATGTATTCTTCCTTTTTTGACATATAGCTTGTTTGAAATTAGAAACGATTCCTATAATCGATTTAATTCAGAATATATTATATATTTCTATTATGTATAAGAATGTATAATTATATTATATTGTATATGTATAATATATATTATATTTAATTTAGCATATATGAAAATCTGTTATGTGTAAGGTTTAGTTTGCACAGGGCCTAGTGAATAGTAAGTTATAAATTTGATATTTTTTAAGTAGGGAGAGAAAATGCTTGTTCTTCCATTTCTAGAAAATGTCTAGTGTTCTGGCATCATGAAAACTTGCCAGACTTAGCTCATATAGGTAGGACATCCTTCATCCCATCCAAGGAATTGAATTTTAATTTTCTTACTTCTCTCAACCTTTTTCTCCTGGTCAGTACATTTCATTATCTAAAGATGATGATGTTATTTGTATATTGTGTTCATACTGGATTGTTATAGTCAGAATTTCCAATTTGTGATGAAGATCTGGAGGAGCTTTCCTAATCAAGTTGGGGGCGGGGCAGAGAGAGAGAGAGAGAGAGAGAAATGGGCTAAGTTTAAGAGAGATACTTAACATCCACTGGAGGAGAATAAATTCCTTTATCAATATGCAGAAAAGAGTAAGGCCCTCAGAAATAGTATAAGTAAAGGGATTAAGTGTTGAGGAATATGTGTTAGAGATGCTGAAATGAAATGAGAGTGCTTCTAACCCACTTGAAACTACAGGTCAGAGAGTGCATGTAGAAGGTACAGATTAGACTTCTGGATTAGTGTTAATATGAGTGAGAAGTAGGGGTCATGGAGATAACATATCCATGCTTGGTTCTGTAAGTTCCACATTGTCACTCCCTCTGTACCTTTGATTCCCCAGGCTCCATATATAAGTATTACATCATCTTGGCTGGGTCAGTGAGGAATCTTTATTGATTATAAGATTTGCTTTGTCTAGGTCTTTGACTCCCAGACTGGCTACCCCTAGATTGCATCCACAGAAGCCTATTCATTATCTCACACTCAGTAAACAACCCTGTTTCCCTTCCTGGTGGCCACTTCCAATGTTGTATCCAAAAGGGACACAATTCTCGTTATTTGACCCAAGCTCAAGAATAGCTAGTTTTTTCTGCATTCTAAAAATGAATCCAATCAAATGTCAATAAGGCTATGACACAAAGCAGTAAGGGTTCAGAAGAATTCATGGCCAGTGTGAGTCATATGGTATTTTATTTAGTGATTTGGCTAAAGAATTAGCCTCTTTCTTTCTTGATTTTGGTTTAGAACAGCTTATAAGACTTTTCTCTGTGATGTAAGACATTTCTTCACCATTAATGGTGTTTTCCTGTAGCTTTGTCATTTTCTTGCTAATCCTAGTGAAGATTTGGTGACTTTTTTTTTGTTAGAATCTCATTTAAAAGTTGACTCCTTTAAAGTACTATGAATCATTTAAAAAATATTTCATTTCCAATTAAGAAGCATTTGTTTTCTCATTCTATCTCATTCATCCTCTCAATTTATAAGAAAAACAAAACAAGAACCTTGTAATAGATATACATAATCAAACAAATTTCCAACATTGTTCATGCGTGTTAGTTTAAGCCATCCTGAACCACAAATTAAGGTTTTATTTCAAACTGTTACCTAGAGTAAACTTGAAATCATTCATTTTAATTAACATGATAAGGATCTGTATTTAGGGAGAAAATACTTAGGCATATTATAAATATGCTTTTAATGTCATTTTTCCCTAAATATATTGCCATTAATTTGACATATTTTACTATACCAGACACCAACTAATTCTAGTATATAAGTAGAAAAAATCTTGAATTTTATTTCTTATTTTGTAGTTGTCATTACTAAAAAAAATTTTATTGATCAGATATTAATGAGGAGATAAATATATAATATAATAAATATAAATATATAATATATAGGAATAGCTTTAATTATAAAAAATATGACAGTACTTCAACTATGATTTGACTTTTAAAAATGTGTTGCTAGGCATATGTATGTTGCCTGCCATCTTACTGAAACATCTAAATATACCTGATTCAGTATGCAATGTTACATGAAGATGAGAAAGACATTCCCTTATAGATATTGATGTATAGCTTTTAATTCAAACTTCAGAAGAGATGGTTGACTTTAATTTCTACTTCTGCAACTAAGTCACTGTCTAATCTTGGGAATATCATTTCATTTATTGGTGTTCTTATCTTTAAAATTGGAAGTGGTCTAAGTCACCCCATACAAAAGGATCCCCAACAACATATTGACTTAGAATACCACAAATTAACATAATCTTTGTTGTGTTATACTTTTATGTATTTTATTAAATATTTCTCAGTTATATTTTTGCCTGTCCTAGCCCCACAGCTTGCCTCTAGCTCATCCCTAACACCAGTGACTATGAGTTTGACCACTCTGGCTGTAGATGACCTTTAAGATTCCTGCAGAGACTGACAGCACTGTTGAAAGATTTGAGTATGTCTAGCCTAGAGAAGAGAAGACATTGATGGTGAGATGAAAAAAAAAATATTTTCAAGTCAAGTATTTGAAGGGCTGTCCTATGGAAGATACTAGATTTATTCTTCCTAATACCAGAAAACAAAATAGAAATAATACGCAGAAGTTGCAGAGCAGCCAAAATCAGCCCATTGTAGGTGGGGGGTAACTTCCTAACAATTAGCTCTGCCCTATATTGGAGTGCTTTTAGGAGACAGTTCACACATCATTGGAGGTCTTCTAGCAGAGGCTGGATGACCCTTGTCAGGGATATTATAGAGGAATTTACTGTTCAGACACAGAGTTAATAAGAAGACCTCTCATTTAAAGTCCTGCATTCTGTAGGAGGCCTTCCCAAGGCCCCTCAGCTGCTCGTGGCTTTCCCTTTAACAATACCTTCTCTCTGCTCTGTCTATATATTATATGTACCTAATTATTTAGATGTTTTCTCCTCCTATAAGAATGTGAATTTCTAGATGGCAAAGTAGAAGCATAGTCTTGTTAGAACTCTCCCCCTAAACCCAGCCAAATACTTGTAAAAAATTACTCTAACCAAGTTCTGGAGCAGCAGAATCCACAAAATGAGGATACAAAGCAAATCTTCCCCCCAAGACAACCTGGAAGATTGACTGGAAGCATCTATTGTGCCACACTGGGATCACAGTTCAGTTCTACATAGGCCATGCCAGCACAGACCAAACCTGAATAAAGTCTTGGTGGGGACTGAATCTCTGGAAACTGTAGTGGTTTCCAATATCAAAATGCCAAAGAAAAATTGGAATATCAGTGGAAAAAAATCTGTCTGTGTGAGAGAGTAGAGAGTAGAGTGGTCTGATCTCAGACCCAGGGTGGTGAAGGGGATGGAGGAGCCTGGGGCAGCCATAGCATCAACAGGGGTAGTTGTAGCGGCTGTTTCTGGAGCTCTAGGCCCACAGACTGTGGGGGGATTACTGGAAGTAGAGAACTACAAAGAGCTCAAAAGTCAAGTAAAGGGCTAGGGAAATGAGAAAAACCTGGAAAAAGAATCAGATTGTAGAATCTTACTTTGATGACAAGGAAGACCAAAATAACCAAAGAGAAAAAGACAATAAAGTCCAGGCTTCTGCAGCCAAAGCCTCCAAGAAAAATATGAATTGGTCTCAGGCTGTGGAAACTCAAAAAGGATTTTGAAAATCAAGTAAGTACAGCAAAAATTGGGAAGAGAAATGAGAGTGATCACAGATTTACATCTAGAAGGGAACTTAGAAGGTCAACTAGTTTACTTTCCTTATTTTACAGGTGAGCAAATCAAGACTTAGAGAGGTCAAATGTAAAGTCCCCTTCACACAGGTAGTGAGTGTGCTGGGATTTTAATCATAATTTTCTGAGTTAAAACACAGCCATACAAAAACATGCTTTTAGTATTAGTTCCCCCAAAATAGTCAAGAGTCTTTTACTTACTTTCTCATATGATAGGTTTATGGATTGGCACTATGAGATCCTTTAGAGTTTATGAGGTCTAAATTTCCTCAATTTAGAAATGAAAAAATGGGACCCAGAAAGTTTAAGTGTCTTGACCAGGGTCACATAGCCAGTAAATCTCCCAGGCAGGATTTGAACTCAGGTCTTTCTGACTCTAGGTTCACTCCTTTATTTATGCTGCCTGCTTGTGATAAATCAATTAACCACCTTGTGCCTCAGTTTTTTCATTATTAGACAAATGCTAAGATCCTTTCTAGCTCTAGGTTATAAATAGGCAGTATCAAGCAGGATTTCAACCCAGACCCCAGAGCTTGTATTCTTTCTGCTGTACTAAACGTTATAATGAGAATGTTGTTGATGGATAATTTTTATAAAAGTTAAATGACTCCTTTTTTGTGTGTGTCCAAAGACAAAAATTTTAGATAAAATGTAGTCTGAATTTCTCACATGGCCAGGAAAGACTAATCTAATCATAATTAGCTATGGAAGTTCTGTCAATTTATATTTTTTCTTTATCCTGAAAATAATATTTTAAACATATCACTTTGTAATCATTTCCCATTATTCTCTGGAAAGTAGTAAGGAAAAAGAAGTATCTTTATTCCTATTTTACAACTGGGAAAACTGATGAGGTTATTAACTTTATTTTAAGATCAAGTGCCCATTCAAATAGATATATCTTAAACAGCAAAATATTAAAATATCACTGGATACTAGGTATTTGTACTTGGATAATTAATTGTTTTTTAACAATTTTCAGCTACAAGTAGAAAGAAAAAGAATTCAGTTTACTGTCAATTAACAAGCATTTATTAAGTGCCTACTGTAGTTTCAGACAACATGCTACATGCTAGATATACAAAGAAAGATAAAAAATAGTATATTCTCTCAAGGAGCTTACAATCTAATGGGGAGGACAGCATACAAACTATGTACATATAATATAAATACAGGATAAATTAGAGACAGTCAACAGAGGGATGGCACTAATATTTAAGGATGATTGGACGAAGCTTCTTATTAATCAATCAATAAACATTTATTAAGTGCCTAGTATGTGCCAAGCACTGTGCTGAGCTCTAGGGATATGACAAAAGGTAAAAGACAGTCCCTACCCTTGAGAAATTCACAGACTAATTAAGGAAAGAACATGCCAACAAAGATACAAAGCTGCATATAGGATAAATAGAACATAATTAATAGAGAGAAGGTCCTAGGATCATGAGGGATTGGTTAAGACTTCCTGTAAAAGCTGGAATTTTCTTGGGGGCTTAGGGATATCAATAGACAGTGTTGAGGAGGGAGAACATTCCAAGCAAGGGCAGCTATAAAAATGGAAATGAGACTATGTGCTTGCTTAGTCATCTTGAGTCCCAGGAACATGGATTTTTTTGCCTTTCTGTTTCATGGACCCTGAGATCATAAACCCTAGAGCTCACCTGCCTTTTCATTTGAAAGGGCAGTGTCCCAAGGAATGGAGGGTAGGGCCTGAGGTGCTGGAATACCTAACAATAATTGACTCTAAGCTTCCCTGAATCATCTTGATACCTTGAAACCAACCTTTATATGTGTCTCTAGTTCAATACTAAAAAACAATTTTTTTCTTCATGCAAGAATGTGGCTATACTTGTAACTGAGGAGTTCTTCAAGAGTTAAAATCTGTAGACCAATAGGGGTGCTCGATAGATGTGAGAGGTATGTACCCTGTCCTCTTGTTCTGAGTTTTATTTAAAAAGAAAACAGGCAGAAAGAAATTATTGTATCTTATTGATTCAAAGAAAAGATCAGTTAAGTTGTTCAACTACCTTAAATAGAACATGTCAATGGTATTGTCCTTGCTTTAAAAGGTTTTATGATACATAATCCTACTGTGTTGACTAGACATTCACTTTTTGTCAGGCTGTCTTGCTATCACTTATTTTCTACATGGGTCCAGTTGTTTTATTTTGTTTACCCAAGCTCCTAGGATCTCCCAGAAGGACAGTTCACGACCTTGGGAAACTATCCCAGGAAGCCCACTTCTCATCAGTAACAATTCCCCAAAGTCTAAATAGAACTTAGGAAAATGATGAATATCTTTGGGACCCCAAAAATCGACCCTGGCTTTAATGATATACATGGGTATATTTAATTACTTCATTCAGCAAGATTTTAAATACCTGCTGTGTGCCAAGTGTAGCGCCAGTGTGATATTCACAGTGCCTACAGCAGCCATGAATATCCCGGTGCAATTCTGAATTGCAAAATACAACAGACTCTCCGCATGGAAGACAGAACGATGGTATATGTTAAAGATACAAAAGCAAAAATGAAATAATGCTCTACCCTCCAAGTAGCTTACATTTTATTTTATTTAACAAGAACTGCTGTGCCCCAAGTTGCTCCCATTTAGCCATCATAAGTTCAGTATAGAACAATTTTCAGCAAGTTCTGTCCCTTCATATGGGCATAACTTGAATGACAGCATAATGGGAGCACATGATCTCTTATTGCTGTTTTGAGACTTTAGAGTGGATGTTAGTTTGAAATGTTAAATATTTTCTGTTTTATTTATCAGTTCACCGTTTGAAAATGTGTTTCCAAAAATTCAGTGACAATTGTATTGCCATTGATGTTTTCTGACATAAGGTAACATTTCTCTGATACAGGTTAGTGTACGGCCTTGAGATATGGAAAATATGGCAAGTGCCCAGAGAAGAACTAAACCAAATAAACAAATTCAAAATTGAAGGGGCAGCTGAGAAAGAGAATGTATAAAGAAAGAAAAGGTTAAAGAGTCAAACTTGCTCTAATCATAGAGGTATCCTTTACTTCTTGGGATAGATGCTTTCCAGCCATTATTCGTGTGAGCAAATGGTTGCTATTGTTTTTTTTTTCTATTGAATTCCATAATAAAATCAAAAGTATGGTTAGGAATTAGGAGTTACAGATTTTAACAAGGAAAGTGTTAAATAGTGTTCAGCTTCACAAAATGGATGTTATAAATCCTCAATATTTTGCAGCACTTTGGAGTTTTTTTAAAGCTGTTTTCTGACTCTAAAATGGTTCTTCCATCAAAACCCACTTCTTTTTCTTTCCCAGACTATTGAATTTTATTCTATGGTTGGAAACTGCTTGATTCCACATTCATAGATCTTGGAACTTAGTTCTTCTCAAGTCAACAATCATTTATTAATCACCTTCTGCATGCCAGACACTGGCCTAAAGAATGGGATACAAAGAAGGATGGAAAATAATTCCTGCCCTTAAGGAGCTCACACTTTAATGGGGAGAGGGGGGTAAACAACTGTTTACAAGCAAGATGTGTGTGTGTGTGTGAGAATTGTCTCCATTTATCTACCTATTTATGACTGTATCTAATAGAACCATAGTATAATACTTTATCTGAAGGAGTCCATTATCTATTTTAGATGAAAGATTTCTTTAATTTTAAGCAAGTCCAAATTTATAGTTCTGATTTATCAAACTTGGGAGTTTTTTTTTTTTTAACAAATCTCATCCTATTTCATAAGGAGTAGTTGCCACATGCTACAGTATGTGGACAGTGACTGATGACTGAGAACAGAGCAAAACAAAAGGGGCATACATTTGTAGGAGGAGTAATTTAAGTCAGGTCTAAGGAACAACTTTCTGGGAATATTGTTAATTTCTCAATAAAATTTATTGAATCACCACCATGGAGTATTTTTTAAAAGGAAGTTATATCAAACTATTTAAGCTGGTTTGTAGACATCTCTGTTTAGGGACAAAGAATAGGACAAATAATTTTGGTCGATCTCTTTTTGCCCAGTAGTTCTTAAAAATTGTAGACTTGTTTTATTGTTGAATGTTGTTATGTTTTAGCACACCTGAAACAACCATCTTGGAACCTTTAACGATACTCACTGATGTGTTTAACAGATAAATGTGTTCTAGATGGCAAGAAATCAGCTTTTCTTTTTGTGTCTTTAAACATGACTATAATGAAGTTATTCTACCTTGCTTTTGCTCCACTTGTGATGACTGATTGGCTCTAATATAGCTAGCTTTATCACTGTCATTGCTTTATGGGGGTGGAGGGACAATCAGATATACTGACAGTATCTATCTAGAACTTCTGATACTACTATATTCTTTAATGGATTTGAACGAGTGTAGTGGCTCTGTGAGTAAAGAGAAGTGAGTGAATTTTGAGAAATGTTCTGAAGTTAGAATTGACAAGACATAACAATTGTTTGGATAGGGGAAATCGAGGGAGACTCAGAAGTCAAGAATGAAGGTTGTGAACCTAGGTATCCAGAAGGGTGATGGTATGCTCAGAAGAATTAGGGAAATTAGGATTTTAAGAAAAAGATAATTCTGATTTGGTCATGTTGAGTTTGAGATACCTCTGGGACATCTAATTGGAAGTATCCTTATAAGCAGGTGGTGATTATGGATTAGAACCAGGGCTAGAGATATACCTGTAGGTCTAGGAGTAATTTACACAGAATTAATGTTAATAACTTATGACAAAACATTTATTAAGCTCTTTCTGTATGCCAAACACTATACTATGTGCTGGGAATACACATATAAGCAAGCAAAACAATCCCCTCCTTTAAGAAGCTTAGAGTCTAATAAGCAAAAATAGTAAATAAAGGGGAGCTACGAGGGATTCAGATCAAATGATTTGAAAGTGGCTGTGAAATTACCTAAAGGTCTAGATAAAGTAAGATTTATTCTCAACTATAAGAGTCTAGGGACTCAAGATCAGAGACCAGGTGGTTCCAGTGAGAGATGGTTGAGGAGGATGGCTAGAGTGGAGGCTTCATGGTCTAGAAATGACCAGAAATCACAGAAATGATATATGAATCCAAGTAAGTTACTGATTAATGATAGAATCCACTTAAAAGCTGAAGGTTTTTCTATTCTTCTGTGCATATTTATTCTGGACTGGATCTATTCACTAAGTGCTCAGACCAACTCTAGACAGTTTGACAGATATTCACTTATTCTCTTTATTTAAGTTAGAGTTTGCATATATGTCATCCAAGCTTCTGCACAGTGTCTTGGGATTTTTCTTGGATAAAAGACATTTTGCAGAAATAAAGTACATTGTCTTGTTTGCAAGACGTGAAAACAGACACTAACATCTGTTAAACAAATGGTGATATTATTCTGAATTCATCTGTTGATACTTGTATTTCACCTCACTTCATGGGTAACAAAAATAATAACAAATAATAGAATAAATTTCTCAGAGGAAGACCTCATGTTAAAGAATCACTGTTTGCCTACATAGCCACCAGCATAATCATTATTTCCTTCAAATATTTTTCCCCTAATTTCTGTTTTGTTGGGTACCTAGAGTTTGGATTTGGGTAAAATTGATCTGCTTCCACTTAATCAGTTGAATCAATAAGTCCCTGACTATTGTTGGCTGCTTTTTGCAAATGAAAGAATCGTCAAGCTTATTGTAAAACTGTTTTAAAAGTGTCATAGTTTTTGGTGGTATCTTCAACTCATGACTAGGGAAGATTTTCCCTACTGTCTTGAATAATAACCTCTCTTTGAAAAAAAAAAAAAAAAGAATAGCCTTTCTTGTCAGTAAATTTTCATCTTCCCAGTGAGAGTATATGTATCTTAAGGGCATTGTCTTTATCTTATAAGCCCTTAAATTTCCTTTGATACTTAGCATGGTGTTTATTGAATGAATGGAATGTTTATTGAATGAAGAAATAATAGAAAACTCTTCATAGAACGTTGATTTTAATAACACTTGGATTTCTATGAATCTACCTTGGAATATTGATTATTTTCAGTCAATAAAAAAGTAAGGAAATAAAGTGTCACCTGATGAAATGGATTAGTGAAGTTGGACGCTTAAGTGCAGGATAGCACAAATCTTTTTATTAGGAAAATGGTCTTTAAGAGTTTTTAAAAGAATGCAAGTGCAGATGGACAAGGTTCTGTAATATAAAAAGATTCTACTCAGGTTAAAGTTACATTAATGCATAAAAGCACATTCCTTATCAGTTCAGCTTTAGATCAGGAAAAAACTCCAGAGATAAATTCATCTAATTTGCCATGTCTTGTACCTGAGCTCCAACTGGATGTTTGTGTTTTGCATTTGTTTCTAGGTGGAATTATCCCATGTCCTGCCTTTACCACAGAATTGCACACCTATGTTTTGATCATTAAAATCAGCCTGTTGTAGATATATATCAGCCAATTTGGGGGGAGGAGCCAAGATGGCGGAGTAGAAAGATTCACATATGCTAGCTCCCAACCCACAGCCCATGGATTTCCTCTAAAAAGAACTCCCAACAAATTCTGGAGCAGTGGAAGCTGCACAGCAATGGAGTGAAGGAGATTTCCATTCCAGAGAGCCCTGAAAAACCGACCTCAAAGGTCCATTGCACAGTGAACGGGAGCAGAG
>CM053769.1:264041539-264064182 GCA_028658325.1 Potorous gilbertii | reverse complement strand
CAGATTCATGGGTGATCTGAAATGTACATCATCTGGTTCCTTCAGAAATACTATTGTAACATAGTTTGGCAGCCAAGTTAGGTATCCATTCCATTAAATTCCCATTGTATAAAAGCAGATTTCTTTGGTATTGACCTTGTTTCCTCATGTCTGTTTGCCTTCTGCGTGTCATGATATGGACACATGCAAAGTCACCTAGACTATTTCTAAAGAATGGTGGGGCCAGGTTCTCTCTCTCTCTCTCTCTCTCTCTCTCTCTCTCTCTCTCTCTCTCTCAGAGAGAGAAGAGTGAATTGTACTCTCCATATGTTTGTTCATTCATTAAACCAATATTTAGTATATTATTACTAACTTTCATGTTTCCTATCTTATGGTTGAACACTTTTAGAGAAAACTGTTTAAAGTGTCTTTATTATGGTCAGTGATTGAATTTATAACCATAATAATAAAGTTCGTCTCATGTATACTCTCACAGATGTTTTTTAAAAAGTGTCAAGTTGTAAGGAATTTGGCCTTTTGTCAAATTGTTAGCTCCAGCACGGTGTGTTGCACAAATAGGAGTTTAATAAATGCTTGTTAGTTGACTTCCCTGATGTTTTTCACAGTTTATTGTTTATGATCAAATTGTTTTTAAACTAAAAACGACTGCAGTGTTATTAATTTTTGAATAAAGGAACAAATTATCTTTTCTTTTTCTGTCTGCTGACATCTGTAATTTGCCTAAGTTACCAACAGTTCTTCTCCAACTATACTTAATAACTGCATGTTTGTTGACCTAGAATGTGTTATTCTGTTACCTAGCCTGGGCTTCATTCTGAGCAAACAAATGATTATCTGTCACTATCTGATGCTTCCTTCATTGAACTGCTACTGATTCTGAGGTAAAGTTATTTTGCGGCGGAGGGGGGAGTTAAGATATCTCAGATTGTTCTTTGTCAAACAAGAATGAATAAGCCAAAATTCATCAATATACCTTATCAACCTACTGGTAGTGTATTTGCTAACACAAGCTCCATCTGCTGGTTTTTATAGCATCTATCTTTAGGTGAATGGGCTATACTATTCAGTTCATTTAGTAACAACAGCTGTGGCTACATAGTTGTTTTATGGATCCTGAAGTAGCCCAGTGTTTAATGCTAGTGCCTTCCCTCTTTTGATTATCTCCAATTTATCTTTTATATATTTTGTTTGTACACAGTTGTTTGCGTGCCGTCTCCTCCATTAGACTGCGATTTCCTTGAGAATAGGGACTATAGTTTTGCCCTTATATCTGTGGTGCTTAGCACAGTGTCTAGCATGTAGTAAACAATAAATGTTTATTGACTTGACCACTCAGTCAGTAACATTGGGTAAGCATCTACTATGTGCCAGGCACCATTCTAAGTTCTGAAGATACAAATACAAAAAAGAAAATTAGTTCTTGCCTTCAAGGAGTTTATAATCTAATAGGAGGAGAAAGCACACACAAAAGAGGGAGAGAAGGAAAGGTAAGGTACCCAGCACAAGGGTGTGATGAAATCCAAAAGAGTGCAGCTGGGGAAGAAACCAAGTGATGACTAACCTGGGCATCCTCCTTACATGGAGATTTTTGAGGAATGGTTCTCCCCTCCACCCTCCATTTAGAGGTATCCCAGAAGAAGAGGATATTGATGAAGTATAAATGCCAATGCCAATTTGTTCTCACAGGACCATAAGGTTCCTTGGGGCTTGATGAAGTCCAAAGGAATACAGCCTGGGGGAAAATCAAGATAAATCTAACTATCCACATTAAAAAAAAAATTACTCTAATTATAATATGAAGTTGGGTAATAAACCCATTGAGTTAATCCATCTTGACCAAGCACAAAAAATGGACAATGGAGATGGACCTAATGGGAAATGTGGAAAATTTTGAAACATTTTTAATGATACTTTTTTGGTGGGGGACAGTTAGGATATGTCAGATTATTCTTTGTCAAACAAGAATTTTTAAATTTTTAAATTTTAATTGTTTTTAGTTTTCAACGTTCACTTCTATAAGATTTTGAGTTCTAAATTTTCTCCTCCTTTATCTACTCTTGCCTTTCCAAGATAGCATGTAATCTGATACTAGCTATATATGTACAATTAAATTAAACATATTTCCATATTAGTCATGTTGTAAAGAAGAATTAGAACCAAAGGGGAAAACCATGAGAAAGAAGA
The DNA here is from genome assembly GCA_028658325.1 of Potorous gilbertii. NCBI lineage: Eukaryota > Metazoa > Chordata > Mammalia > Diprotodontia > Potoroidae > Potorous > Potorous gilbertii. Next base: position 264,061,998 of record CM053769.1, on the reverse strand, counting down.
AACAAAAAAAAAAAAAAGAAAAAAAATAGTTTGCTTCAATCTGCATTCAGACTGCCTAGTTCTTTTTTCTATCATGCGTCTTTTGGAATTGTCTTAGATTTTTGTATTGCTGAGAAGGGCCAAGTCTATCAAAGTTGGTCATTACACAGTGTGACTTATCACTATGTTCTCCTGGTTCTGCTTACTTCACTCAGCATCAGTTCAGGTAAGTCTTTCCAGGTTTTACTGAAGTCCTTCTGCTCATCATTTCTTTTGGAACAATAGTATTCCATTACATTCATGTACCACAACTTGTTCAGTCACTCCTCAGTTGATGGGCATCCCTTCAATTTCCAATTCTTGGCCACTTCAAAAAAAACTCCTATAAACATTTTGTGTAGATGTGGGTCCTTTTCCCAATTCTCCCACATCTTCTCCTTGATCTTCTCCATATCTTGATGATCCTTAACGAGGGGTGGTGGGAACCTATGGCCTTGAGGCCACATGAGATCCACCCCTGTCCTTAACTGCTCCCTACTCCCAAGTCCATCTATTTAAAAGCAATATTATTACAGCACTGCTGTATGACTATGAATCATAGGATTATGTTCTGTAAAGATTATAATTGAAAAGAAAATGGAATGATGTTTATTGAATTTAAGTACATGGAAGTGTATTGCCAATAGTGACTTGAAAATTCCATAAAAGATGTCATCAGAGACAAATACAGCTATAAAAGGACATGGTCTGGACATAACATAGCATAATAGATAGAAAATCCAAAACTTGTACTATTATTTAAGAAATATTAAAAGACAGTGAAAGCCCTGTAATATATTGGCTATATCCTTAAGAATAGACACGAATAAAAAACAAAATCACAAAAGTTAAGCATGCATGGGTAGATTATAGTTTGTGCCAGTGAAAAGAATACCTACTAATGAGATCATTAATTCAAGTATATCAAGATATAATTCCAGAAATAAACATGGTATTTGAATTTAGGATCTTTGGCATGGCGCCAGCTATGACAAGGATTTATAGTTACCCTGATCTCCTTGGTGTCTTTCATTTCTTCTGTAAAGTAGACAAATTGACATATACCTATCTCTACGGAGACGTTATGTTGAGCCCACATTAGCCTTTCTCTTCCCTGAATGATACAGTTTTGATTGTCACCACCATTTAGGAACACATTGCCTTCTTATTTTTCCTAAACTGCTTTACATGTGTATAATTAATGTTTTTAAATTGTAGGTATGAAAGTTTCCTTGAAGGTAATATTTTGTTTTCTTTGTACTAAACTTGAACGCCAAAAAAGGTCATTTCCATATGTAAAACAGAGCATAAAAAGAAGTTTCTATATGGATTCCTGAAGGTCCATTTCACAGTACATACTTTAAAAAAAAAATCAACAAATTCCACATATTACTTTCAAAATCATCCTGTTTGTGGTTTCTTCTGAACTTCCTTCTCTTTATTCATTCCAAAAAAATTTTTGATAGTGGCCTTGTGGGGTGGAGTCGGAGGGTGGAAGGGGCATTACTACTGCTGACACTCCCTCAGCTTCACCCATCTTAATAAATTGAATCAGAGAAAGGAGCGGGCGTGGGGGAAGGAGAAACCTTTGAAAAAATAACCATAGTTAAAGCAATATTATTCACACAGTAGCCATATCAAAAAATGTATATCTCTACACTTTGCATCCATCACCTCTCAGGAGATGGGTAACAACATAGTCATTGCTTTAATCTGAGTTTTTTAGTCTTTCAAAGTTGTTTTTCTTTACAATATTGTCCTAGCATAAATTCTACTGGTTCTGTTCACTCCACATCAGCCTAGAATACTGAAAGTGTCTCTTTTGTCACTTCTCATGGCACAATATATTCCATTATGTTCATATACCACAGTTTATTAAACCATTATCCAATTGTCTAACAGGCAGTCTAAGGTACCCGCTTAGGTTATTTTTTTTCTCTTCCCTTTCTCTCCCATAGGATCAAGAAGTTATGTTTTTTTATTGTGATTATCTCCTCCCCAATATGATCCTCCCTCCTAATCTCCCCTCCCCATTCTTGCTTATTTTCTTCTTGAGTTTCATATATTTGTACCCCAAACTGTATGTGTATGTTCAACTTTGTCCATTTAAGATAAAGGTGATGTACTTCTCCCCATTCCTTCTTTCATGTTTGTATAATCTCATGCACCCTAATTAGGAGAAAGAGAAAGTTCACTTCCTTCCTCCTCCCTTTTATGTTACCACATTTCTGTTTTTTACCTTTCCTCTTTTTTCTCTCCTAAAACTCTCAGAATAGAACCAGTCCACCTCCATCCCACAGTTCTTTTAACTTTCTCAATACCCTTTGAAGATGAAGTTCAGAGGTTCCCTTAATGGACACTACTACCTCCTGGGGGCACTGACCGATCCAGGGGGGTGGTGGTAGCCTTGAGTGCAATTGGGGGGGGCATTGAATAAAAATAAGGGCTAGTATAAGGAAAGAAGAGAAGAAAATTTTGAAAAACTGTTCATATATGTTGTATCTGTTGTGTAACAGAATTAAAGTTGTAGTGATCACATTATTTTCCAAATAAAAACACAAAATGCAAGTTATAACCAATCGGTGGTCAAGTCTGCCAACAGGTCTTAATAAGCAAGTGTTGGCAGGTGAGCGTGTTGCTCCTTGTCAGGAATATGTACATGTAATGACTTATTTAGAGTATGATACTATACAGTTACATGACACAGTATTCCATCATCAAAGTTTCAATGCAAGAAAATCTCTACAAATTGACAATAAATTATTAAATTTAAGATACATTATTTTTAAAATATATTTTTTATATTTTTGAAAGGATGCAAATTTTTTTTAAATACTAAAGGGTTAAAGAAAGTAGATTTCCAGGGGTTACTGAGTAATTTTTTTAAAATGGGGGTAGTAGGCCAAATAAGTTTGGGAACCTCTGTTTTAGAAGGATATTTGTTTCTTCTTTGCCCTCCAATAGAGAGTTAATACTGCATCATTATATGGCCACTTTCAACTGCCCCCCAAATCTTTCTTGATTTCTTTTGACTTGTGTTTGTATTTCAAAGTTCCTGCTAAGTCTGATCTTCTCTTCAGCAATGGTTGAAAGTACTCTGTTTTGTTGAAGATCCTTTCTTTTTCTGATAGGATCATACTCAGATTTTCAAGGGATGGTATTCATTCTAAGTCCATATCTTTTATCCTTTGGAATATTATATTCCAATATTTCCTCTTGTTTTTAGAAGAGGATCTTGTGTGATCCTAACTGTGGTTTTTTGGTACTTTAACTCTTTTTAGTATTCCTTCAAATTTTTTTCTTTGATATGGGAGCTCTAAATTATGACTGTGGCATTCTTGGGACTTTTCCTTTTGGGATTCCTTTCATAAAGTGATTGGTGTGTGTTTTCCATCTTTATTTTTTCCTTTAGTGCTACTAGGTATGGGCAGTTTTAATTTTTTATTTTTTGAAATATAGTGTCCAAGCTGTTTTCTTTAATCATGGTTTTCAGAGTCCAGAGTTTCTTAAATTACCTTGTGAACTTCTTTTCCAGGACAGTTGTGGTTTTTTTATATTATATATTTTAAATTTTGTTCTACTTTTCAGTCTTTTAATTTTGTTTGATCATTTTGTTGTCAGATGGAATAATGTATTTCTGTTGTTCCATTCTAGTTTTTCTGGGATTCCATTTCTTGGGTAAGATTTATCTTCTAAACTAGTTAATTTCTTTCCATTTGTTTCCTCAAGAGTTTTTATTTCACTTTTCTCTTGATTCATTTCTTCTAGAGAGCTGGACAATCTGTTTTCCTTTTAGTTTCTGCTTGTGATTTTGAATGTTTTATACTAGTTGGTGTTTTCTTTGGCTTACTTATCTTTCGAACTTTAATTCCTAAGCTGGGGTTACATGCCAGGGCCAGGCTTGTATTTTTGGATTGGTGGTTGACCCAACTTACTCTCACAGTGGTTCCCCTGCGTTCTTGGGCTGATCTCAGAGTTACCCGCCAGGGACCTTTGAGATTCTAAATTCTGGACATTCAGGTCTCTCTCTGCTATCTCAGAACAGTGTCCTCAGGTCCTTAGAGCCCCTGGGATTGGGCTGTCTTGGTGAGAGGATTACTTTCCCTTGCTCCCCAGAACCTCCAACAGTTTGCTCTAGGATTTTCTGACACCATGGGGCTTTTTTAGGGGAGCACGCTGCTCTTGCTGCCTCAGGACACAGAGTTTTGAAGGCTATAAATGTCCTATCTATAGTATCACTAGCACAAGGAATCCCTTTTTGTTTGATCCATAAGCTTCTGGCATACTTTTTATGCAGTTAGGGGTTGGGAGATGTCAATGTCACTTATAATAGATTCTCATTGGATTTCTTCATGATTATTCAGTCTCGGAGAAACTTCAGAATTTTTCTTGAAAAGATATCTGGAATCTGAACATCTTGAATCTTCTTTAGGCAGCCTTCTTGACTAGAAGTTAATCATCTTTTATTTTCCCAAATGTTTGGGTAAGTTTTTGAAGGGGAAGAGATATATTTTATTCTTTTTTACTTTCTACAATATGTTTGCTGAGCACAAATAGATAATGAAGTACTCCTGTTATTGCTAATATTATTGTAAACCAAGAGAACTTTAGGACCACTGAAGCTTGTAGAACATAATTCTTGAAATTGTTAAAGTCTTTTACCTTCTTTATTTTAATGTTTTTACTATTATGTTGTTGTTGTTTTTTGGCCACCACACCTCTAGAATAGCTCCTTTTGCTACTAGGGAGAGGGGAGAAAGGGAAAAGGGAGTGGAGAATGAGTGAAAGTGGTAAATGTATGAATAAATATGATATTTAGGTAGAATTTTATTTAATTTTTGACTCTCTGGGATTAGTACATTATATGAGTATAGACATGACCAAATTTGAATTTTTAGGATATGGATTCCACATTTATTTGACAGTCAAGTAGAATTAGTACCACTAAACAATTTATCATTGGTCCCTTAAAAGACTTACTTCATATATATTGGAGTCAAGTCTTGGCATTTTAATTATCTTTATTTTCCTCACTCTATATAAATATGCCCCATTTTTTAAAGTCTCACTTTATAATTCAGAAATTTATGATTAATAATTTGCATCACAAAGGGATTCTTTATAGAAAAGAATTCTTTAAATAGCCAGCTCTACTAGGACTTCTAAAATGAGATTTGGTTTATAAAAATCAAGTTTACATACTTTTCAGAAGAATATCTCTAATATAAGGAGAAGTTCAGAAGCATTTGTTTCTAATCTCCATTACGAGGCTTCTCCTAGACCCTCATAATGATACATTTTTTCTATTTTGGAGATATTTTGGATACTAAAGAAGTATATGTTGGTTGGTTTTTATTTCATTTGTTGTGGATACCATATGGATTCTTCTATTTAGTGCGATGACAAGATACAAACTACTATTTTTATGTTTCTTAGGCAGCAAAATATCTGCTTTATTTTGTCAAGACATATTGATCTGACAGTTATGGTTTTATACCAATGTACCTCAAGGGTGCTCTGGAGCTAGCTTATACTGGCTCAAGGCTAAAATATCAGTATGAGCATTTATACCTCTGAATTTGGAAAATGCTACAAATCAAGTCTTGAGTTATTGTTTATTGTCTAGGCTAAAGAAAGTGATGGAGAAAATATCAATAGTGCATATTAAATGTAAAATGTCAATGTGTACATTTTTAACAGTATACCACCACTCATAATGGTTATTTTTTGTGATGAGTCTTTTATTGATTCTTATAATGTGATGTTTTTTTCCATATTCTAGGTCATAAATAAGTTATCTTTTGTGCCATTTGCTTTAATTCATAGGTACTGAAACACTATATTTCAAATTATATGCTATGTTCATTTGACCATATTATCATTTGCACCTTTATTATTTACTGTTAATAACTTTATTACTGCTTTGTCTGCCTTGAAATTATAGGATGTCGGAACTAGAAATTACTTTAGATATTATCTAGTCTAGCCACTTCATTTTACAAGTGAGGAAACTGAGTCCCAGATTTGTAATAAGTACGCATCATGTTCGAAAGGCAATGTCCTTTCCACACACTGTGCTGCTGTGTGGCATGCATGCCCTTAGGTGAACTCTAAGATAAGTACCATTCATCTTCTCTTCTTTCAAAGTCTATATTTGGTAGTCAGTCATCTTCAGATTTTCTGGTAGATAATGTTTTATACCCTTACATTTAAAAACTGTTAAGCTCTTATTAGCTTTACTGACCAATTTACTTGGACTACAATCTGACTTGCTGTAAAAGCATTCCCTCAGTTTTACTGTCCTAGAACAATACAGGCTACTGATGTTAATTACACCTCTTTTACCTTCTTCATGTGGCAGGATGATTCTCTGAATTGTAGCCTTTGGATGATGTACATAATTTTTGGTCATTAACATTCTGTAGGTTCCTATTGAATAGTTTTATAGCTTTAAATGGATATGTTAGAACTAGAACTACAAAGTCATTTATAGCCTTAATCTTGTTGTGATACATTTTCCCTTGCATATGAACTAAATATTCTCATCAACTTTTCTCTGTTTACAGTGTCATTAATTCCTGTCAACTGCAAGAGGCCCATATATTTTTTTCCATTTGAAAGTTTCCATAGTTTCATCCTTACTAACAAAGAACCCTTCCATCACTTATTTACTAATTGTACTAGCTTTCAGTGTATCCATCCCAGATTCCATTTGTATGTCTGAAAATTTCACTGTCTTTTTAGAGATGGCACACAACTTCCAATGTACATGTACAGCAAGTAGCTGATCCTATAATATCTTGTATGATGTTTTCAAGTGGATCTTTTTAACGTGATAGCATTGGGTAAAGAAATTCCATAGTCCATCTGTGCCAATCTGCCACTTCATATATTCCCCACTTCTTTAGCATACTGGCATGTAGTTATCCAGTCACCCCATGAACAATGACAGGAAATTCATTACAATTAATATTTCTACTTTGCATTAATTGTTACAAAATTAGTCTGAGTTGAGCCCATAGCTTTTCTGTTACCTTTTATTCATTAATTTTACTTCCGTGTAATAACTTTTCTGTATAACAAACCTTTAGATATTTGATAATAATTATTATGTGCCCCCTAAACATTTCTTTGTCTCATAACTATAACCCAGCTGCAGTATTTTAGGTGGAATGAAGAGGCATAACCAGCTTCTCACTCACTTAGGAGACATGCTGCCACTATTGTACTACTCAGATTACCTCTTCACTATCTTTATTTCCAATCCCTCTGTCTTCTGCCTGACCCGTTCCCACCTTGCTAGTTCTTCCTGGTTTTTCAGGCCTTGCTTCATGTCTGGTTCAGAACCCTTCTAACAGCCCCTTGGTCTTTGATCATTTTTTGAGTTTGTTACTTCTGGCACTGTTTTATTGATGTCACTGATGACTCTCTGCTTCACCAGCCCAACATTGTTTGTCTATCTGGTTGAGCTTATACTCTAAATTGGTATTGCCCTTGGCCACCATAGTTCTTCTCTTGACAGCATGATCGTTTGTTGATTGAGGGGATTTCTGGGCTCTCAATGGCTTTCTGTTGTGGTTTACATGTGGTTAAACATTTAGGAAATCATTCTAGTTAAAATCAATGTCTTTTCTTTTGTACATTTCCCATTTTTCAGAGTTCATGGTCAATTTAGTATTTGTTTTGAATTTTGGCCTATCCACCTGCCTTGAATACACATAGCTTATATTTTTCAATTTTTGTCAATTAACAAGCATTTATTTTCACTGCATTCCACCTTCCTCCTCCCTCCAATCTGTAGAAAAAGGAAAAAAGAAAAACAAAACACTTCTAACAAGTAAGCATAGGCAAGCAATATCCAAAAACTATGTCTCATTCATCTTGAGTCTGTCATCTCTCTCTCAGTTTGTAGGTATGATGCTTCACATTTGTTTCTCTATAATCATGGTTGGTCATTGTATTTTTTAGAGTTCTTAAGTCTTTCAAAATTTGCTTTTTTTTTCTATGTAGTATTGTCATTGTATAAATTGTTTTGATTCTACTCCCTTCTGCATAAATTCTTACAAGTTTTCACGAATTTCTCTGAAATTATCCTTTTCATCATTTCTTTTGGTATCTCATCATAGAAATACACCATAATTTGTTCAGGTGGCTTATGTGCACCCCTTTAAGTTTCCAGTTTTCTCCTACAAAAAAAGACTTGTAATATTTTTGTATATATATGATTTTTTCTTTTTTAATCTTTTTTTGTAATTTAGGCTTAGTAGTTGTATTTTTGGTCAAAAGATCATAATTTAGTAATTTGAGGGGCATAGTTCCAAACTGCTTTCCAGAATGGTTGTACCAATTCATAGCTCCACCAGGCATGGACCTTTGCCTGTTTTCCCACAGTCCTTTTGAATTTTTTTTTCCTTTTTTTCAACTTTGACAGTATAATGGGTGCAAGTTGGAACCTCAAAGCTTCCCTGTTTTTCATTTCTCTAACAATTAATAAGTTGGAGTATTTGACCATATGATTATTAAAAACTTAGATTTCTTCTTTGAAAAGTACCTGTTCATATCCTTTGACCATTCCATCAAATGGGAAGTGGTTTTTATTCTTACAAATATGAATCAGTTTCTTATATATCTAAGAAATAACACTTTTATTATCAGAGAAAATGGCTGCAAAAATTTTTTTCTAGTTGTTTCCCTTCTAATTTTAGTTTCATTGAACTTATTTGCATAAAATCTTTTTAATTTTCTGTAATCAGTTGTCAATTTTATCTTCTGTGATCATCTTTAATCCTTGTTTCATCATGAACTTTTTTCCCTATACATAGATCCAAAAGGTAATTTCTTTTGTGATACCTAAGTCACATATCCATTTGGAGTTTATCTTGGTATACATTGTGAGATGTTCATCTAAACCAAATTTCTGCCATACTGTCTTCCAATTTTCCTAACAGCTTTTACTGTAGTAGTTTAATTGTTACTCCACTGAGCAATTTAATTTAGGTAGTATTGTCATTTTTACTACGTTGACTCAGCCTAACTATAAGAGCAATTCATATTTCCCCAATTATTTTTATCTTCATTTCTGTTAATATTGTTTCATAGTTGAATTCATATAATTCCTATATATGTCTTGGTAGGTAAATTTCTAAGTAATTTACAAATATTATACTTACTTCAAAAGGAATTTCTTTTTCTCTCATTTTGTATTACTACCAGTTAGCTGAAGTTATTGATTATTACTTTGATTAACTTGTAATTGATTCTCTGGATTCTTTAAGTAAACCATTATGTCATCTGCAAAAAAAAAAAAAAAAAGAGAGAGAATCTTGATTTTCTCCTTTAATTTCTTTTTCTTATTGCTATAGATAGATTTCTAGCACAGTATCAAATAGTAGAGATGGCTTGACATATTAAGGAAAAGTCTATTTATTCCTGTTTTCAGTTTTTTAATATAAGTATTATATTTTATCAAAAATTTTGGCAAATTTGCAGGATACAAAATAAACCCACATAAATCATCTGCATTTCTATATATTACTCACAAAGCCCAAGAGACACAAAGAAATTCCATTTAAAGTTACAATAGGCAATGTAAAATATTTGGGGGTTTACCTGCCGTAACAAACCCAGGACTATATGAACACAGTTACAAAACACTTTTCGCACAAATAAAGTCAGTTCTAAGTAATTAGAAAAACATCAGTTGCTCGTGGGTAAGTTAAGTTAATAATAATAAAAATGACAACTCTACCTAAATTAATTTACTTATTCAATGCCATACCAATCTAACTGTCAGAAAATTGTTTTGTAGAGCTAGGAAAGATATTATCGAAATTCATCTGGAATAACAAAAGGTCCAGCATATACAGGAAATTAATGAAAAGAAATGCTAGGGAAGGTGGCCTAGCCATTCCAGGTCTTAAATTATGTTATAAAACATCAATCATCAAAACTGCTTTATACTGGATAAGAAATAGAGGGGTAGGTCAGTGGAATAGGTTAGGTATACAAGACATAATAGTCAATGATTATAGCAGGCTACTGTTTGATAAACCCAAGAACCCCAACTTCTGGGATAAGAATCACTATTTGACAAAAACTTCTGGGAAACCTGGATAACAGTGTGGCAGAAATTGGGCATAGACCAATGCCTGACACTGTACACAAGAATGAAGTCCAAATAGATACATGATCTAGATATAAAGGTTGATACTATAAACAAATTAGGGGAGCAAGGAATAGTGTATTTGTCAGATTTATGGAGAAAGGAGAAATTTATGACCAAACAAGAGATAGAGAACATTATGAAATGCTAAATGGACAATTTTGATCACATTAAATTGAAAAGTTTTTGCACAAATACAATGTAGCCAAGATTAGGAGGGAAGCAGAAAAATGGAAAAGAATTTTTACAACTAATGTCTGTGATAAAGGTTTCATTTCTGAAATATATAGAGAACTGAGTCAAATTTACAGGAATACAAGTCATTCTCCAGTTGACAAATGGTCAAAGGATATAAACAGACAGTGTTCAGAGGAAGAAATTAAAGCTATCTATAGTTATATGAAGAAATGCTCTAAATCACTATTGATTAGAGAGATGCAAATCAAAACAATTCTGAGGTACCACATCATACCTATCAGATTGACCAGATGATAAATGTTGGAGAAGGTATGGGAGAATTGGAACACTAATTCATTGGTGGAGCTGTGAGCTGATCCAACCATTCTGGAGAGCAATTGGGAACTCTGCCCAAAGGGCTACAAAAATATGCATACCCTTTGACCCAGCAATATCGCTTCTAGGGTTGTATCCTCAAAAGATCGTAAAAATGGGAAAAGATCCCACATATACAGAAATATTTTTAGCAGCTCTTTTTGTCATGGCCAAGAACTTGAAATTGAAGGAATTCCAATCAATTAAGGAATGGCTGAACAAGTTGTGGTATAGGAATATAATGGAACACTATTGTGCTATAAGAAATGATAAACAGGTGAACTTCAGAAAAACCTGGAACAGCTTATATGAACTAATTCAGAGTGAAATGAGCAGAACCAGGACAACATTATATACATTAACAGCCACAGGTTGCAAGGACTGTTTCTCATAGACTTAGCCCTTCACAGCAATGCAAGGATCTGAAACATTCCCAAAGGACTCTTAATGCAGTGTCCAGAGAAAGAATTATGGAATTGGAATGCAGTATGAAGTAGACTATTTTCTCTTGAGTTATATTTTCTTTGATTTGGTTTTTCTCATGGTTTCTCGCGTTAGTTTTAATCATTCTATGCAACATGACTAATGTGAAAATGCATTTAATAAGACTGTATGTGTAGAACCCATATAAGATTACTTGCTGTCTCTGGGAGGGAGGGGGAGAAAATTTAAAATTTGTAGAAGTGATTGTTGAAAACTGAAAAGAAATAAATTAATTATAAAAAAATTCTGCATCTATCAATACAACCATGATTTTTTTCTTATTATTTGTTGTGTTTACATTTTTCCTTCTTTGAACCAACCATGCATTCTTGATATAAATCCAGTCTTGTTAAACATATATAATCCAATAGGCTAGTAGTTATAGGAGCCCTGGGATTGGCAGCACCCCCTACATCTCCATATCTGATTCTAGCCCAGCCTTCTAGTGCAATTTCTATGGAGAAGGAGCAAGCTGTCATTACTACAATCTGCAAGGCACTCTGGAGGGAGAGATAGGGTACTGTGTGTGCCAGTCAGTTCAAACCATGACCACTACCCTGACTAACTAATATCAAGTTAGGTTAAAATAACCAAAGACTTGAACCCCAAAATTTTGGAAGTAATGATTCTTTCAGCCTGGCCTCAGCCACTGTCCTGGGAGACACCTCCTTAAAGATTCACTGGCAGTTGCTCCTGCAGTTACTACAGCCTCAGCTACTATGAACCCAAAAATAAAATTCTTGCCACCAAAATCCTTGGCATTGTCAAATAGTCTGACATAAGAATGTGATATCATTTTATAAATGGAAATGACATTAAAGGAGAGACATTAACTTCTGCTTTATTGCTATAGCCTGCACAGCAGAGGCTTATTTTTCTGTTTTTATTTTCAATAAGCACTTAATAATAGCACTTAAAATGCTTTATTCTTTCATTCATAATCTTTTTGATATTTTGCTTTAGCCCTCTTTTTTAATATTTTAGTTGAAACTTTTATGCCTGTTCATTAGGTATATTGGTCTATTATTTTCTTTTCTCTTTTCACTCTCTGTGATGTGGATATATCAAAACCACATTCATATCCACAGAATTTGGTAGGATCCCTTCTTTTCCTATATTTATGTAATATTTTAATTAGGTGTGCTTTAAATGTTTGCTCAGATTTGTAAAGCCATCTGGTCCCATTGTGAGGAGGGAGATTCATTATGGCTTTTTCAATTTTTTTTCTGAGATTGAATTATTTAAATTCTCTATTCAGGTAATTGAGTATTTTATACTTTTAATACATATTCATTTCATTTGGATTACAAGTTTTACTGCTTTGTTGTTCAGCAAAAGTTCCTAACAATTTCTTTTTTTCTTCACTTATACATTCTCTTTTTTTTTTTCATTTTTGGTATTCGTAATTCCATTTTTCAGTCAAATTAGTTACTTTATTGTGTTTTTTAAATAGCTCATCATTTTATTTATTAATTTGATTGTGTTTTTGTTTGCTTTCAGTTTCATTAACCTCTTGAGTTTATCCCATATTTTTATTTATTAACTCATAGTTGTAATTATATTTATTGAAATTATTGTTTCTATGATTTGTTCTTTGTTCTACTAATTCTTAGGATTAAATTCTTTGGTCTCCAATTGATTTTTAATCTTATCTTCAACAGCCTTATATTGAATATAATTTCTACTTAATTGTGGTTAATAAAGGATGTGTTTACTATTTCTGCTTTTCTCCGTTTATTTGTGAGTTTTTTTATGCCATAAAATACGTGGTCAGTTTTTGTAAAGGTTCAGTACTTCACAACTGAAAAGTATTAATTACCCCTTTCTATTCCCATTTCATGATGATTAGAGAACTATCGTATATAACTACTGTAAAATTCTATTTAGATTCTTAACTTCTTTCCTGTTTATTTGTTTTGGCAGTTTGCTCTAGGTCTTAAAACAATATATTAAAATCCCTCACTGACATAGTTTTACTCTATTTCTCCATGTAGCTAATTTAGATTTTCCTTTAAATATTTAAGTCTTAAGTCTTATGCCATTTAGTATATATATGTTAAGTATTAATTTCTAGTCTGTGGTACCTTTCAGAATAATGCAGTTTCCATGTTTAACTCTTTTAATCAATTCAGTTTTTGCTGTTGCCATATATGTCATGATTACTACTCCTGTTTTTTGAGTTCAACTAAGCATGATAGATTTTACTTCCAGCCCCTTATTTTAACCCTCTATATATCTTTATATTTCAAATGTGTTTGTTCTAAGCACCATAATGTTAGAATTTGCTTTTAAATCATTCTATTATCCTCTTCCATTTTATGGGTAAGTCCTTCCCATTCACCCTATCTGTTAGGTTAATTGTGTTTCCCTCCATCCTATTTAAGAGCAGCTAGGTGGCCTGGAATCAGAAGGATATCCTAAGTTCAAATGTGGCCTCAGACACTTGCTAGCTGTGTGTGTCTCTGGGCAAGTCACTTAACCTTATTTGCTTCAGTTTCTCATTTATAAAATGAACTGGAGAAGGAAATGGAAAAAACAACTCTAGTGTGTTTGCCAAGAGAACCCCAAATAGGGTCATAAAGAGTCAGCTACAACTGAACAACAGCAGCCATTCTATTTTCATGTAATTTTTCTTCTCTTTACTCCCTGCCTCTGATATAAAAAGAAGAGAAAAGCAAGGAGGAAGGCTTCTGTCTGCCTGCCTCTCTTCTCTTTCCCTTGCCCAGACTGAATTATAGATTTTTACTTTTTTCTTTCCTTTTAAATATTGATCTACTTTATAATTCATCCTTGGAGTTATGAGTCCCTGTATCTCCCTTTTTCTTATTTCTTTCTCTCTCTTATCTTATTTTTTCTATTTTTTTTTCAGTATTTTGACTTTGTTTAATTATTTCTTGTTGTCTCATTGAATCATTGACTCCCATTTGATCCTTTTGAGTTTTCAAGTAGTTTGTAACTTATGTTGGGCTTTTATGTCTCTTGTTCTAAGATATTAATTCTACTTCTAAGTCTTTCCTTTAAAGCTCTCATTTTTTGAGTCAATGTGTTTCTCCATCAAATTCTGTTATGTGTGTATTTGTGTATGTATATGTACATGTGCACATGTTCTACTTTTCTTTGACTGGCAAAGATCAAAGTAATGTTCAAAGTAGCTATTCTTGCAACCCTTTCCTTCTTATTTGTATGGTTTTCTGCTTATGTCCCCTGATTGTCTGAGATAGCAAGTTTCCCCAACCAACTCCTTCCTTCTTAATTTGTTCACTTTTTTCCCTTCCTTTTCCTTTTTTCTTTGAAGATCAAGGTGTAAAAAAAACCTACTCCTTGGCACTCATATTTAAGTTCTTCTACGATCCATGATGATTTCAAGATTCTGATGGGAAAATTATATCCTCTCTTCTATTAGAACAGAAACACTTTATTCTTCTCTTGTTCCTTCAAATGGCTCACTCTTATTTACCTTTTTATATTTTTTTGAATCCTGTATTTCTATTTCAGAATTTCTGTTCTGCTTTGGTCTTTTCATCAGGAATGTTTGAGTGTTTTATTTGATTAAAAAAAACCAGTTTTTTTCCCTTGTAGGATTTCACGCAGTTTTACTGGGCAAAAGGTTATTCTTGATTGTAAGCCAATCACCTTTTGCCTTCTGGAATATCATATTCCAAACTTTCTGCTTCTTTATTGTCATAGCCTCTAAGTCTGTGGTCCTGACTGTGGCCCTGCTATACTTGAATTCTTTATTCTGAATGTGGAAGTTTTGAATCATGGCTGTTATAATCCTGGGAGGTTTTTTGTTTGGTTGTTTGTTGGTTGGTTTTTTTTTATTTTCTTTTCTTTTCCCCAGAAGATGACTGTTGTATTCTTTCTGATTCACTTTGCTGTCTGGTTCTAAGAAATCAGGGCAAATTTCTTCCATGATTTCTGGAAATAAGATATCTAAAGTTCTTTCTTATGGTCATGGATTTCAGACAGTACAGTGACTGTGACCTCTCTCTTTCATCTATTTTCCATATGAATTGCTTCTGGTAGGAAATACCTTTTTTTCAGTCTTTCAACTTTGTTTTAATATTTTTTGTGATCACATGAAATCATTCACTTTTCTGGTTCATTCTAATTTTCTAGGAGTATGTCACTTGCATAAGGATTTATTCTATGCCAAAAGTTCTTAATTTGGGGTCTGTTAACTTTTTAAAAAATATATTTTGATCATTGTATCTAAATTTAATTGTTTTCCTTTAAACCTTTGTATTTTGTGTGATGTTATTGAAAGTTCACCTATTGTGATTTCTTTCAAGAGGTGAGTGGTGGATTAATATCTTTTCACTTTGCCATCTGCTTTTAAGAGATCCTTTTCTAAGTCCTGTCAGTTGTATCTTCATAACCCCTGTCAGGTACCCTGTTTCTCTCCTCTGGCATTGCCAGTACCCTGATATAAGGCATCATTGCCTCACTCCTAAACAATTGCAGTAACTTCTTGGTTGGTCTCTTTGCCTCAGGTTTCTCCCACCTTCATTCCATCTTTCCTTCAACTGTCAAATAGATCTTCTTCAAGTATATCATAAGCTGGACATACAGCTTGCCAAGCAGTCCTGCTTGTCTGTTTCCTCCTGGCTTTCCTTCCCGTCTTTCCTGTTCATTCTTTAAGAATGCTTCAATGATCATCGTTTCTTTTTTTTCCCTTTTGGCAGCCTTGTCACTTAGTCCTCCTCTCCTAATTCTCCTCTCCAAAACAAAAAAAAGAGAACAATCATAACAAATAAACAATTACACAAAATAAGTCTTTACACTATCGGTGTACAAAAATGTGATCTCATCCTAGACCTGTGCCCACTATCTTTTTGTCAAGGTGTGGGTATCATGCTTCTTCAGTGGTCCTGTGGAATCATGAGTGATCACTGCATTGATCAGAGATAATAATTCTTTCAAAACTGTTTTTCTTTATTATTGTTATTTTGCAAATTATTTTCCCAGTCTAATCACTTCATTCTATATCAGTTCATAAAAGTCTCCCCAGGTTTGTCTAAAATCATCCCTTTCATCAATTTCATGACACAGTTATATTCCATTAAAAATATGTTATAATTTGATCAGCCTTTCCATAATTGATGACCAAGCCTTCCCTTAGTTTTTAATTCTTTGCTCAATAAAAAGAGCTGCTATAAATATTTTTGATCATATGTGAGCTCTTTTCTTCTTTCTTTTATGCCTTTGCCATATCGGCTTAATTACAGTATCATGTGGTCAAAGTCATGCTTAGTTTAGTTGCTTTGGGGTCATAGTTCTGGATTTCTTTCCAGAATAGCTGAACCAATTCCATAGCTTCATTAAGAGTGTACCTTTTTTTTTTCCAAAGGCTCTCCAGCACATACAACAGTTGTCATTTTCCTATTTTCTTAATTTTACCAATCTTATGGATATGCTTACCTAAGAAGAAACTCTTTAAAAGAAGCAACCAAAAAGCATGGTGCACCAATTTTTCAAGAAACATATTTATTCATTGTTTACATGTGTAGAGAGCACTTTTCCCTAGGCCATGTAGAATGTACAAAAGCTTAAACAAAACACTTTCTCTGCCTCCATAGGTTTTACTGACAAGCAAAGAAAGTAATATAATAATAGCATTGCACAAAAAAAATCATTTTGCAAAATAGAATATGACATATGCATTGAGAAATGTGATAAGATACGCTTATTAAGTGCCTGCTATGTGCTAGGCACTTTTCTAAGTGCATAAGAAAAAGACAGCCCCTGCCCTCACAGAGCTTATATAACCTAATGGAAGAACCCATACACAAATGGAAGCTGCAGAGCATTGAGAGGTACAGAGTGCCAGAGGCTCTGCATGGCGAATAAACACGATGGTAGAGTGGCAACCATGGAGAGTATTTAGTGGCAAATAAGGCATATGGCTGGGATTTTGAGCTTTTACTAAAGAGAGGCTATAGGAAGAATTTTTTTCTCCATCCTGTAGCCCTGCAGAAGGGATGGAGGCTATTGAGGAAACTGATGAAGTGTCAATGACACAGCTGAAGCTTTCTCCATGATGTTGAGTTTCCCAGTGATGAGCTTACCCCAGGTGGGGCATGGTGCAGACCAAGCAGAGCAGCTGGAAGCTAATGAAAAGTACAGACCAAGTGCTCTGAGATTACAGAGGAGGGTGAGATCATTTGAGATTGGAGATCAAAGAATGCTTCATAGAGCATTTGATCTGAACCTCAAAGGATGAGTAGGTGTGTAGAGAATGGCATGCTATACCATGATACCTAGCCATTTGTGGTATGTGGATACTGAAAATACTGTAGTTGTATTATTAGAATGTTTAGATTAAGAAAATACCAAATGGCATCCATCAACTATGAATTCAGTAATGCTTTTAAATAATTTTTGCCTTATTATTCGTAATAGGGTTTACATACTTGGAAAAATTATATCACATATATGACATTATTTATTAGTCTACCAAAGTTAGATTTGTTTTACAGATACCACCACACCCTTCCAGTACTCTGCAGGGGCCTTTGGTTCACAGATTGGAAACCACTGGTACAATGGAATACAAAAAGACATCCCAGTTATAGACAACTGTATTAGCAAAGATGAGGTAGTAAAGCATTAAACATGTTTGGGAGACAGTGAATATAATCAGGCTGTTGAATGGAGTATGTTGGAGGGAATAGTGTGAAATAAAACTAGAAATTAGGAAGGAACCCAATTGTGAGGATTCCTGAATGCTAGATCAAGGGGTTAAAATTTCTTGATAGCCCTGATGGAAAGTGCCTTTGAAAGCTTTTTCTTATTTTTTGGTGTGGAGGTGAGGAATGGAGGTTGATATAAAAGCTGTTTATTAAAATGAATCTCATGGTGGCATATAGGATGAATTGGGAAAAGAATGAAGGGGAAGAAATTGATTAAAAGTCTGCCCCCGGAATGGCATGGTGGTTGTAGTGAGTGAGTAGATGTGAGAAAACAAGAATTTCCATTCTTTAATAATATATTGTATATTATTCAAAATTCGTTTCTGTGGTCTATCATTAAATTTCTGTGATGAAGTTCTTTCCATTGAGATAGTGATATGTATATGTTTTATATATAGATAAATACATACACACATGCATACATTTATAGTTATTGACTTCTCATGGAAAATGGAGATAATAATTTGTTAAGATCGATTAAAATGTACATGAAATAGAAGTATTAGCTCTATCTTCCACTCACAAGTTATTTTAACAGTGTATAATTTTAGGAAGGAGAAGAGATCATAAAACACCACCTTTTTAAAACTATGGCACAAAAATACTTCCCATTTTCCTCACACTTTACCAGAGGGTTAAAAGGACAAACTGTTTTAAGAATGTGAATTTGTCAAAGCGGTTGCTTTAGCTATTCATCTATAAATAATGGCTTAAATAACTTCCTTTTATTGCTTATTTGCCTCAAAAAGCCAATCAGATGCAGAATAGTATCATTAACTTTTCTAAAAATAGATCAACACTAAAGCCATTTGTTTGTCTTGTATTATGTAATTCTACATACTAAATTACAGATTCATAAAAAATAAGGGAATTCCATATTTCTTGGGGAAAGACTAAGTTTTAAAAAGGGATTTATATCACATAGGCCCTTCGGTAAAGAATGTAATAGTCATTCCAAGATCTATATAAACATATCAACTATGATATTTTGTAAACGGTAAAAAAAAAAATTTAAACAGTGTCATCCTTCAGCACTTTATTATAGCATGGAGATGATCCAATAGAGATGTTTTAGAAAGAGCCAAGTCTAGGAGAGTTAAGCATTTAGCCTGGTCCAAAATTATACATATTAAAATTGGTCTTGGAGTTGTGATTTAACTTGCTTAGAAGAAATAATCTTTTGTTAATTTAAAAACAGCATAATATAGTAAAAGGAGCACTAGACATGGATGAGATCAAACCCCAGTTCCATCATTTATTTGACCTTGAGTCAATTAACTTCACTGTGTTTCAGTTACCTCATTTGTAGCATAAAGATATTACCTACTGTACCTCTCTCACAAGGTTGTTGTGAGAATAAAATGAAATTATATAAGGAAAGCATTTTGTAACCATCAAATATGATATAAATATTGTTTAAAAACTATTCTGGAGTAGATTGTAACTCCTCCTCCAGTCAAGGATTTCATTTGCATTTTGTAGCCTGCTCTCCACTAATCTTCTGCAAATTCATGCAAAAAACTAAAATCTCTTTGAATATTAAGAAGTCATAGATCTGGCAGGAAGGTTCAGAGAATCATCAAGGACCAACTTGCAAAGTATCAATATAACCTCTGCTAGTGAAAGCACATTGCATGGGAAGTTACATTACCGAAGGAAATAAGTGGTGGCCCTTCCTTTGGGGGGAATGTCTTTGAGTTACTTTTAAGGGCAAGTAGAGCAGTCACTAAGATCTTTAAAACTATAAACCAAGTAATTCTCATCTGGAAAAAATTAAAAGCAGTTAGTCAGGAATCATGCATAGTTTAGAAAAGTGAAGTAAGAAAACAATTCATTTGTATGCTTGCTTTGAAAAGTGTCCTGGAATGGGCAAAGGAAGATAGAAGCCAGAGGCTAAGACTAAAGCCTGGGGAAGCTCTGTAGGTGAAAGAGGTGAAGAGAAGCAGGAATTCATAACAGTATTATTACTGGTATCCAAGTGTCATATTATTTTGAACCTTGCTCTACTTTGTGAGTCATTTTAAGTTAAGGATTAATCAAAATAAATTATGCTAATAGAGTTTTTTTTTAAAGATCCTGGGCTATATACCTTTTGTTTTTTACTCAGTCATCGACACCTTAGGAAAACCTAACTGGTTGTTTCATGAACCTAAAGGCAAATAAATGCCTAATATGATGTAGTAATGCTTAGGAGAAACTTCTGTGGCGTGTGTCCAACACCTGCAGAGTTCTCAGTCATTTGGCAAACTTTACATTGTCTGTAATTAGTGTGTCTTAAATTTTATAGCACGCTTCATTTTTTAAAAAAAATTGGTTAATGTCTGATTGTACATTGTCACATTTGCTTATTAGTTGGTATATAACTATTCTGTATCCATAATCAGTGGAGTGTCTTTTTATTATTTTCTTTTCAAAAAGTTATTTGTACTTTTTGTTTTTACATCACATTTATATAGATGTATATACACACACGCATCTGTGTGTGTATGTGTGTGTGTGTATTCTTTTCCCTCACCTCTACTCAAGTGAGCCTTAGGAAAGGGAAAAAAAAA
>CM053769.1:264020770-264041039 GCA_028658325.1 Potorous gilbertii | reverse complement strand
TATATTGAATTGCCAGCCTTCCCAAAGGGAATGGGTGGGGAGGGAGGGATGGGGAGAAACTGGAACTTAAAGTTTTAGGACCAACTGTTGAGTATTGTTCTTGCTACTAGGAAATAAGAAATACAGGTAATGGGGAATAGAAAGTTATCTGGCCCTACAGGACAAAAGAGAAAGTGGGGTAAGGGAAGGGAGGGATGATAGAAGAGAGGGCAGATTGGTGATGTGGGTGATTAGAATGTCCAGTGTATCGGGGAGGGGGAAGGGGACAAATGGGGAGAAAATTTTGGAACCCAAAATTTTGTGAAAATGAATGTAAAAAGTTAAATAAAGTTATTTAAAAAATAAAAAAATAAATAAACAATAATTCTAATAATATAAATTATAAAGAACTACATATTACTTAACTCTATGTCCTTATAGTGACCAATTCAGCCTCAGAAAAGAAATGAAGATATGTACCACTTTCTTCTTGTTAAGGGAAGGGAATTATGAGTGGGGAATGTCACAAATTTTGTCAAATGTGGCAAATGTGTTGGTTTTACTTATTAACAGTTTTCTTTTATTAAAAGAGAAGTGGGGAGTGAGACAGGGGAGGAACAGAGTACATGGCTGTGATATAAAAACAAAAGGTATCAACAAATCTTAGAATTAAAAAATTCTACGTTCATCAACTAGTCCCCTCCATTTCTTTGTACTGAAGTGGAAAAAAGATGTTTCTGGATACCCTAAGACAGAAGGGGACCATGGTCAATATCCATTTGGATGGTTGCTGGCACTCTCACTGCTTGACTTGACAGATTATCCAACAAGGAATCCAGGACCCAGACGGGACTGCTTTGTGGCATAACATTTCACAAGATGAAAAGTCCACTTGTAACCTCTTTGGATGGTCAAGAAACTTCACTTGTACAATGAGCTTCTGTGGTGACGAGGAACAGTAAGTGGAGAGGAGGTATGAGATTGATTACACAATTGCTCCAAAACCAAGATGAGATGAGTTATACAGGGGAGGAAAGCAAGTGATATTCTCTGCCACTTAGCTATATCAGCTATGTAGTGCCAAAATGTTCCCCTCTCTTCAGTTGTAGTGCCAATATAGATAATCCAATATATACCTTCTTTTTCTCTTCCTCAGTCCCAACAAAAGATAAAGAATTCTCAAGTGACATTCTTGTTCATACTTTTCATTATCATCTCCTCTGCAAAAATATATACTCAAATTCACCAGACCATGGACTGTGGTAAGTCAATGAGTTTTCTGTCATGTCTAATTCTGAATGATTTAGTTCATTTGTTTCAAGGACTTTAAAGGAGTCTCCATGTGTGAGACATTTCAGTAACTATGAACAACCATTTAACTGAGTGTTTATTTTTGAAAGGCCCTTACTTCATTCATTATTTAATTCAGTAGTTTCCTAGTCTGTTAGCCTACTGAACCTAATATTCAGACCGTCACACACTGATAAGTGCTGCTGACTCATGTAAATATCTGCCTTATTAGTAAATATTTAACAGACTTACTATAGTTTGAACGTGGCTCTGATCTTGCTGAATAAACCAAGTAAAGCAGTATGAAACAAAGTCATTGGTATGAGAAGTTTCAAAGGCTATATGGCATGAAAAAAAGAGGAGACTGTGATTTTAAATGCTTAATATTAATGAATTGAAAGAAACATAAAGTTGGGCCAGAGTAATAAGAGAAGAACAAAATAAACACATTCCATTAGCTCTCCTCTCAGACACAGGAATAAGTGGAGCAAAGGCAGAGACCAGAATACCACTTATGCCACAAGGGGTAAACTTGAGATGAAAGAAACAACTTGATTCTTCTGATCTTCAGAGCAGTCAGGGGAAAAATGAGGAAGCTTCATGGGCAAAAAGGTGGGGGGAAGTCTAGGAAATAGAAAGGATGCATTCCACTTGGTCTGATGAGGGAAATTGCTTTATATTATTCAGAGGGCATAAATGAGATATGAAAGATGATAGTGATTCTTGAAGTAATTATTTGATGTATAGAAGAGAATATAAAGATTTGAGATACTGGGAGAGGTCTCAGAGAAATTTCCCCCAAGGTGTATGAGAACTCCTGATGCTGTAAAACAAAACAAAACAAAACAAAACTCCATGGGGAACAACATCCCCAAGATGGCCATTACAGCTCAAACAGTGAGCAGAGTACAAGCCTATAAAATGATTATAACTGCCTATAAAATGCATTGATCTCATTAAGACAGATCTTCTATAATATCTCTTCTGGAGTGTTTAGTGCTCCAGGTGTCTACACTGTCAAGGAAACTCAGGGGAATATTTTCTGTTTTAGCCATGACCTTGCACTTTCCCTGACCTATAGGCTAAGAGAAGCATTAGGTAAGGGTGAAAATAAATTCCCTATTGTGAATACATACTTAAAGAACTAGCTATCACTGGTTATAGAGAATACATACTTTTACAAATGGAAATATTATTTGAAACTTCAAATATTTGATGTACTTTATGTGATTTCAAACGTGTACATTATCAAAGTAGATTTATTTACCCACTCCAAAAGGTCTAGAAATCCTAAATGGAAGAGAAAGGAGATTTTCAGATTTTTCTGCTTGAATGACTGGGAGTGGGTTGATGGGACAGGGAGATATATCTGGTACTATAATGCCCTGAGTGGACATTAGGGAATAATAAAGGATTACATGAATTTTTCATCCTATTAACTAAGACAAAGAACATGGGAAGAATAAAATGAACAACTGGGTTATTGTATATGGATTAGGTGTGGTTATTTTCTTTTGTGGGAGTTGGGGAAGGAAAAGCAAATTTGATTTTTAAAGATAATGGCAAGTTCTTTTATTTAGAGCATTTTTTTAAGCCTTTGAAGCCATACCTAATTTTACGATTCAACATTTCAAGAAAATTCATTCATTTGTTCATTCAACAGTCATTAATTTAGTCTCATACTAAGCACCATAGGTAAGGTGTTCATCATTGGATCAAAGAGATCCAATGATAATATGTAATCTATCCCCTCAATGAGTTTACAATTTTGCTAAGATATGATCCGTATGCGAAATATACAACAGTTATACAAAAATATAATGCTGACTAAAATGTAAGGATGGATAAGGGACAAAAACTTCTATGCAAAATGAAGAAAAGATCTAGAATAGGGAAAACTTCACAGAAGATGTATTATTTGAGGCTGACCTAGGATGCACAGCATTTCAAGTGGATATGGGACGAATGAACCTGATATGTGATTCAATATGAAAAAATACTTGGAAGAGAATTTCTTTAATTTCAATCTCAGTCAACTATCATTTATTTAATCCTTACTATTTGCTAGACATTGTGGTAAATATGGAGGATACAGAGAAAGGCAAAAATTGTATCTATGCTCAGGGAGGATACTAATGGAGGAGATGGCATGTAAATAACTACTTACACCTAAGTTATATACAGAGTTAGTAAAAGGCGACTGATCTTAGAAGAAAAGGCACTGGTAGGGGTGGGAAGTAGAGAAGGGAAGGAAGGAAAAAGGAGAAAATGACCCAGAAAGGCTTCCTGCAAAAGGTGGGATTTGAGCTGAGGCATGAACTTTAAAAACAAGAAAGCATTTTTAGCTTTAAAAGATCTACGACTCTATGTGGTATAGTTGTTACTCCTTCCAGCAGTGTAAACAGCAACCCTTCCATGCTTCACATAGCAGATGGTCTCACAAATTGTTGGGACCAAAATTTTTTTACCACCTGGTAACCAACCTTCTGGGGATGGCAGCCAGGATGACTCCGAATGACAATCATTCTCCAGGACCGAATGTAAAACTTTCACAGTTCGGCAGGAGCTACCAGAGTTTGCTGGCAGATCATGTGAGAACCCAGGATCCATTTCATGCCATGATGGGTCATGAGAGGGACTTTGGTGAAGGGTTATTAGAAGTAAAATAAATAATGCCAGATGAAGACTGACTAGCTGAGCACAGACATGATACAGTGCATCCCTACTGTAGTCCTGATAGTCTCCTGAGAGAAAGAATTTCCCAATCATAGGTCAGGTCTTTATTACTTAGTTTCATTTTTCACACTTTTAAAGGTATATGTAAAAATTAAAGGGTTCTGAGAACACATTAAATGTGACTGAAAATGATACCTTGTAGTAAAGACTTACCCTGTCCCTTGACCCACAGTCATTTCTAGATTCCTGTTAAGGATATCAACACTATATGAGGGGTCTGAACTCAAGGACTAGGAAGCACTTTCAACTTTTCTCTTTTCATCTCTTATATCTCTGTCTCCCAGTCCTCATTTTTTTTTAGATTCAATTTTTTTCTCAATTATCATTGCCCACCATTTCATACTTATTTTATTGCAATGGCTTTTTGTCTCAAGTTTCTTACTTTTTTACTTCTTACATATTCTTTATCATGGTAATGTCATTTTGGTCCTCTTCGAGAAGGAAGGACAATAACCAACCAATCCAATTCATGATTTTCTTTCATATTACCACCTCTCCGTTCAGGAGCCTACTGGCTCCCATTGACCAAAAGATCAACTGCACAATCAAGTTCCACATCCTGGAATTCAAGTCCTCCCTCTCCTTCTGACCTTCCTATAATCTATATATGCATCACTCTAGTCAGACTGACCTTGTGTTCTCTAATGCAATTCTTACCATGTTCATTATAAGCCTCTGCTCAGGCTGTTTCCTCACTTGTCTATATTCCTTCCTTTTCATCTATTTAAAGCATACCAAATTCAGAGTTCCTCTTCTTGACCACCCAGAGTACTTCCTGTATACTGTATGCATCATAGCACTTGACTACATTTTCCATCGTAACATTATTTCATGTCTGTGGGTATGGCTGTGAATTATTTCTTTTCAATAAGGATGTAAGTTTTCTAAAGACAGATATCAGTCATATACTACTACCTCAGTAGCCATCATAGTACAAAGTACAGAACTAGGCACACAGTTAAGACTGGACAGATCTCTCTTGAACTGAATTGAATTTTTCCCCAGAGAAAGAAGACCATCATCTGGCTCAGATGTTTCCATCATGACCTTGCTCAAAAGCAAGAGTCTGTGCTAGATGACCTTTGAGGTTCCTTCCAATTCCTACTAATTCTTAATATACAATTGCTAAACTTGTTCACTAAGTTCTGGTAAAATATTAGTGTCCTTTTCATTTTGGACAAATAAAATTAACACCTATAAACCTGGCCAAAGTTTGAGGTACAAATGATTTGCTTCATTGCACCCCAAGAAAACTTTCCCAGACGGGTGGAATGTGAGTTGGCATGATTTAAGTTTAAACACATTATAAAAAAAGATTGAGGTATATAGTAATTGCAAACAGAATATGGCTAATTACATGAAAACTAACCAAGTTTTTGTTCAGAATTATTTTTTTAAAGGAATTTGCTAACATCGCAAAGAGGCCTTTAAAAGGCAGTAATCTTAACAGATGTCCCACCATCAGGATTTCGTTAGTGTGTGGAAAAGCACAAAAAAATTTTTTTTAAAAAAGGTCTTAGCAGATGTTGTAACATTATAATTTGGTATGAACAACCTTATATGTTATGCCCAGTCACCCATGGCACGATCATGCTGAAACAAACAAAAAAATCTTTCTTTCACAGCAACTAGATAATTGGAAGGTTAGCTGAAATAGTACCATAGGGAGCCACTGTCGACTGACACTAGTTAAGGCAAAATACATTTATTGAGAGTTAGTATCATTTTACAGTTGAATGATTTTAGTGCTCACCTGTCAATAAACCCTAAAAGCCCACCTCTCCTTATCTGCTTACTGGTTGGCTGGTCTCAAGTCTTTCTGTTCTCCAGTGTATCCTCAACCCATCTGTTAAAGGGATCTCTCTAAAGTGTAGGTCTAATCATGTTCATCCCTTCCTCCTCCTAATAAAACTACAGTGGCTCCCTTTCAACTCCAAGCCTTTTCTAATCGGCTGTCTCCTGCTGCCCCCCCTTTCCAGTCTTCTTAATGTTATGCTCCTTCATGTACTCTGGGATCCTGTGATCCTGGCCTTCCTGTTCCTCATACAAGAGAGTCCATATCCTGAATCCAGGTTTTTTTCACTGACTATCCTCATATCTGGAATATTCTCTTTATTTCCACTTCCTGGCTTCCTTCAAGTCCCAGCTAAAATCCCATCTTCTATATAAAGTCTTCTTCGAACCTCCACAATTCTAGTGTCTTCCCTCTATTAATTATCCTTAATTTTTTCTGTATGTGCCTCATTTGTACATGTTGTTAACATGTTGTTAACATTAGATTGTGAGCTCCTTCAGAGCAGGGACTGTTTTTTGCTTTTCTTTGTAACCCCAGTGCTTAACATAGTATATGTCACATAATAGTGCTTTAATAGATTGACTTACTTTTTTCTCTCCTTCCTTGCTTCCTTCCTTCTTTCTTTCCTTTCTCTCCTTATGTCACCTAGGCTGAAAGTGTAGTTGTCACTCATAGTCCTGATCCAAAAACTGATGGGCACAGTACCACTGACTTGTTTGTTCTCAAATAGGGCAGGTTTGTCCCTCCTTAGACTACCTGAAAGTCCCTTACTCCTGGAAGCTCACCATATCAATTCTGGATTTGCAGGAGCCATCTGATTAGCTTAGCTCACTTGTAGCTTAGAATATTCGAGCTGAGGTAATCTGTGAGCCTCAGCCTATCTGGTAGCAGGTATTACAGGTATGTACCACAATACATGGACCTTTACTTGGTCTTTTCCCATCAAACAACTTAATATTACTTTTACTGAGTATATTACATCACACAGAAAATTCATCTTATATTTGCATAGGTTTAAAATTAAAATTTTCTTCTCAGAAAAAATCTCCACAAAGCTTATCCTCAATGAGACATACTTTATGCCTGTGCTTAAAGTATTATAATGAGTCTATCACTAGTAAGGAGGAGGGTAATATCTGTTCCTTACTTAGCTAGTGAACAAATACTCAACAGGAGCCCTGGTGAATAATGATGTACCAGACATCTGAAGTACATACTATCAAGCTTTGTGTGTTAGGAAGGGATGGGGATCAGAAGCAGTGAAGGGAATGAGAAAAATACACAATCAACAAAATTATATATTGATAATATGAAGAGAGAATAATGGTGGTATATTTTTATAGACACTATTCACCAAGGTAGCACTCATGTTTATATGCCATTATTACTACATATTGAATATAGAGTCTTCTTAAGCTTCAGCAATGTGAAGTTAGTAACATTTGCTCATGTTGCTAAAATGAAGCACTTTGATATGCTTAAATTTACTTCAGTTACTGATTCACTTCCAACAGTACCATAAAAGTACAGAACTATAATACTAAAATACATAAATCTCCCTAAAATTGGGAGAAATAATGAAGCTAGGTAACCAAGTACACAGGCAAATTAACCCATTGGGGGAACTGTAAATTGACTTAAGATGAAATGTTGCCTCACTAATTTATTAGAGTTCAGTGATTGACAGACAAGGGAATAGTAGGTAAATTTCTCAATGTATTGATTGTGTTGATTTTTTCTCTTTAAATATGTTGTTTGTTATACAGGGTGGATCTCTGGGAGGAGGAGAGACATTGGCAAAAACTACCATGATGTAAAAAAAAAAACCAACAGAAGACACCAATAAAAACTTATTTTAAAATATAATATAATCAGACTTCAGGATTTCTGACATGATTTCACAAAAAATTCTGTTAAAATTAGTTATTATTTGACTGGGTGTTTGAGAGGGAAATTCTGTTCTAGGCAGGTGCTTCAGACATGGTAAATAAAGTACTTATCTGAGTGAAAAATGATAAATAATAATGTTCTCCTAGGGATTTAACCGTTGCATAAACCAGCTGAAACACGAATTGGGCAGTGAAGTCTACACCTTTACAAAAACACCAGATGTCTCTGGGTAGTAAAATCCCAACCTGACGAAATCCTGACCAACAGTTGCAGAAATATCTTTTGAGGATGTATGAATAAATAATAAAATGGTAGAGGAGTTTTAGTGATAAACAAATATAACACATTCAGAAGAAGACAACTATACTGACAAGTCGAAAGGATGAGCTATCAGTTATGAGAGGATAAGGATGTTAACATTATTGTAAACTACTTCTTGAACATATTATAACAATGCACTACTGAGCTTAAAAAAAGCCAACAGAAATATTGGTCATTATTCTGGTCTCATTTAGAACCACTGTGTCCCTACAGATAAAATACAATGTAATAAGTTTCTGATCATCATACTTAAGAAAAACACAATGGAAATGCAAAAGATCCAGAGAAGAGGAAATTATACAATGATTAGGGAAACATATATGTATAATGAAAAGATCAAAGAAATTACAACTTTTTTAACTTGGAAAGACTAAAAGGGATATTTTGTAGCCTGCCAAAAAAATCAGGAAACATACTGTTAGCATCATTATGGACTTATTTAGCATACTCTGAATACTGGAACTAAGGCAAGATCCTCCCAAATTCAATACAACAAACTTTTACTCAGCACTTACTATGTGTTAGGCACTGTGGATATAGAAGTAGAAACAAAATTGTCCCTAGCCTACAGAATTTTACATTCTACTAGGGGAGATACAGCATCTATACAGAGTATATACAAAGCAATACAAAATAATTTCAAGAGAGTGCTAATACCTGAGAATATCAGTAAAGACTTCTTGAGATACTGCCTGAGTTGTACTTTGAAGGAAATCATGGATTTTATGGGACAGCAGTGAGGAGTATACATCAGGGGTGGAGAAGAGACTGGTTCCTTGTGCAAAGGTGTGAAGGTAGGAGGTGGGATGTCATATGTAAGAAACAAGGAACAGGTCAGTGTGGCTGGACCAGAAAGCATGTGGTGGGTTATAATGTGTAATAAAACTAGAGAGATAAATGGGAGTCAGCTTATGAAAGGCTTTAAGTGACAAACAGAGGAGTTTGTATTTTAATCTAGAAGTTTTTTTTAAAAAGTATTGATTAGGAGGGTGGATTGGTTAGATATGTGTTTTAGGAATAACAATTTAACAGACATATGGGCATGGACTGGAGATGGAAGAGTCTGGAGGCAGGAAGAATTATAAGGGGGCCAGTGTGACAGTCCAGGGGAGAGGTGTTCAGGGCCTAAATTAGTATAAAAGTTGTGTGACTGGAGAGAAGGAAACAGATACCAGAGATGGTAATATCACTGAGGCAGAGCCAGTATTACTGAGATCTGCCAACATTAGAAATAGAGGCAAAAGCAGGGGAAGAATTAGAGGCAAACTAGGGTCCTGGGTAACTATGAAATGATGAAATGGAGTGGTGGTGAGACTTGAAAGAGATAGATTGAGGAAAAAGAAAAGGAAATATTACTGTATATAATTAAGTGTCCCTTGAAGGTAGCATAGCCTGAAAATATTATTTTGGGAAAAGCTTAGATAAATTCACAGAAGATGAATCAACAAATATAGTATCTATTGAATACTTGATAATGTGTCTATTGTGCTAGATACTATAGGATGTAAAATAAGTAAAAGAAATGGGGGAGGTGGACGGGAGAGGAACAACCTGACAGAAGACATAAGTGTGAATGAAATGGGTGTTAGGGTGGTGGGGGGAGAGGAATGTACAGAAATCATCCTGACTGAAGCAGAGAATTTGTGTTGGGAAACAGTGAAAGAAGATTAGCATCAAAAATGTGCAAAACTGTAATACTAAAATACATTATGAGGAGCTCTGTATGCTAGACTAGGAAATTTAGATATATTCTGAAATGGAGACTGCATGTTTCTGAAGGAGGCAGATTATGAAAGCAATATTTTGGGGAAAAAAAAACAGGACAGACTGTAGTGGTCAGGGACAGGAGAAGGAACATCATTTAAGGGGCAATTGCAACAATATATACATACATATATATATATGTATAATGACTTAGAACAATGTAAATGGAAAAAACCACAAAACAATAAAAAGTAAATGATGCAAAATTACAAAGAACAAACATAACCTTTCATAAGAAGATACCCCCTACTACTTTGCAGAAGGGGGAGGGTCCATGAGTATAGGATATAACATATTTTTAGGTTTTCTTGATATATAGTTTGATTTTGCTGATTTTTTCCCTCTTTTTCTTTTTAATTTAAAAAAATATAATACATTACATGGGTTGGTTCTCTGGGAGAAGGTGAAGGAAGAATAATGGGAGAGATTCTGGTGATAAAAAAACAAAAAATATCATAAAAATATTTTTTTACAAGAGGCAACTGCAGTGATCCAGGCTGAGGTAATGAGGGGATGGTTAAATTAAGAGTAGTAGGATTGAAGAAGAGGGAGGTACTCCAAAAGATACTTTTAAGGAAATTTCAATAGAACTTGATGATTGATTTCATATGATGAAGGAGATGGAACAGTCAGAGTTTACTCAGAAATTTTGAGCCTGATATTCTAGAGAGATACTGATACCATTAACTAAAAGAAAAGTTGGAAAGGGATCTTGCTTGAGAGGCAAGGAGGAATCAGATTTTCCATATATTAAATTTGAGTTGAAGGAGGGACACCTAGTTGAAATTCTATAGATAGCAGGTGATAGAATAATATAATAAATATAATAAAATAAAATAGAAAAATATGAAATAGAAAAATGTGAAATAGTTTGATTTGAGGTCATGGGAGTTATATTTAAAAATAAAAATTGTACCGAATAAAAACAAAACTCAATTTTACTGATAATTGGCAAAATGACCTTGGAGTTCTGCTGAGATGTTGAGGATAGAGAATTTTAGGATTCATAACCAGAAGTGACAACTGAAGTCAAGAGACAATGATACTGCTAAGAGAATTCATAGTTTCTTTAATGATCTCTATATAAAGCCCTTCAATCTACTCACATAGTCATTACCTTAGTTCAGGCCTATCCATATCACATCTCCTTCAAGTTTCTGTCCTAGACCCACTTGTCTCCTCTTTCTATATTCTCTCTCAATGATCTCACAGCTTGTATGGGTTTAATTATTACAATATAAATGACTAAAATCTATATAAGCAGTCCCAATCTCTCTCCTTAGTTTCACCAATCACTGATTAGACATTTCAAAATGAATGTCTTCGAGATATTTTAAACTCAACAGGTTCAAAATGGAGCTCATTCTCTTACTCAAAACGGATTCCTGTCAAACATATCTATTTCTCTTAAAGGCACTGCTACTCATTCAGTCTCCCAAGCAAGGAGAAAGGAGATGGTATATAACATGTGTGAATAACAAGGAGTAGGCAAATTTGACTGAACTGCTGAGTGTAAGAAGGTGAGTAGCGTATAACAAAACTGGTAACATAGGTAGGGGCCACCTGTGATAGGCTTTAAAATCTGAAGAGAAGAAGAAGAGTTTATTCTTTATCCTAAAGGCTATAAGTATGTAGTTAATGAAATTTATTGAACAGGAGAAGTGATTTAGGAATTTAGGAAGATCACTTTGGCAGCTGAGTAGAAGATGTATTAGCATAGAGAAAGGCTCAAGGCAGACACCAATCAGAAGGCTATTACAATAGTCCAGACATGAGGTGATGAGGGCCTGCCCCAGGGTAGTGGCTATGTGAGTGAAGAGAAGGGTATGTAGAAGAGAGATGTGGTGAAGGTAGAAATGACAAGACCTGAAAACAGATTGGATCCATAGGGATGAATGGGAATGAGGAGTCAAGGATGATACTGAGGTTATGAGCTTGGATAATTGGGAGAATGGTGCTGAAGGGAAAAGTAAAGGAAAAGCTGGGAAGGGGGAAGGATTTAGAGAGAAAGATAATGAGTTCTGTTTCAGACATATTGAGTTTGAAATGTTTACAGAACATCTCTTTTTTACTAACCCCATTCTCACTCTCTGCTTTGGACCCATATTCATAGTACAAGCTTAAGGTAACAAAATTCTCCAAAAGAGAACTCAATATCTTTCTCTCCAAACAGACTTCTCTTCTGAATTTTCCTAGTTCTCTTAAGGGCATCATCATCTTTCTAGTTTTCTAGGTCCACAACCTTGGGGTTATCCTTGACTCTTCAATCTTTTTTGCTCCATACCTTCCTTCCTTTTGTTTCTTCCTTTCTCTATTAAGAGCAAGGATTGTTGGGGGTGGAGCCAAGATGGTGGAGTGAAAGCAGGGACTTCCTTGAGCTCTCCCCCAAATCCCTCCAAATACATGTAAAAATGACTCTAAACAAATTCTGGAGCAGCAGAACCCCAAAAAATGACATAGTGAAACAAATTTATAGCCCAAGAATGTTGACAGGAAAGGTCTGTTGCACCAGGCTCAGAGTGCAGTGCAGGTATGGGTATCACCATCACAAACTGGGTCTCAGCAATACTTGGCAGCTGTGGCAGTTTCCAGACTTCTCAACCCACAAATGCCAAGGACAACTTAGAAGGTCAGTAGGAAAGGTCTGTGGGACCTGGGTGAGAGAGGAGTGTGGTCGAGCCCCAGGGTGGTGGCAGCAGCAGCAACTTCTGGAGTCTTTAGCTTACAGATGGCAGGGGGATCAAGCAACTGATCAGAAGGGGACTGCAAGGATTTCTTTGCTAGTGTTGAGGCAGGATTATCCTGTTTGCCCTGCTTGGATCTGTGCCACAGTCTTGGGTGGAAGCTGTGGGGCGAGGAAGAATGCTGGTGTGGCAGAACTTGTGATGGTGGAGAGGGAATCCTCCTCACAGTTCGAAGACAGAAAAGAGTGCTTATGGTCACTCAGATCAGAGGACAGACCAGGAAAGGAGTAAACACCTCTCCTTTGATCACACAATCTTGGGAGAACCAAAAATTTATAGGGACCTAGAAATATCTCTGAAAACAGCTGCATAAAACCCCTGAAGCTTGGGGTGCACTCTCTACTCTGTAAGCACAGCTCTCTACCTTACCAAAGAGCTAAAAAGTCAAGTAATTGGTTAGGAAAATGAGCAAATACCAGGGAAAAAACAGACTACAGAAACTTACTTTGGTAAGAAGGAAGATCAAAACACACAAACAGAGGAGGACAACAAAGTCAAAGCTTTTACGTCCAAAGCTTCCAAGAAAAATATGAATTGGTCTTAGACCATGAAAGAGCTTTAAATGAATTTTGAAAAACAAATGAGAGAAGTAGAATAAAAACTACTATGATGCAAGTCATGCAAGGAAATCATGAAAAACTAGTCAACAGCTTGCTATAAAGGAGACCCAGAAAAAGTGCTGAAGAAAATACCTTAAAAAATAGACCCAAATGGCAAAAGTGGTCCAAAAGGCTAATGAGGAGAATAATGCAAAAGCAGAATTGGACAAATGGAAATGTCCAAAAGCTCGCGGAAGAAAATAATTCCTTAAAAATTAGAATAAAGCAAATGAAAGCTAATGATTCTATGAGAAATCAAGAAATTATAAAACAAAACTAAAAGAATGAAAAAATAGAAGACAATATGAAATATCTCACTGGAAAAACAACTGACCTGGAAAATAGGTCCAGGAGAAAGAATTTAAAAATTACTGGACTATCTGAAAGCCACAATCAAAAAAAAGAGCCTAGACACCATCTTTCAAGGAATTTCAAGGAAAACTGCTCTGATAACCTAGAATCAGAGGGCAAAATAGAAATGGAAAGAATTCACCCATTATCTCCTGAAAATGATCCCCAAGGAAAACTGGGAACACTGTAGCCAAATTCCAGAGTTTCCTGGTCAAGGAGAAAATACTGCAAAAGCAGCCAGAAATAAACAATTCAAGTACTGTGGAAACACATTCAGGATAACACAAGATTTAGCAGCTTCTGAATTAACATCCTAGAGGGCCTGGAATATGATGTTTTGGAGGTCAAAGGAGCTAGCATTAAAACCAAGAAACACCTACCCAGCAAAATTGAACATAATATTTCGGGGGAAAAAAACAGACATTCAATGAAATAGAAGACTTTAAAGCATTCTTGATGAAAAGATCAGAGCTGAATAGAAAATATGACTTTCAAATACAAGATTCAAGAGAAGCATGAAAAAGTAAACAGGAAGGGAAGTATAGTTAGTCTTTCACAACATGAGTATAATGGAAATGTTTTGCATGACTGCACATGTATAACCTATATCAAATTTCTTACTTTCTCAAGGAGTAAGGGAGAGAATGTAGAACTCAAAGTTTTAAAAAAACCAGTGTTAAAAATTGTTTTTACATGCAACAGGAAAATAAGATATACTGGCAATGGGGTATAGAAATTTATCTTGCCCTACAGGATAATATAAGGGAAAGGGGGCAAGTGATAGAAGGGAGAGTAGATTGGGGGAAGGGGTAATCAGAATGCCTGCTGTCTTGGGGTGGATGGACGGGAGACATGGGGAGAAAATTTGGAACTCAAAATCTTGTGGTAGTGAATGTTGAAAATTGACAAATTATTTTTAGAAGTAGGGATTGATTCATTTTTGTCTTTCCATTTTCAGCACTTGTACATGGTGTTTAGCATATGAATGAATGAAATATTACTTGTAGGCAATACTGTAAAGATAAAAAAATTTTTGAGAGACTTAAGAACTCTTATCAATAAAATGATCAACCACAATTCCAGAGGACAGATCAGATGAAGCACACTATCCACCTCCTGACAGAGAGTGATAGACTCAAGTAAGACATATTTTTTTTTGGAGAAGGCTAATTTAGGGATTTTTCTTTTCTTTTTGTTTTCACTTAATAGTATTTTTTTCCAATTACACGTAAAGGCAGTTTTCAACAACTCATTTTTGTAAAATCTTGAGTTTCTAATTTTTCTTCCTCCCTCCCTTCACTCCCTCCTCCCCAAGATAGGAAGCAATCTGATATAGGTTATACTTGTACAAACATGTTAAATATATTTTTGTTGCGAAAGAAGAATCAGAACAAAAGAGGAACAAAAAAAGAAAAAAACAAAACATGAAAATAGTATGCTTCAATCTGTATTTAGACTCTATAATTCTTTCTTTGGATGTGGATAGCAATTTTTATAACAAGTCTTTTAGAACTGTCCTGAATCACTACATTGCTGAGAAGAGCTAAGTCTATCATAGTTGATCATCACACAGTGTTGCCATTACTGTG
This sequence comes from Potorous gilbertii, assembly GCA_028658325.1. Taxonomy (NCBI): domain Eukaryota; kingdom Metazoa; phylum Chordata; class Mammalia; order Diprotodontia; family Potoroidae; genus Potorous; species Potorous gilbertii. The sequence continues at coordinate 264,025,981 of CM053769.1, read as the reverse complement.
TATAATGTTCTCCTGGTTCTGCTCACTTCATTTGGCATAAGTTCATTTAAGTGTTTCCCGGTTTTTCTGAAATCTGCCTGCTCATCCTTTCTTATAGCACATTAGTATTCCATTACATTCATATACTACACTTTGACCATTCCCCAACTGACAGCCATCCCCAGAATTTCAAATTCTTTGCCAGCACAAAACGATTATTTTTATAATGTGGGTCCTTTTCCCTTTTTTATGATCTCTTTGGAATATAGGCCTAGTAGTAGTATTGCTGGATCAAAGAGTCTGCACAGTTTTATAGCCCTTTGGGCATAGTTCCAAATTGCTCTCAGAGTGGTTGGATCAGTTCACAATTCCACCACCAAAGCATTAATGCTCCCAATTTTCCCACATCTTCTCCAACATTTATCATTTTCCTCTTCTGTCATATTAGTCAATCTGGTAGGCGTGAGGTGGTACCTCAGAGTTGCTTTAATTTACATTTCTCTAATCAATAGTGATTTAGAGCACTTTTTCATATGATTTTAGTTAGTTTTAATTTCTTCATCTGAAAACTGCCTATTCACATCCTTTGATATCAATTGGGGAATGATGTGGAATTTTTCTTTTTTTTCATAGGAGGGAGAAAAAACAAATTTCTCTGTTCACTGGGAAAAATTAAGTTTCATAACTAAAAAAGGAAATATTACCATTTGGCCAATTGATTTTCTAAACTTAGCTTCACTTGTCCTTGGACATACAGTGAGTCCATCACCAGCTTTATACTTCCAATTTGGTAGGATTCACCAGAGACTATGCTCTCTGCAAGAGTCTTTGAAGAATCTAGAGTCTATCCCGAACCATAATGAGACATCAAAGCAGAGCTTTAGTGGAACTACAGCAATGCAAGGATTATTGTGAGGAAAGTGCTTTATAAATCTCAAAGTACTAATTAAAATAACTTGGTACATACTAAGGGCTTAACAAATGATTTTCATTTGTTCATTATAGTTAATATTATACCACTAAAGATGGGGAAATTGAGACTTAGGTTAAGTGATTTAGTCACATCTCTTGTAAATGTCAAAACTGGCATCTAAATTCAGGTCTTCTGAATTTAGTATGCTTTCCTAACTCTTCCTGTTACAAAGCAACCAGTCACTTTTCAGTTTCTTTGTTCTGCAAGAAAAAGGTGACTAGACATGGAAAATGTTTATGTGGTGGAAGAAAGAGGCATTGACGATTATATAATGATTCTGGTTGTCAGTTCCTGGAACATATATGTTGCTACAGGTTATAAAGACTGGGTAAGGAATTGGGATTGTGAGCATTTAGACTAGGGATGTACAATAGTCAGCAAGCTAGAGTGAGAGAAGTGCCAGATAATGGATGGAGATAAGGAAAAACTAGGGTTAAGAATATAGCTGAAAAATTCAGAACACGCTGACCCCAAGGATAAAAGCACTTAGTGTAAACAAGGAGGCAGTTAGGGCCACTAGAATGTGAGTTTGGGATGAGGTAGTAGATTAGGCTATTTAATCAAGCATTAATCAATTAATATCTACTACGTGCAAACCATTGTGCTGAGTTAGACACTCAGACCACTAACAGAGTTCTTGCCTTGACCTTAATGTCTTAGTCACCATCATGACCGTTGGAACAAATTGTTCTCATCTACCTATTCTATCCAGAGAAGTCTTCATATGCTCAGGATAGACATATCTTCACTTAGCAACAGGTTTGAGACCTGTTGGTTACTCTCAATCTAGTTTACTGTCTGCTGAGCTGGTTTTACTGGGGTGTGGCTTCTGTGCATGTTTCAGCTTCTTGGAGCCACAAGTGAGAGCTGGATGACAGGTGGACACCAAAGGTGGGTGAGCAGCCCTGAAAAGGGCTAGCAAGACCTCACACTGCCCAAGTGCTAACTAAGCCAAATACCTCATACACCCCAGTTCATGATATATTTGATCAGGTAAAGAATACACAACTATCATACAAGACAATAAATAGTAAACACTTATATCTAGCAAGTCTGGAAGAGTGGATGAGGGCAGGAAACTAAATTATCAAAGATGACACTAAACTACCAGGAGTTGACAGTACTACAAAACCCCAAAGTGTGAAGGGACTCCAGAAGAAGATGGCATACAGAATGCTAGACAAGAAAAAATAACCAGCTAATCACATGACCAATTCTACCTCAAGAAATGTTATCATCAGCAGGGAAAATACAGTTATCAATCATGTTCAGTGAAGAATGACAAGAAGATGAGGTACTTTGTAGGGCACAGAAGATCTCTATACAGTGGTATTGTATTATAACTCGAATATGAGTCTCTAATAACTCTAGACATATGACTCTTAATGAGGCTGGGATAAAATCTGTTGCATTTTATGTATGTACTAAGCGAAACACTATCTACAAAATCCTTCTTCCTATCTCAATCATCAGCTTTGAGATAGTGACTGATCCTTAGAAATATTAAGATGAATCACACATGCTCTTTTCACATCAAAAAAACACAAGAAGACTATTTTAAATATCACAAAATGTCATTCTGGGTATTCGTAAACCACAAAGCAGAAAATCTGTGCAGTCTTGAAAATGCAAATTAAAACCTACATCTTCAAGGATTTTTTTCTCCTCTAGATTTCAGTTCTGCAGGCTTGATCAATGTTAAAATATATTTAGTCCTATTATTTCATGATGGAAGGTATACTCTACTGTGCTAGTGCTCTTATTTGGCATACTGAAGGAATACTCTGCCTCGTCTCTTCCTACCTAAAGGCTACTCCTGGATTCTATGATGCTATATCCTTTGGATTATGTTATATGAGAGGCAGCTGTCAAGTTCTTGGCCAAGTCTGGGAAAAGAAAGTCTTTTTTCTCCCAACTGGAGAGATAGGTATTTTTGTCTTTGATCTCCAACTCTTTCATTTTTCTCTTGTAACTAAACAGTCTACTTTTCTCTTTCTTCTTTCCTTTGCAGCTTCATCACTTTTCCACATTACACTGTTTGGCACAGGAGAAAGAAGGAACCACATCAAATAAAAGAATTCAACCACAAAAGTCATCTTGAGAACCAAGATCCCAGATTTTTTTTTTTTGGTCAATTTCCCGTTTTTGGACTTGTTCTCCCATAATCAAATCTTCCCTATCGTGCTAACAATGTGGTGGTGTGTCAAAACATCGGAATTCTGCTTCAATCAGCAATCCAGAGCTAAACAGTAAAACAGAACAACAAAGGATTTCTCTTACTTTTAAATTCAGGCTAGTTCTGGCCTTAGAATTAGACTTTCTTTTGTTTCATGCAACCAAAAACCTTTAAAAATCTGATTAGCACCTAGGGATTTCTAATATTGAACTGAGTCTTCTCTGTTCAATTTGGAGTTTACAATCATCCCAATTAGAAGCCACTAAAGTTTCACAAGATTTTAAGGGGCCAGAAACCAAACAGATCTAGATTCTCTTCTAATAATATGGAAGACTTCTATCCCTACAATCATGCTTCCCTGGCTAATATCTATGATAACTCTAGGGTTATCTCTTCAGTATGAACTATTAAAAACAAATGATTCTGATTCAATTTAATTACATATAAACCAAATTAATTCCAATATAAAAATTTTAGGACATATGGGGCAGAGACAACATTAAGATGTCACAAATCTCAAAATATTTAAAAACTATTCCTCTACAGATTTCACTTATATATGCTGCAGCTAATTTTTAACAAAGCATACTAATGTACAGTATAAACTAGAACACCAGAAAATATCTGATGGTATAAATACATTCTTAACTTAATGACTTCATTTTTTGTGACTGACTTGATAAATTAAACTTTTTATACCTAAAGGAGTGAAGGAGATGCTTACTTTAAAATCATCATTTTTTAATCCCTTGGGTAATTTAGATATTTATCCCTAACTCCAGCATGACCTCTAATGTATATGGAAAAGGACATAGTTGTAAAGGTTAAAGCTAAAGGTTCAATCTGCAAGCCTGTATGGATAATCTTCCCATTCTGACATTTTTCCAATCTCACTTTATCTCCCCAAGCCCCATTTCTCTGTCAGCTGCTCCACCACAGGTTGGTCAAAGTAGTTCTGGGACATCTTGAGAAGGATCCAAATGCATAAACAAGGACCACAGGTACTGTAAGAACTAGGGAGGTGAAAAAAGATGGTAGAGTCAGATCTGAACAGTCACAGAAACACCGAACCCAGGACTCAATATAAACCATCCAATAGAGCACAAGTGGCAGAAAGCATTGACTTTGAAGTCCAAAAATGTCACCTCTGACAATATCTGTGTGACCTTGGGGAAGTCATTTAACACCCCTGTTGAAGGAGATGAATAGCTATAACAATTAGTAACTTCATTTGTAAAATGAAAGGTTAGACTAGAAGGTGACCAAGGTCTCTTCTAGCTTCAGATCTATGATCCTGTGTTTGGCAACTAAGAGCCCAAATTTCACGTATCGGGACCTGAGGGTCTATTATTGCTCTAGTAAAAGTGTTGAGCTTGTAAGCTCTGTCCCCAACACCACCAAGTCACTCAGCTTTGTCAGATCTCTTGCTAGGTCTCCAGCCTTTCAGGGGAAAAGGAGTAACATTTCATCAATCAGTAGTTTCCTGCCTTTGGCATAATGCTATTTCCTCAAGTCAGGTCTCCTGTGTCCTATGAGAGAGAAGAAACACCTTCCCATCATCTTCCCTACCATGGAAAAGAGAAAGGCCATTCCATCAAGTTTATAGTCTGGTCTACTGCCTCAGGAGAAGGAGAAAACACCATTCCTTTACCCCAAACATCTATCCTTTTGCTTGAATTACTTAAGGCCCTGAGATGATTCCACCCTGAGGTCAAATCTCATTAGACAATGAAAACTTACCCAAAGTCATTCCTTAAAGATGAACAAACTCTCCTCTGGTTATTGATACCCTCTCCATCCTAGCTATCATGATGACATCTGGTGAGATTAGGGTTAGGTTTAGTCATTATTTAAACTCCATTCCCCATTTCCCACTGCTCTAACACTTATCCCATTCCCCTCAAACCAACTCTGTTCCCCGATGTCCCATTCTAAAGCTACCTACCCCTTCCAATGTGGTATCTGGAATCACTACTTTAGAGGCAAGAAACATGTTTTCATCATAAATCTTTTCCTTTCCCACTCTTTCAATTTCTGACTATCATTGAGACCTAGCTTCCTCCTGATATATTACAACATCCCT
>CM053769.1:263982320-264020270 GCA_028658325.1 Potorous gilbertii | reverse complement strand
ACTCTTTCACATACTCCACAATATCTAACATCAGCTCTTTTGTCTTTTCTGTATTTTTGCTTCTTTCCATTAGTATTTTCCATTAGTGAGAGAAAGCTGATTATTTCAAAGCATTATAATATCATCTGAAGAAGGGTAGAGATTCTTAGATTTAGAGAATTATTCAAGATCAGAAGATATTTTTGTGGCTTATATGCAGTTCACCTGGTGATTATAGACAACCCAAAATATTTGAAGTAATTCATATCCCACCACAGATAACTCCAAAGAGATGTCCAAATTATTTTATTGTACTGGAATTTTGTTATAACAAATATTGCTCTGTTAAGTTGGCCTTACTTACCTGCATCTTGACATTCTTTTAGTTATATAGAGATTAGGGTATACTAGTTTCAACTATTTTTTTAAAAAATTTTATTCATAGCTCTATATAATATCCTATGCCAAAGCCTATTGCAATGCTCCATGGTAATGTGGAGATGTCCCTGGGTTCCAAAAGGCTATGCCAGTGGAGTAGAATCTTTGTCATTTCTTATCATGATGGGAGAGCTTTGAGTATGAGCCCAGCAACAGACTGATGCACTACACCATCAAAAACCATTTATGTGTATCTTCAGATCATCCTTCCTAAATTACAAGAGACTTAATCAGCAGATTAGCTTTAGGATCATGATTTTATTTGGCGACAACAGCTCACAGAGGCTATATCCATTAAATCCTGAAGGGGGTCTTGATAGGCATCAGTGGAAGAATTACTCATCCACAATACAGTTGCAGATCGTTAAAGTATTGACATTATACTTGCATATGAAACTTAATGATTCATGAATTTGGATCTAGTCAAACAATGTCTTATCTAACAACATAGATGGCAGTCCATTCATGCCTGTCCTTCCTTGCATAATTCTCCCAAAAATTCACCATAGGTAGCTCACCTAAAATACCGGAGACTCTTCATTCTTTCTCCTGACATCACTAGGGTACTATTCGAGCACTCTTGCCATTCCTCTATCATTCTTCCCTCTTGCTGTGAGACCAGCTCATTTTCTCTTCCTGTCACACAATTCTTGATATTTCTTTTACTCCTGCAGAGTTCCTTGTTTGTAATATGTTGTAGCCTGCTCACACCTATCATGTACCTCTGTGTCGTCCTCTGTATGATGCTCATCTTTAGTTCATTGGAGGAAGTAGTATTTCAGTTCTCACTTATATATAGCAAGACCAATTAAATGTTTGATTGAAAATATAGATCTTTGCTTTCATGAGAAACTTGAGTTCATTAAAAAAAAAGTTTCAATTTCCCAAAAGTAAGCCAGCCTGCTGTCTTGCCCCTTTTCATTTGTGCCCAATGCATATTGAAATCTGGGAAATAGACAGTCTTCATCCATTTGGTCTTTCCTTTGTGCATGACCAAGCCATATTCTTTCAAGTTATTAAAGATCTCTTTCAGGAGATTCTGCAACATCTTGGAGCTTGAAGCAATTAGCATTATGCCATCTGCAAACCAGACCTTCTGGAGGACCTCACCATAAACAGATATTTTGTGCCTCTTAATGGTGCTTATTGTCAGAGGGCCACTAAAAACAAAAGATTACTTTTATTGCTACATCTTCCAAAGAATCTTAAATTATCTTGATGTGTGAATTGGAGACACCTTGTTATAAAAGAGCTTGTCACGAGAAATGTTATTAAAAATGTTTCCTTGTTTGTCTTCCTTTGCTAAACCTGGTCTATATTCTGTGAATAAATCGTTATTGACTGAAATATGAACATTCATTTTTAAAAGGCAAAAGTTTGTTGAGAAATGTGATAGGACTGTCATTATTTTAGCAATACATTATATTAATCCCCAATCATGAAGCCTGGTTTGAGAGTCAAAAACCATTCCAAATTGTTTAAAGCTTAAGTTCATGGATGACATATTGAAATACTCCTATTAGAAGAAATTCTGAATTTCTTTTTCTATCAGAGAATGTATTAAGCGGCAAATTTTTCTGATAATTCCCCTGATATAATTCTGCATTGGTTAAGTTTTGTCATTTCTTCCATTTAGGTGTGAAAATGAAATTATCTCTTTCATTTCCAGTAAAATATAAGCTCCTTGAGGTCAGGAATTTCCTTGTCTTTGTCTTTATGTTCACATCCCCTAGCACAGTACAGTCAAGAACATAGTAGACACTCTGATCAAAAGGAAATTTTTAAATTTAATTGAGTTAAAAATTATGTAGTGGTTAAAGTTGGTAGTGGGATATAGCATAAGTGAATTATTGACTTTCTTGGTAAGTATTTCTGTATTTACTTTATATCTAGATGTTCTGGATATATAACTTTATGAATCCTAAGCATATAGAATCAAAAAGAATCTTGGAGATAATCTAGTCCAGTCTGCCCCAGACTTCCATCAGATATACTATATTCATTTTAAACAGTGGTCTTTTGTGAAAATGTCAATGTTGGTGACATTTCACTCTCTAAATTAGGAGTTCTTAGCCTTTTTGTGTTATGGACCCCTTTGGGAATTTGATAATGCATATGGGACCCATTTTCAGAAATCATTTATACTGAAATACAGTTATCAAAATACTTTAAAAACAAACTCACAAACCCAGGTTCAGAACTCTAGCTCTAAACTACTAAACAAAATATTTGTTTTTAAAAAGTTACATTACACATTTCAGTTTGTATATGAAAATAAAAGACTGAACTTTCTCTATTTCGCCACAAAGTTTCTCTAGGCTCCCTTTAAATTATGTATTTCGTATGCCAAGAACCATGTTCTTCAAACCCCTTAGTGTTCTGTGCCCAGGTTAGTTTGTTTATTTTTACATGAGTAAACTGATGACAAGAATTTAGCAGTTTGCCTAAAGACATACAGTTATTAAGTGCAAGGAGAGTCTTCGGGTTCTTAATCTATTGTACTTTCCATGATGCTACATTGTTTCAATTCAGCTCAATTCAAGGCAGTAAGTGTTCTTTGAATACCTTCTGTGAGCCTGTCCCCGTCAGGGGTACTAAAGAAAAGCAGCATGTTTCAATAAAATGTGCAGAGTTTAAATACTGTTAAGATATTTACAGATGCCCATTAAAATTGAGACTTTGTATTATTGTGTGAGACACAATTTTATAGTTATAATGTATAATTATTGCTATACATAATTATTGTGATATATAATTAATGCTAAATATTCCTATTTGGGTTTTTTTTTTAAAAAGACGAGAACCTCCACAATACAGTGGGACTCCTATCTGAGGCATTTGGTGCTTTGAGGGAAGATCAAAGCAGTTGACCTTAGGATATAATTTTTTAAATAGCTTGAGTTGCAAAAGAAGTGAAGTGTCTGATGTACTGTTATCTTTTCAGTGCTCTCGGAGGTTCCTCAGCTCTTCACATCCCAGCTTTTCCAGGAGGAGGATGTCTAATTGATTATGTTCCTCAAGTGTGCCAGCTACTAACCAACAAGGTAAGCAGAATACCACTTGCGCTTCTTTCTTGTAAAATACCCCCTAGGGCTCTCTATTTCTCCCATACATTACTAGCTCTCAAGATGCCTTAGCCTTCAGTCATCTCTTCAATTCAGGTTCTTCTTCACTGCCTTTCACTGCCTTTTCTTAATTGGAAATATACTTCACCAACTTCTGTCTTCTGTTCTTGTGAACAGCCATTTACCCTCTCATGCTGCTTTCTTCTCCTCTGAAGACTTGGTCATCCAGTTCTATTTATCTTGTCATTGCCGTCTCCTGTTTTCATTTATCTCTGAGCTACAAATCATGACCACTTTGTATAATTCTCACCAGATCTTGACCTTTTTTTAGTTTTAAAATTCAAAGATCTTCCTCATTTCATCAGGGTTATATATATCCCTAAGCCTTCATTTTGGGGCTTTTTACCACTGTCCAATGTCCACTGCTAATTTCCAATAGATATCTTTTACACAAAACTTCTTCTTTCTGCTTTTCTCTTACTTCTCTATTTTCTGCTCTATGATTCCCAAACATATTTATCTGAATTTTTACTTTTTTGTTTTCATGTTTTACATGTATCCATTTTTTCCCAATAAAATCCACTCTTTTTATCCAATTATCTGTAAGAAGTCTGAAAGCAGTTCTCTTCTATCCAGGAGGTAAGGACCGTAGTCTAGTCTCCTTGCGAAAGTTTCCCAGAGTCTACTCCAAAAAAGTCTATCTCATTCTCTTTATCTTCATCAGTAGGCCCTTATTACAGTTGGATAATTAAAACTTTGTTGTAATGATTAAATATTGTATTTAACTGTATACTAATATTTTAAGACAGTAAATATTAATGTCTATCCATTATATTTTTCTGTAAGATCAGAATAATTAATCCACATATGAATGTTGGATTCATTTTTTTATTCCACATTGATTGTGATTGAATTTGTCAGATTGTCCAAAGTGTTAATTTCTTCTTTGCTCTTATTGAATTGCTAATAATGAATTTTTCACATTGACTTGAAAGTAGGCCTTTTGATTGCTTCTGTCATTCAAAAGATAGACCAGCTCTAAATAGAAAACACTTCCAAAGGACAATAATGTCTCAAGGATTCAAGTGTTTTTAAAAATGTCAGCATAACTCAGATTTAGCATCTGTGGAACTGACTTCTGTTCCATGGGGTTTAATTCTCATGGCATGATTAGTTCTAACTGAGCCAAATACCCATTGCCTTCATTCTGACTAGAAATTTAACCTGAGGACAGAATTCATATTTGCACTCATATGCCTTGCCCTTCCCTCAAACTTGTGTCACTGTGTTATATAGAAAAATGCAGATTTCATCTCCAAGGACTGAGAATAAAAGCCTTTTTAAAGCTTTCCAATTGAGATTAATTTCTAGTCACACTTTTTTACTCAAAAAATTATAAGACTATTTTCCCAGAAACACAAGAATCAGTCTGTTTTTCTTATCTAGATCCATTTCATTAATTTTACTTGTCTTTTTAAATTATTTTTCCTTGGCTTTTCACAAATGAGGACAGTACATAGCAGCTTTTAGAAACAATGTCTTCAAATGAATTTCCATAATTATACTGGAATCTCTTTATAGCCAGTTTTGTTGTGGGTTTCTATTAAAATGATTTTCTGTTTTTAAAATCAAGTACACGGAGCTGTTTTCTTCCCTTTTTAAACAAAACCACTTAAGCAACCTTATCATCTGTTTTCTTTTCCCAAAATAACATTTTTGATCCTACATTAAGCTTGCAAAGTAAGCAGTGTTTTTTTATAAATTGCCATAAAATCTATTTTATAAATAGAATTGTTTTACTTTTTGAGGGTACAACATAACTATCAGTTCCAACTTCATCAATGTTACTTCAAATAATTTAGCATAAGCTTTAGCCATGGAAATCTTATGTGTTAGCCAATAAAAGAAAAAAAATTTTCTCTCTTTTTCCCTCCATAATAAAGACACTGTAAAGGATGTATTTTCAATCTTAAAAAGTAATGTCTTCTAATAACTGACCTCAGAAATTTAGAGCTGAAAAGGGTAATTACAGATCATCTTTGCACAGCAGGAAAAATTCAGAACTAAGTATTTTTTCAGTGGACTGTTGTTCACTGATAACTGGGAGATTCTAAATGGGAAAATATTGCCTACTTTTTCACTTTTGCTTCTTTTTTCTTTTTCAGGTGCAGTATGTCATTCAGGGATATCATAAAAGAAGAGAATACATTGCAGCTTTCTTGAGTCACTTTGGAACGTAAGTTTTCCTTTACTTAAAACTTTCTCTTCCTTTCATTTATCCATTTATTCATTCATTCAACAAACATTTGGTGAGCACCTGCTCACCACCTGCTACTTGCAAGATACTTTGCTAGACACTGAAGAAGGATAAGATACTAAGAAGAGAAAGATATTAGCACTTAATATTATTAATAATATTAGTAGTAGTATCCACTAAAGGAGACTATTTATACATGTGTGTGTATATGTATGTATGTGTATGTGTATATGTGTGTGTGTATGAACATTGGAGTATGGAGTATGATGGAAAGTACTCTCCTTTCATTTAACTAAACTTTAAAGGATATGTAGTCTGGTTTTAATCCCTTTTTCAACAAAACCACTTATGCAGATTTATCACATATTCTTTTACAAAAATAACTTTTTAACTATTTGTGTATATGCTTGAGTGTGTAGGAGCATGTGTGTAGGCCACAGTGTCAGGTGGCTGCATAGATCTCAAGGGAAGTCATTGTGGTAGAAACTTCTATTGTCCTGCCTGGCTCCTCCATAAAACAGATGTACGGATATACTTGCCCATCCACTTGACTGATTAATCTAAATTTAATCGTCTTTGTACAAATGTACTAGCATTTGACATAATGTGTTTAATTTGTTATTATCCAGTCACTAGAACACAACCTCAGGGACTCCCTTTGCAATGAAACTATCAGTGTGCAATTTAGTATATTAAAGTGAATTTTGGAAAAGTAAGAATATAGCTGGTTTAATAACTTGAAAGCATTAATTTAATCTTTCAGATGGTTCCAAGTCCTTTATACTTTATACTGATTGTTATATAATTTTTGTTTCCTAGAGGAGTGGTGGAGTATGATGCTGAAGGCTTTACAAAGCTCACCTTGCTACTGATGTGGAAAGATTTTTGTTTCCTTGTACACAGTAAGTATCATTTTGCCACTAGCAAATATAAAAGACTAACAGCACATATACCAACAAGTTTGAAAATACTTAGCATAGTAACCTGTTTCTCTTCATTCTAGCAGCAATGAATATTTGATGTTACCCTGCTAAAGACAGATATACCTACAGGAAGATTACTGTCTGAAGGTTAAACTATTAACCTTCCATTGTTAATTCCTGTAACTTCAGTGCTTCTTCTGTGATTCATAGTTTGGGGATCAGATGGTGTGTGTGTGTCTGTGTGTGTAATCAGATATATTTATCTCCGACTTTTTCATAATTTCTGATCCAGATTTTTCCCCCAGATGAGTTATTCCCTCTTTGTGTAATTTCTTAGCATATAAGAAATGGTAAATAATCAGGTTAATCCTTCTTGTCCAGATCTATGAGAAAAAGGAAAAGTAACTAAGGCTTTTGTTTTAAAGTTATATACTATAGTTGGGGCAATTCTTCAGACCAAATGCATGTTCTATCTTTCCCAATCATAGGCAAAGGGATCTTGTTGTATTTTGGAGGGTGAGCTATAAAGTTGTGATATTGAGTTAGACCAATGGTATCAAACTCAAATAGAAACAGATCCCTGCAGGCTGAATGTTAACTTAGAAAACCACATTAACATCCTATATGTTGTATTGTATTTTCATGTATTTTGTTGAACTTTTTACAATTACATTTTAATCTAATTTGCTAGCAGTAGGGAATTTAAGGTCTGAGGGCTATAAGGGGTGAATTTTTGACACCTTTAAACTAGACAACCTGGAACAGTGAAAAGAACTCCAGGACTTTAGAGTCCAGGAGTAAGGTCTTGAATGCTTGCTCTATGGCTTACTGACATGAGATAGATAGTATCTATAAAGATCTTTGCAGACTCCACAGCTATAGAAATGTCTTTGTGGTTGGTTGTATGACCTTAGTTAAGTCAAAGAAACAGATTTTTCGAGCTCATAGAAGTCTTCTAGCCTGACCATTTCATTTTGTAGATAAAGAAATAAAGGCTCAGAAAGGTTGAATAACTTGCCCAGAACCCACAATTAGTCATTGTAATTCTTGATAGGGAAGCTGGAGCATAAGCTCAACCCTTTGCTACTAGATTTTTCTACTTTAGCATGCTTTCTCCCTGATTGTGACTCTGAAGGTAGCTGTGAGACCTATACTTTCTGAATCTCAAGTTTCCACATCTGAACTTAGGTTCAAATCCTGCCTCTGCCACTATCACCTTGGACACATCAACTTGGGCAAGTCAATTTCTGTCATCTTTAGTTTTTCATCTGTAAACCGAGGGGGTTTAGACTAGATAATTTCTAGGAAATCCCTTCTACAATTAAATCCTCTCATTCTAAATTCATACAGTTGTAGGAAAGTTCTTCATAAACTCTAAAATGTTAAATAAATGAGATATTTTTGATATTAATTTTTTTCTGAAGGCAATAGAGATACCATTTATCCTATATATATGCTTTGGAAAATAATTTTACAATTTCCCCCTTTTACCCTAAATTATCCTCCAAGTTACATTTTGCTTTGTCTGAATTAGTTATGAAATTAATTTGTTCCCCCAAAATGGACAGTAAGGGAAGAAATCACAGATGTGTGCTAGGTGGCTAAAGGAAACTAATTTGTAATTTTAAATTTCACCAGAATAATCCGTATGAAAATAATTGAAAGTCAGTGTTACTTTTGAAAAATTAGACCTTCTTTCCTTTCCAGTATTATTTCAGACATCATCACTGAACTGCTTTATAATCGTCTTCTATTAATAAGTAAATATTTTGCAGACACTCCATGAACTAGAACTATCTTTTCAGATTTATCTAAAAAAAGTAAACGTAACATTTTATTCTCATTATGCAAACTGATGAGTTTTTACAGAAGGACGGTGGACTGGATAGCCTTTAGAAAATTGCAAAGCTCTTTTTATTACCCTAAGCTTTACTCAGAAACAAAGATTCAGCTTTTTTTTGTTGTTCTTCCTTTTATGTTGTTTGGTTGCAAGTAATAAAGTCAGTGGTCTCTAAAGAACTGAAGCTGAGGGCAGTGGAGGAAATAGGTGTGAATAGGCTATGGCACAATACAAATGAGCAATTACTGAAGAGGAGCAGCATAAGGGATGACATCAGAGAAACGGATGGCCAGGAAACAGAAGGGTCAATCATATAGTGATAATGAAAAATAACTATTAAACAGACTTTGTGCACCTTTTGTTTCTAGTTGATGTCAAGAGAATTCAAGAAAGGCTCTTGGAATGTTGGGTGGACTCCTTTGATGAATTTGTGAGAGGACATAAATGTATGTCACATAGCATAGACAAGAATGGATGAATTATGATTACATTACTGGAGTGAGTACCCACATCAGTGAGCACATAGATCAGTTGAAGTTTATTGAGTATTAAGCACTGGACTGGAAAGTAAAAAATCCAGAGATTTTAAGAGACATTTTTATATGTTTAATATATTTACATGTATTTAATGTTTTATTTTTTCCTAAGTATGTATGAAATTCATTTTTAATGTTTTTAAAAAAAATTTTGAGTTCCAAATTCTCTCTATCCCTCCCTTCCTCCTGTCTCCCTGAGACAGTAAACAATTTTATGTATTTGATATACATGTGTAATAATGCAAAACATATTTCCATATTAGTTGTGTTGTGAAAGAAAATACAGGCAAAAAAAGTCATAAAAAAATAAAATGAAAAATGGTATACTTGAATCTGCATTCAAACTCCATTAGTACATTCTCTGAAGGTCGATGACATTTTTCATCATGAGTCTTTTGGAACTGTCTTAGATCATTGTTATTGCTGAGAAAAGCTAAGTCATTCATAGTTGATCATTGTAAAATATTGTTGTTATTGTGTGCAGTGTTCTCCTGGTTCTTCTCACTTCACTTTGCCTCAGTTTGTGTAATTCTTTCTCAGTTTTTTTGAAATCATCCTGCTCATCATTTCATATAGTACAATATTCTTTCACAATCATATACCACATGAACATCCCCTCAACTAATTTTTTTGTCACTACAAAAAGATCTGTTATGAATTTATTTGTCTCATACTCTCTCTTTTTCTAAAATCTCTTTGGGATACAGATCTACAGATCAAAGGGTATGCACAGTTTTATAGGTCTTGTCCAAATTGCTCTCCGGAATGATTGGATAAGTTCACAACTCCACCAGCAGTCACTAGTGTCCCATTTTTCTCACATTCTCTCCAACATTTATCATTTTTCTTCTCTGTCATATTGACTAATCTGAGGTAGTACCTCAGAGTTGTTTTAATTTTCATTTCTCTAATCAGTAGTGATTTAGAACATTTTTTGTGTGTCTATAAATAGCTTTGATTTCTTCATATACCTCTTCATATCCTTTGGCCATTTATCAATTGGGAAATCACTTATATTCTTATAAATTTGACTCCATTGTCTTGAGAAATGAGGCCTTTATGAGAGAGATACTTGCTGTAAAGACTGTTTCCCAGTTTTCTGTTTTCCTTCTAGTCTTGGTTACCTTGGTTTTGTTTGTATAAAACCTTTTTAATTTAATATAATCAAAATTATCCATTTTATAGCCCATAATCATCTCTGTCTCTTGTTTGGTCATAAATTCTTCCCTTATCCATAAATCTGTCAGGTAAAATTTTCCATGCTGGCCTAATTTGCTTATACTATCACCCCTTATGTCTAAATCATATACCCATTATGACCTTATCTTGATATGCAGTGTAAGATATAAGTCTACATCTAGTGTCTGCCGTACTGTTTTTCAATTTTCCTGATAGTTTTTGTCAAATAGTGAATTCTTGTCCCAAAAGCCTAGGTCTTTGAGTTTATCAAACTCTAGACTACCATGGTCAGTTACCACTGTGCATTGTATACCTAATCTATTCCACTGACCCACCATTCTGTTTCTTAGCTAATGCCAGACTGTTTTGGTGATTACCACTTTATAATACACCTTGAAATCTGGTACAGCTAGGTTACCTGCTTTCACATTTTTTTCATTGATTTTAGTATTCTTAATGAATTTTTGTTCTTCCTGATGAATTTGTTATTATTTTTGTTATTTGTTATTGCTTTTCTTGTAATAGAAATAGAATTGTTAGTAGTTTGCTAAGGCATTGAAAAGTAGTTTAATTTAGGTAGAATTGTCATTTTTATTATATTGGATTGGTCTACCAATTGATGCTTTTGCAGTTGTTTAGATTTGATTTTATTTGTGTGAGAAGAGTTTTGTAGTTGTGTTCATATAGTTGTCTTGGCAGGTAGTCTCTCAAGTATTTTATATTGTCTACGCTTATTTTAAATGGAATTTCACTTTCCATCTCTTCCTCCCAGATTTTGTTGGTAATTTATATAAATTATGATGGTTTAGGTGCATTTATTTTATATCCTGCAACTTCACTAAAGTTATTATTCTACAGGGAGTGCTAGTTTTGTTTCCTCATTGCCTATCCTAATTCCTTCAGTTTCTTTTATCCCCCTCATTGCTATAGCTAGTATTCTAGTATGATGTCAAATAATAATGGTGACAATGGGCATTCCTACTTCTCCCCTGATCTTATCAGGAAAGCTTCTCACCTATCCCCATTACAGATAGTGCTTACTGATGGTTTTAAGTACATACTACTTATTTTAAGGAATGCTCCTTTTATTCCTATGCTCCCTAGTGTTTTTATTAGGAATGGGTGTTGTATTTTGTCAAAAGCCTTTTCTCCATCTATTGAGATAATCATATGATTTCTGTTATGGTGATAGTTTTCCTAACATTGAACAAGCCCTGCATTCCTGGCATAAATCCCTCCTAGTCAAAGTGTATGATCTTTGTGATGTATTGCTATACTCTCCTTACTAATATTTTATTTAAAATTTTTGCATTGATATTCATTTAGGAAATTGGTCTATAATTTTCTTTGTCTTTGCTTTGGCTGCATCTCTTCAATTTTGATATTTTCTCTTGTTATTCTTTTGGGTGAAATTATTATTTCTATGATTTGTTCTTTGACCCACTAATTCTTTAAAATTAGATTATTTAGTTTCCAATTAAATTTTATTCTATGTTTCCATAACCCTTTATTGATTATAATTTTTATTCCATCATGATATGAAAGGAATACATTTAATATTTCTGCTTTTCTAAAGCATTTGGTTATGAGTTTTTTTATACTCGAATACTTGGCCAGTTTTTGTGTAGGTGCCATGTACCACTGAGAAAAAGATATATTTCTTTCTATTTCCATTCAGAGGCCCATCATTCTAATTTTCATGTCTATTATTCTGTTCACCTCCTTAACTTCTTTCTTCTTATTTTTAAATTATGTTCATCTAGTTCTGAGAGGGGAAAGTTGAGGTCTCCACTAATAGAATTTTACTGTCTATTTCCTCTTGTAAATTATTTAATGTCTCCTTTAAAAATTTGGATGCTATACCATTTGGTATGTATATATTTAGTATTGATGTTACTTCATTTTCTATGGTACTATTTAGTAAGATATAATTTCCTTCCATATTTTTAAAATTAGATCTATTTTTGCTTTTATTTTGTCAGAGGATCATGATTGCTACTCTTGGCTTGTTCTTATTTCTTTTTTAACTTCAGTGGAAGCATAATAGATTCTGCCCTAGCTTTTTACCTTTGCTTTCTGTGTGTCTTTTTGTTTCAAATGTGGTTCTTGTAGACAACATATTGTAAGGTTGTGGTTTTTAATCTACTCTGTTGTCCACTTCTGTTTTATGAATGAATCTATCCTATTCACATTCACAGCTATGATTACTAATTACTAATAGTATTTTCCTCCATCCTGTTTTCACCTTGTTTATGTTTCTCTCTCTTCTTTCACCCTGACCCTCCTTACAAGTGTTTTGGTTCTGACTACCACCTATTCCAATCTGCCTCCCTTCTATTAGTCCCCCCCAACTCCTTTCCCTTATTTTACCCCTCTCCTGCTTCCCTTTGTGGAACTCTAGTTCCATATCCAACTGAGTGTGTGTTTTTCCCTCTTTGAGCCAATTCCAATGAGAGTAAAGTTCAAGCATTGCCTGCCACCCCTCATCTTTCCCTCCACTGTAACAGGGCTTCTAAGCTTGAACATGTGAGATAATCTATCCCATTCTATCTCTCCCTCCCCTCTTCTACTAGGGAAATCCTCTTTCTCATCCCTTAATTTTTTTAATATCATCTCAAATAAAATTCAATTTATATAGCTACTCCCCCCCATCTATGTATACCCCTTCTAACTGCCATAGTAGTGATAAAGTTCTTAAGAGTTATGGGTATCATCTTCCCATGTAGGAATGTAAATAGTTTAACCTTATTGAATCACTTGCTTTCTCTTCCCTATTTACCTTTTTATGCTTGGCTTGAGTTTTGTATTTGTACATCATCAACTCTGATCTTCAGGAATTCTTGAAAGTCCTCTATTTCATTGAATGCCCATTCGCCCAACCCCTGAAAAAATTGTATTCAATTTCACTTGGCAGATGATTCTTAGTTGTAATCCTGGATCCTTTGCCTTTTGAAATGTTATATTTCCAAGCCCTCTGATCTATTCATGTAGAAGCTGCTAAATCCTTTGTAATTCTGACTGTGGCTCTATGATATTTGGATTATTTCTTTTTTTGGCTTTTTGCACTATTTTCTCCTTGACCTGGGATCACTGAAATTTGGCTATAATATTCATGGGAATTTTCCTTTTGGGATCTTTTTCAGGAGACATTTGTTGGAGTCTTTTAATTTCCATTTTATCTTCTGACTCTTGGATATCAAGGAATTTTTCCTTGATAATTTCTTGAAATATTATGGCCAGACTTTTTTTTATCATGGCTTTCACATGATCCAATAATTTTTAATTATCTCTCTCCTAAATTAATTTTCCAAGGCAGTTGTTTTTTCAATGAAATTGGAATTCTCTTCTATGTTTTCATCCTTTTGATTTTGTTTTATTGTTTCTTGATGTCTTGTGAAGTCAGTGACTTCCATTATCCAATTGTAATTTTTAAGAAATTATTTTCTTCAGTGAGTTTTTGTATCTCCTTTTTCATTTGGTCAACTTTAAGAAGTTGTTTTCTTCAGTAAATTTTTGTACATCTTTTCCCAATTTTTTGTTCTTCTTTTAATAAGTTACTGACTTTTCTCCATGATTCTCTTGTATCACTCTCATTTCTTTTTTCCAGTTTTTCTTCTACATCTCTTGATTTTTTAAAATCCTTTTTGAGTGCTTCTTAAAGAGTTCTTTTGGGCTTCAGAGCAATTTACATTTTTCTTTGAGGCTTTACATTTAAGTGTTTTGACATTGTTGTCTTCTTCCAAGTTTGCGTTTTGATCTTCCATGTCACTATAGTGACTTTCTATGGTCAGGTTTTTGTGGGGGTTTTTTTCTCATTCTTATAGCCTATTTTGAGACTTTTAACTTTATGGGCTCTGTGTCTGAAGTGGAGCTTCTTGTGCTGGGGGCATTGGGCCTCACTGCTAGTCAACTTCAGGTTTGTGGGACTTACTGCTGGCCAGTCCTGAGACTCAAGGTCTTGCTTCTGGCTTGTTGGGATGCATCCTGCTGCTGGCCTCCCCAGATGCCACCTATGCTTAACTGCACTCCCCCTTTACATGAGTGAGACAGAACTTTCCTGCAGACCTTTTAAATTGCCTTTGACCCCATGCTTTTGTTGGTTCTGCCATTCCAGAATTCATTTTGAGGTGTTATTTTATAGTTATTTGGAGGTGAATTTGAGAAAGTTTTGCTGAGTTCCTGCCTTACTCTAACATCTTGGTTCTTCCCTCACCTGCAATCCAGAATTTTAATTCCAAGGGTATCTGACTAATTGTTGAACTTTTATTTTCACTACTTATCTTAACCTCTGATTTAATTTCCTCATTTGTGAACTAAGGATATTAATTCAGTTTAATTGAACTGATAATATATATTAAGTGCCTGCTACATAGAGACTTTGTCAGGATTGTGGGGAAAATATGTGGGCAAGACCAGTTGAGGTTAGATTGCTAGCTAGAAGCAAGTCACAGTGTAAGGAAGAGTCATAATTAAATGTAGCTGGAAATTTAAGCACTCTGTAAATCACTCTGATGACAATATTTTCAGGTCCTACTTTATTTCAAATAATTCAAGTCAACATTTATTATATATCTGCTTTATACTGAAGCAGCAAGAAAATGTAGTAGATAGAATACTGGACACAGAATCATTAAGACCTGACTTCAGATCTTGCCTCTGACTTTTACTTAATTGTGTGACCTGAGCAAATGATTTAATCTCTCCCAGCCCCTGTGTATTCATCTGTAAAATGGAGATAACAGTAGCATCTACCTCACAGGGTTATTGTAAGAAGCAAATAAAAAAAACGATACATAAATGATAACTATTATTATTGGCCTTTATTTCTAGGTGCTGGCTGTCTAGGAAAGATGAGACCCCAAAACAAGTAACTGCAGTACAATATACATATTATGTGTTTATTATGTAGGTGTGTAGAAGAATACAAAGAATGTGGAGCAAAAGATATCAGGGAATGACTACTGCTGGCTGAGAAGACTAGGGACCTCACTGTAGAAGTGACATTTAATATGGGTCTTGAAAGAACAGAATTTCAGCAGGTTGAAATGTAGGAAGACTGCATGCCATGCACTGGAGGATGGTATGATCAAAGATGTGGAGACAGAAAAGGGCATCTGAGCTTGAACCATGATGTTTCCCTTCTCTCATCTGGCCTTTTCTTTTTGTGATTGTGTTTCCTTTTTGCCACATCTGATTCAACCCAGACCTTATGCTCCATTTTACTAACCTTGAGTCTGAAGTGTGCCCTCCCCCAAAGACTGTCATTAACCCAGCCACAGAAGCCCAGTAGGCAAGGCCTAAGCTCTTCACTTGATGGTGACAATAGTAATAGCCCCCTGCCTTACACAGTAGCCATGAAGAATTTCACCAGAAAGAGGATTATTTTCAGTTTTGCAAAATAAATAGCTTAGTTGGATGCTTTCAACTAGCTACTTCCTCTCCAACTGCTCAGGAATCTGATCTCTTTTCATCCAAGGTTACTTTCGGTCTCCCTTTCTTGGATCATTGTACTTTCACTTTCTGTAAACTCATATCAAATTTCAAAACATTGTGGTTATGAGCACCATGTAGGGCTGACCCATTAACAGCAGGGTTTTCCACATGGAATTCAAGGGTGAGTTTTCTGGTGGTGGTTGACAGGAGGAAGTTGTCATTCACAGGGATGTTCAGGGAAAGAGGAGCACCATGGGGTGCATCCACCCATTAGATAGCTCCTGCCAACTCCCTTTTAAATGTATTCAGTGTTATAGCTATTCTTGTTGCTTTTGAAAGCCTGTTCCACACATAATCCTTTCTGCCTGGTGCCATGTGTCCTGTGTCTCTGACAGCTCTTTTCCCTGCTTTCTTTCTTAGCTTTTCCAAGTCTGACATACAGAACTGAAATATAATGTCATATTTTCACTTGGCTTTGAATTATCTTGTTCAGAAGCAGTAAGACTCCTAGGTGATCATTAGAACAGCTGCCAAAGTCCTTGGGATCAGCTTCATTTTTCTTTTTTTCCACAAGTGTTTCCATAGTGTGTCATAGTTTTCCTCCTCCTCAGACTGTTTGCTCTTCATCTCTTAGCATCACTGCCTACATTGTGTTGGTTTTTCTGGTGGATTGGACACTAGACTAAAAATCAGGGGACTTTGATTCTATCCTCTATTTCATTACCAAACACCTCTTGGATTGTGGGTAAATTGTTTTCCCTAAATTGTTTCTGTTTTCTTATCTGAAAAGAAGGAATATCTGTCTCCCATGCCCTTCAAAGTTGAGTTAAAACCATTAAATAATGCGTTGTGCTACTTAAAAGCCTGTCACTTTGTCTCCCTCAGGATTGTCTCTTAGGATTGTGCAAGGCTGAAGCACTTACATGAGAATCTGTTTCATTCCTCCCCTATCTGAAGGTAAAGGGAGAAGTGGAGTAGCAGAGATACCATACAATTTTATAGGCATTTCCCCTTTCCCCCCAAAAATGCCAGTTATATGAGAAGGGGAAAAGGATGTATTCTTAGAACTGGGACCATGTTCCCGTGTCTCCCCTACTTCACAGAAACTCAAAGTCAAGATGAACCTTAGACACAAGATGATTCAAATCATACCTGACCTACTCTGCTAACAAATATTGATCTAATCTTTGTTTGAAAACTTCCCCTGATAAAGAACTTCTTTCACTGAAAACCTAAGGGTTAGGAAAAGATTGCAGATGGAGCTCTTAGGAGCTGACTGAGATGGGCAGTCGTGATGCTGATAGAAGAAAGGCACCATTGTTTCTTTGAGGCAAGTATGTATGATTTTGCACTTCCAAAGACTGTGGAAACTAAAAAAGCCTTGTGGGAGATAAGTCATTATCACATTTGAAGGTGTCTCAGGAAGTTCTGGAACATCCTGGCTGATTGCCATTTGGGGCAACAGGTATGATGGATGATGGACCCTAGTCATGGCTTAAAACCAAGGTGTACTTACAGTTGGATCATGAGAAGCATCCAGGCTGCCCTAGAAATCTAAGCCCCAACTGGGGTAGAATCATTTAGTATCGTCTTCCCTTAGAAAAACGTAAGTTACAATCAGGAATCATACACAGTAGGTGTGTAGATAAGTAAGCATTCATTTGATTGTTTTAATCTATTTGGAAGTAGGAATTATTCATCAGCTTCTCAGTGTATTCCTATGCTCTAAGAATTTATGTTTGAAATGGGGTACCAGAAGTGCTAACAAAAGGACAAAAACATTGAGCACATCAACATGTTTGAGAAAATGAGAGGGGCACAAATGATGGGAACAGATGTGAGATATATCTCTGTGGTTGTAAATGGTTTGTTTTGAACTTAATTTTAAACATCAACAAAACCAATTAAACTGACTTCATACCAGTTTACATTTGAATAAATTAATTTCCATGGGCAGAATGTTCGTAAGACCCTATCAGTTACTCCTATGTGATCTTTGTATGTTCTAATAGGGGTCTTACATTACTGTGGCTTATGCATGCTGTATACTTTATCCTTCGGGTTTTGCTTTCTTCACTTAACATATTTTTATCAACTCTTTACAGACTTTTTTACATTCTTCATATCTGTTGACCTTAATTATAAGAAGGCATTGTGGCTTAGCGTATAAAGAGCTTATCTGAGCATCCTAACGAATTGGATTCAAGGCCTGCCTCTGACATATACTAGATTTGTGGCCATGAGCAAATAATTTATTTTTATTACTGCTCCTATTTTATCCCTTCTTTTATGAAATTTCTTTTGTCTCAAAATTCTATTTTACAAATATTTGTTGACCACCTGCTATGTAGATAATACTTAGTTACTATAGAGAATGTCATATATATGACCCACACTTTAACCCTCAGAGAAATTCCTCTCTAGTTGGTGCAAAAAAATTGGTTAAAACATTTAGGTAACCATACATTACATTAAAGGGGCCAGATCAGTGTAAGCTGGAATTGCCAGAAGGCATCATAGAAGAGATAGGACTTCAGTTGGGACCTGGACAAGTAGGATTCAAGTAATTCAGGATTATAAGGAAGACCATCCTTATAAGAAATGATGGTCATTTCAAATATGAGAAAGAACATGAACAAAGATAGAAACCAGAATGAGCTTGGCTATTTTGGGAAACACTCAATAGTTCAACCTACCTGAAGTTTATTCTGAGCAGCATGAGAGGTAAGGTTCAAGGCTTGATTATACCACAGACACACCTGAAGCATACTGGGACATATTGCCTAACACTGGCCTTCAAGACTAGCAGTAGCTAATTTGTACTTTATAGATTTCAGGCTGTTCACATGCCAAGTGTGCTTCCTGTCCTTTTCACTCACAACCCTTCTGATGAAGCCTTGTAGCCCAGCCTCTGAGTCTTGACCTAGAGTAGCACCTTATTAAGTATCCTCCAAAGTCATAGACTCAATCTTTCCAGCTATCATCAGGCTGGAACTCAACACTTCTTTGATGAGCCCCAGACCAAGGGTATCACCATCTACTGTATGATTCTGTCTACTCCCATCTGGCCCCTTCTAAAAGCCATACTCTCCCACAGAGCAACCATTTTATAGATGAGATTTATTATTTTTGTTATTTGAGAAACAAACATGACTTTTGTGTCAATATTCTTAACATTTTATGAGTTCTTAAATTACTTTTCTATGATTTTATATAATTATAATTTCAGTTTACAGTTAATATATATTTTGTGTTATCTGAAACCTCTTCTGCAATTTTAAAATTCCTCTTTCCAAGAGGAGCACTTTTGTCATGTTTTGTTCTTAAAATATAAATTAAAAATGTTAATGCTCTGAATACAGTAATAGAATGAGCTTGTTTTCCATTTTTTAAGTACTAGGGTTTTTTTTAACTCTTTAATTTCAAACCAAAATGCCATGATGAGTTACTACAAAACAATACAAATGAAAGAAAACCTCTAAAATCTTGGTGCCTGTAGCAGAGCCATAACTAGCAGTTCTAGCACTTTGAGCAAACACCACAAATCTCATTAAGCAAACAAAGGGTGAGGCATGCTCAAATAAACTTTTAAAATGAAATTCATTTGAGTGGGGTGGAGGTAGACACTGAGGAGAGAAACCCTAGGTCTTGAGATAATAGGGCCCGATGAATGGGAGGAATAAGATGGGGTAGAAGTAAGGAGGAACTCAGCTCAAATGGAATGGGGCTCATGGAGGGGTGTGGGGTGGTGGAAGTGCTGTTTTCTGTTTTCCTATTTTAGCTAATTATTCTTGCTGTCAGGGTACTAAGTTCACATGCCACCTTTTCTACCCACTAAAGTAGAGAATTGGGTAGTACTGGTTCTGACACTGACTAACTTCATCAGCTTCAGCAACTGATTTAACTTCTTTGATCCTCAATTTTCTTATCTCTAAAATGGGAGCAGTAATACATACACTCCCTAATTCATAATGTTGGGGTGATGATCAGTTATGATAATAAAAGTTAGTTATGAATTATAAAGTGCTTTGTAATGTAAGCTTCTGTTATTGTTACTCTAGTGTGGTCTGCAGGAGGAGTGGATGAGAGAGATCAGAATCAGTTACACTAGTTGTTAGGTTACACAGCAGTAGGATCTGGATAGGGATCACTGGGAGTAAGTTTTTTCTCTCCCATGCCTCCCCATTTGGCCTTCCTTATTCCATGATGATCTTTAGCTACTCTTCTTTGTCCTGTCAGTTCTGCTCATTGTCCCTTAATTCTGTTCAGTTCTTTAAGTATGATACTTCACCTAATCTTGTCTGCCTTTTACTTAACTTTCTTTTTGATGTGCCATGTCTTTGATTCCCTTTTTCCATTGTTTCTCTAGCATAGCTTCCAGGAACTAGAAATGCACTCTGCCCTGGCCAGAGCACCTCCAGAGTACTATTTGGTTTTCTGAGCGTTCTCAACCATAGTTGAGGAAAAGCATTGAGAAGAGAAATGGGGAGTATCAGGAGCGCCACCAGAAGGGTAAAAGACCTTGAGTCCATGACATATTAGAATCAATTGAAGGAACTGGACATATTTAGCCTGGAGAACAGAAGACTCCAGTGAGACATGTTAATTGTGTTTATGTGCTGTATCTAAAGGTCTGCCACGTGGACAAGAGATGAAGCTTATTCTGCTTAACTTCATAGAGCAGAACGAGGAGCAATGAGTGGAAATGGCAAAGAATGAAATTTTGACTTGATGCAAGAAAAATTAGCTAACCATGGGAGCAATTCCAAAATGCAGTGAGCTGCCTTGAGAAGTAGTAGGTTCAGGCAGAGGGTAGATGCTACTTGTGTCAGGTACATTGTAGTGGTGATACCTTTAAGGATATGACTAGATCCCTGAGTTCTTTTCCAAATTTCTGTGACTATGATCATTCAGGGATTAATTTGGAATCTCACAAGGATAAAGAGAGGACATTTTACTTTTTTCTGTCCCTATTTTTATTTACTTTGTTGTAAAAATACTTCAAACTAAATGAACAGTTACCTTATTGAACTGGTTTTACTCAGAGATGAAGGGGAAATGACATCACTGTCCTAAATCTGATATTCATTTTAATAGTGACTACATGGATAAATGAATAACTTAATATCCATAAGTCAAAGAGTAAAAGTCTTAGATAATTTAATTTAATTTAACTCAGTTTCAGTCTAATGAACAAAAGATACTTTAAATGACTACTTTTCTAGACAGGTAGCATTACTGTGTATTCACTTAAAGGCCTTGTTCACCATTTACCAAGAAATTACTTCAATCACTATTTATTCAGAGCCTGCTATCTGCCTGGGGACAGAGTCAAAAGACAGTTCCTGCCTTCAGGGTACTTACAGTCTAATGGAGGATACAACATGTAATAAAATATATGCAAAGTGAGCTATATATAGGATAAATAGGAAATAATTCACAAAGTAAGGCACTGAAATTAAGAGTAATTGGGAAAGCTTCTCTGTACAAGATGGGACTTTGGAATTTAAAGGCAGCCAGGTAAGTCAGCAAGTGATCAGTAGTCCCTCAAAACTGTACTGTCCAACCATAGGATCTTAAGGGCAAAATAATTAGCATTTAGACAATGATGTTAGAGCAACAACTATTCATTTCCTGAGTTTAAAGCTAAACAGACTTTCATCCAAGAGCCACAGAAAAAAGTGTATGTTTTATGGTAGAATTTTTAGCACTCAGCAAATGTAATAGTTGATGGACAATTCAGTAAAACCAAAACTAAAATCTGTATCTATACTTATGCACAAGATCTATACATATATGTATAGAATAAATCAAAATCTTAAGGTGATTAAAATTAGAAAAATGTGGGATTTAAAGGGACTTATACAAAAGGAACAGACAAAAGGAAATAGTAATCCTGTTAAAGAATTAGCATGTTATACTCCATTAGGAGCCATATTTAGGTTTTAATTTGTAAATGAAGATAAATATTGAATTATATTATCTCAAATGGTGATGATAAACAGGAAGTTAAATTAATTATAATGAAAAAAATGAAACCAGCCAGGCTTCTTTATTATTTGAGGTAATAAAAGTACAGAAAGAAAACAAGGCTCAGGAAAATTCACGTCATTTTACCACACATGACTCTTAGGAAGAGAATGGTCAGGACTTCACATCCCTAAATAGAATTTACTATTTTAACTATAGGTAGAGGCAAATAATGTTGCTTTAAGTCCTTTTTTTTTAATATGAATTTAAACATAAATAGCATGTTTTGTTATACAAAGAAAAAAAGAAATTTATAGAAAACTTAGGTTCTTTTTCTTACCTTGATGTTCTACCTACCCTTCTCATTTCAAGCATCTATAACTCTATAACAAATTTGTTTACTCTCCAGTGAGTAATCATTTTCTTCCTTTTCCATCCAACTTCCACAAAACCTTTTAAACTTGAAATCTCAGGAGAGATGTTTGTTCATTCTTAAATGTGATTAAGAATATTAACACAACATATTTTTTCTGAATATTGCAATCATCCTCTTCATATCCGTTTGTATTTGCATCACTTATTTCTATTTTAATTTTAAAGAATGGTTGTAAATAAGTTATATGTTAAATGAGCAGATATCGTGTTATAAAATGACCTGACCTACAGACTTAATCTATGAGGGAGAAGGACTTTTTTTGCCTATTCTTTAGGTCTCTTTCCATTCTGTGCATGTAGAAATAGAGATTTAGAGTTGAAAGGAATCTTAGAGGTCTAGATAAGAATACTATTTCCAGAGAAACTAAGTGACTTGTCGAGGACCATAGTGCTAATTAGCATTAAAGTGGGATTTGAACTAAGGTCTAACTGACTCCAAGTCTGATGCAAGCATTTATTATGTACCAAGTATAAAGCTTTTAAAATGTTTATTCACTTCAACATCCAGAAATCGATGGTATGTACAAAGATAAAAATTAGAGTCCCAACCTACAAGAAGCCAGAAGTATACAGAAGAATACAGAACATGTATACAGGTAATTATTACATTAATATTTCACCGAGGATTGTGAGATTTCTAGACCATATATGGTAGGAATACTTGAGGTAGGAGAGATCACTTTTAGCATTGGGAATCAGGAAAGAAGTGGCACTTGTGGCTTAAAGGAAGTAAAAGTTTTCTACCAACAGAGATGAAGAGCAGTACTGTCAGATCAGGCACTGAGAATGGCCTGCTGAATGTATAGGATAGTACAGGATGAGATTAGGGAACAACTTTAGGCTAATTTGGCTGGTATGTAGAATACATAAATTGCAAGTGTATGAAATAAGACTGGCAAGGTAAATTGGGGCCTGATGTGGAAAACTGTAATTGCTGGAGTAAGTACATAGTTTTTCCTATAGGCAGTAGGAAGTCCCTGATGAGTTATGAGGGATGGAGTGACAAGGTCTAATCTGTGACTTAGGAAACTTATTTTGCCATCTGTGTAGCTAATTAATTGGAAGGGGGAGAGATATTAACACCAATGAAGAGGCTACAGTAGTCCAGGCAAAAGGTAGTGGTGAAGGTCTGAATTAGAATGGTAGCGGGGCTGAGTGGAGAAACATGTAAATGTGGAAGCAAAACCTGTAGGAGACTTGATGGGAAAAAGAAGAGTAAGATAAATCTGATCAATTTAAGCCTTAGTAACAAGTGGTGCTTCTTTAAAGAAATAGGAATAGTTGGTAGGAGCTATTTCACCTACAAATTAGTGATATAAGAAGAGAATGAGAATGTGTACATGCAATACAGGCATGCAGATAGGCAGATTTGGGAATCATGTGCATGGAAGTTTTGATCAAACCCATGGCAACAGCCAGGAGAGGATTGTTGTTGCTGTGTTCATCCTTGACTGCCGAAGAAGACCATGCCATCGGAGAATGATGACATGACTTGCACTTGACTTTGTTTTGAGTGAGGGAGGGCTGTGCAGGTTTAAGAAGTAGTCAGGGGATGGCCTCTTTAATGAGGCAAAAAAAAAAACTAAACTAAATTAGGCTGAGAAGGAAACAGCAACAGTTACTATTAATAATCACTCTTAAACTAGGAGGGTCCTGAGAATAGCCCTTAGGAGTCACTTGGACAGGGGTCTAGTGTGGTACAATCTATGGGCTTCAGAGTGCAGTAGGTATAAGGTTTTGGGAATGGAAAGGAAATTAAAAGATCTAGCCAGTAAACCCCAAGTTAACTGGGCATCCTCTGGCCATCCAAATTTACCTTCCTTTGGATGGGAGAAGGAGGGGAGGGGGAGACAGGAGAGGAGGAGCTGAGTTACCTAGCTAGCTGGGTCCCCATTCAGGCAGCGAGGTCTGCTCACAGGTTGTTGTGTTTGTTCTTTGTTGCTGAAAAAGACCATGACATCAGAGAAACGATGACATGACTTACACTTGACTTTGTTTTGAGTGAGGGAGGACTGTGCAAGGTCACCATCCTCACATCTCCTCTGAAGAAGCCAAGAAAGGAAAGGAGAGAGAAAAAAGAAGAGGCCTAAGGAGAGAAGCTTGTGGAGTGTCAGTGCTTAGAGGATAAGAGGAGACAGTAGTTCAACAAAGAAGACCCAAAGAGAAGCCAGAAAGATAGGAGGAGAACCACCAGAAATTATATCATAAAAAATAGATAATAGATAATGGAAATTAGCAGCATTATGCACAGAAGAAAGGTCAAGGAGGATAAGAACGTAGACAAAGTCAAATGATTTAGGAATTAAGAGGTAACCTGTGAGAGAGCAATCTGATTAAAAAAAAAGAATCTAAGAGCCAGAGCCAGGTTGTAGATGGTAGGGAAATGAATGAATGAACGAATGAATGAATGCATTGTTTGGTTTTTTAGCTCCAGATAGAATTTTTGAATTAAAGTAATTATGTAAGATCAAAGAAAGGCCTCTGTGACTGATTTAGTGGTTTTCAGTTCCAAGACTTAATCAGGCACTTTCATATGTATAAATTACAGCAGGAGAAATGTACACCTCAAGAAGATCATGCTCTTTTAGTAACAGGAAGTTACTTACCTCAGTGGGCATTGGTAGTAGTGGTGTATCATTTATGAGTAACTTTGTCTTGGTTTTGATGCTAATAGATTCTTGTTATAGATCTTCTGTGGCTATTATGTTGTAGGGATAGGCTGATGCTGAAAAAAGCATTGGAGGGGCAGCTAGGATAGAACACTGACCCTGGAATCAGAAAGGCCTGAGTTAATTCCCACTTTAGACATTTACTGGCTTTGTGTGACCCTGGGCAAATCACTTCACCCTAATTGCCTTTTAAAAATAAAAGCATTGGACTGAAAGTCAGAAAACTTAGGTTTGGGTCCTAGTTCCAAGACTGGGTCTAGATACAGACAAATTAAACAGATGCCTCAGGTTCAGCTTGCAGAGATATATGATAATTGAGCAATATTGAGAACTGGAAGGTAATTCTAATTCAGTGCCCTCATTTTACAAACGAAGGAACTGAGATTCATATAGTGAAGTGACTTGCCCATAGTCATGTAGATAGTAATTAGCAGTCATGCTAACCAGGCCCTCTGCCTAAATCCAGTACTTTTCCCTAGGACTGTGCTTCCTTACTATAAATGTGAATCAGTATTTCCCAAAAAGTCTGTCCTGTATTAGTGTATTTATTTTGAGAGAAAGTTGAGAAAAACAACTTACATGTGTAACTTTGAAAACAAATGGCTTTCTATAGCTAGTCATAAACCAGGCATGCACTTTCCCAGCACTAGGAGGCATAATTTTCAGAGTGTTTCCCAAGGTTCAGTCCTCAAAGTGCCCTCTTTATTCCCTTTATGGTCTCTTTCAGGAACCTCCTCAGCTTCATCTCCATACAAGATGGCTTTCAGATCTATCTATGTATCCATCTATCTATCTATTTTTCTATCTTATCTGTCTACCTTTGTATATATCAGAAACAACCTCTCCCCTGAGTTTCAGTCCTAGATGATCAATTGGACTTTTTGTCCAGTGGATCAGTTGTCTATTGGACATTTCGAAAGATGTCCTAGAGACATCTTAAATTCAATGCAATCAAAACTGAACTCACCTTTACCCCCTAAACACATCCCTCTTTCATTTTTCCCTATTTCTCTTGAAGATACCCCCTTTCTTCAGAATCCTGGCATTTTTCTGGACTCTTCACTCTCCCTCACCCTCAATCAGCTTGAAAATCTTGATGTTTCTACTTCCATATCATCTCATTTGACCCTTTCTTTCCACTCACAGCTGCCATCTTAGTTCAGGCCTTTACTGCCTCTCCCCCAAATTATTCTAGCACTCTTTTAATTGGTTTCCCTGCCTTGAATTTCTCCCATTCTAGGCCACACTCCAGTGGCCTACCAAAGTAATTTTAGTTCAGCACAGATCTGACCATGTGACTCCCCTACTTAGTTAATTCCAGTGGTTTCCTGTTGCCAAGAGGATGAAATATAAATTCCCTTGTGTAGCTTTGAATGCCATATACGACCTAACCCTAACCTACCTTTCCAGCTTCATACCCCTCCCACGTCCTGAGAGCCAAGCAGACTGGTCTTTATCTGTTATTCACTCGTGACAGTCCATCTCTAATTTCTAGGCCTTTGTACTAACCACCTCTCATCCCCCATGCCAGAAATGCCCTCCTTCCTTCTCTCTATCTCATTGAGTCCTTCCTGTCGTTCAAGATGCAACTCAGGCACCATCTTCTACCTTTCTTGAATACCCCCCTGCCCAACTTCTGGCATTCTCTTTTCTAAACTATCTTGTATTTATTTTGTATGTGTATTTGTTAACTTTATATCTTGCTGTGTGTACACACACACACACACACACACACACACACACACACACATTTTTTTAAAAATATGCTTGTTGTCTCCTTGATTACAATGCCAATGCAGAGTCCCAGTGAGTGTTTGTATCATCAGTGTCTTTCACAATTCCTGGCATGTATGAGGTAATTCTTGATTGGTTGACTGACAGTTTCTGGCTAGAGAATAGAGCAGAGCTAGCAGTCTTGGATTCAAGGTTATTAACCTAGACACTTAAAATTAAGCATGTCCAGGTGTTTTCCAGTTTTTGATACTATAAATATGTCAAATATTATATTATAAATATAATAGCTACGAATTTTGTGCACTGATACATTATCAGTGATTTTTTTTTTTTAGACGAATGGCCAAGTCGCGGAATCAGTATGTCAAAATTACATGATCACTTTTGTGACTCTTATTTTATATTTCAATATTGCATTCCAAAAACTTTGAACTGATTTCTTTGTTCTACTACCACCATAATATTTCTCTGCAGCTTCATCAGCATTCCTTGTAGTCTTAATGACGTGATAGTATTCTACATTTACATAACCAAAGTTTAATCAGTCATTCTGCCATTTTGGGGCAGCATTGAAAAGACATATGCCCCAGAGCTTACTGTAGTCCTCTGTACAGTGTGGGTGCTTACTACGAGTTGACTGAATTGAATTAAACCACAAGATTTAATCATCTAGTCCAACCTCCAATTTTGCAGATGAGAAAACTGAGACTGAGAAAAGTAGAAAAATCACTTGACCTCTCTATGCCTTCATTTTCTCATCTGTAAAATATGGATAATAACAGTACCTACATCCTAGAGCTGTGTGAGGTCAAGTGAGATAGCATCTATAAAGCATTTTGTAGACCTTGAATTGCTATGTATGTGTGTGTGTTAATTATTATTTGATTTTTTTCAAGATCATACAACTAATAAGTGACAGACTTTGGCTTGGAACTCAGATCTTTTGATTCTGAGACCAGTGATCTTTCCATACTGCCTATTTATTTTCCATAGAATAAACAATATAAATGACTGAGATTTAAGAATCTTAAAAGTGTTTTTAAAAGGTGAACTATCCCTTTGTTTTATTTTGAGGTGTTTGCTGAAGAGCTGTAAGTTCCCTGAAATGCTCCCCAGCAAAAATTAAATGCATTTTTAAAAAATTTCTTTGGCTTCAGTTGAAATTTCCAGTTTTTCACTTGGCTAGACTATTGGAAACCTCATATGCATTGTGAACTGTATCCTTTGCTAGACAAATTAAAAGAATTTTCAGAGTTTATTCCTAAAATCCTGTTTTTT
This sequence comes from Potorous gilbertii, assembly GCA_028658325.1. Classification (NCBI taxonomy): domain Eukaryota; kingdom Metazoa; phylum Chordata; class Mammalia; order Diprotodontia; family Potoroidae; genus Potorous; species Potorous gilbertii. The sequence goes on along the minus strand of CM053769.1, from coordinate 263,992,534 downwards.
GATTTGGACCTCAGAAATGAAATGTGGTCTCACTAAAGTGTCCCCAAATGGCTTTCCAGTTGTTTTATGTTGGAACCATAGAGTTGGCAACAGCTCTCAGTTCAAGCTGTTCTCCTGCAACCCATGAATGAGAAGGTGAAACACAGTCAACAAGGCGGTACTCAAGCTCCATATTTACAAGAAGATGAAATAATGTTCAGTTTGTTTCTAACCAGAGAGGATGGAAAACTTCAAAAGGCCAGTTCTACTGGGAGGTGAATAGCCCAAGATTGCAGGCTCAGTGGATTCCACACAAAGTAAACAACTTGAGTCTATGCCCTCTGTAATGTTCAAAGTCAGTTTATTCCATCATCACTCATTGTTTCCATTATTCCAGAGATCATGGGGACTACAGAAAACCACCACAATCAAAAGGAATTGCTTCTCATTTTCAGCTTTTCAAGTTTGCTTCTTCTAAACAACAGTTAACTCCTTTGAACCGACCCAGATTAACATCAGAGCCTTGAGAGAAATACTCTGTTTCCTGAGGCATTTCGTGTGACCAAATGGAGGACTATCTAGTAACTGCCATGGAGGAGTAGTGCTAGCTTCTATTTTGTTTTGTTTGCCTTCCTTAGTTTCCCCTGAGCAGGTTCTTTGTTACCCTGTTGTTGGTTTTCTCTGTGTGAGATGAGGAACTTGAACTTTTTTTTAGATAGGTATTGCTTCATCTCCCAATATATCCATCCCCACTCCCCACATAGAATAAAAAGACGTAGCCAAAAGAAGCAATTCAGCAAAACCCATTAGTCAAGCCCAGGAGAACATGTTCCACATCCAGGTTGGCCCCACTGGAGTTAGGTGCAGACTCTTTTCTCTTCTTGTCATAATTACACAGAATTGTTTCTGTTTTTTGTTGTTATTTTGACATATTTGTTTTAGATATCATGCATGTGGTCTTCCTTGTCTGTCTTATCCCATCCCATTTATGTACAATTTGCCCGGTAGATGGACACTTACTTTGTTTCCAATTTTTTTATTCTAAAATACAACAGTATTGAAGTGTATATTGCACTTTTTTTTTTTACCTCCTTAGAGGTCATATGTTTAGCAAAGGAATCTGGTGAAAGCATTTGCCAGTTTTCTGGATATAAGGTGAAATTTCAAAGCTGTTTTGTATTTCTCTTATTATTAGTGATTTGGAACAATCTTTTATATGGTTATTAATGGCTAATCATTCTTTTGAGAACTTTGTTCATAACTTTTGATCACCTGTAGATTGGTTATATGGATTTCAGCGTTAGTTCCATACGTGTATCTTTGTTATCAAACCCCTATCAGAAGTGAAGATTTTTTTCCCCCTAATTGACCACTCTCCTTCTTACCTCCTTGCATTTATCTCAATACTAAATAAATTAAAGGTAGTTCTATACCAGTTAAACTACTAAGGGGATGGTACTTCACAAGGGAAGACAAAATAATTGTAGAATCTAGTAGAAGGAACAAACAGTCTAGAATATCAGGGGAAATTATTTTTTTAAACAAGTAATGTAAGAGGGTTAGCAGTTCCAGACCTCAAATTATACTATAAAGGAGTAATCATGAAAACTATTTAGTTCTGGTTTTAAAAAAATAGTAGTTGACTAGAACCAAATAAGAATTAATCAGAAACAATTTAACTCAACAGTTCAGTATTTGATGAACCTGAGAACTTAAATTACTTCAGGTGATCTCCTTATTTGTCATGAACTTCTAAAAAAACTGGAAAGTAGTTTTGCAAGAACCAGTTTTAGACCAAAATCTTACAGTATATCTCATAATAAGCTCAAAGTGGCCGCACAAATTGAATATTAAATATCACATCCTAAAAAAAATTCAGAGAACTAAATCATGTACGTTTTTTAGTTATACTGTGGGAGAGTTTTTAATCGAAGAAGGGCTGGAGGCAAACCAATGATTAAATCAATTCAGTACTTAAGAATGTTAGAATTTTTCGGTGATGAGAACTCTTTACAAAAGATTCTAACCAGAAAATTGTGGTTATGAAGTCTACTTTGGAAAGTCTTGAGCCTGACACCCACCTATGGGGTATTATCTGTGAGTTTTAATTGGAGGAGGGAGGAGTAACAGAGTTCAGTGACACATCTTCCTTCTTTTAACCAGAGAATGGCAACCTCTTTTCTCCTAACCTCAACTTACACTGAAATTTTGTTATTAGCACCAAATTCAGGGACTTTACCTTTAACAGATGCCTCCTATGACCACTACCAATTCAGATCTCTTCTCTTTGTAATCTCAGGACTTTCAGAAAAATAACTCTCTCCTAGAAAAGCTTAGGGATGCTTAAGGTAATTTTTTTTAAATGTTGCTTTGGGAATACAGTTGATTGCCTATCCTCAAAACATGTGACGTTAGGTTTTAAAGACTTGGTTGGGATAGAACAAAGAATCTCATCTTGAAACTTGATAGCTCTTCTTGGCGAAGTAACTCAGATAGTGGATCCTTGTTTCCATTACTGCCAACCCTAATTATAATTAGAAAAGTCCGTTCAACACTGCACAGGAGAAAAGAATTTTTAAAAAAGGTATTTCACTTGGTAGTGCATCTCTATATCTGTATTGTATAATTCATGCAGTTTTAAATTTTGTTTTGTTTTTTACTCCTTCCAAAATTTAATCTCTATTGAATTTATAGACAGATCAGTGACAGAACTGTCAAATTCATGGTTTGAAAGACACTACCTACCTGGTGCTCTCCTTTTAGTCCTGCATTTTCACTAGCATGCCTTCTAGAGCCCCAAAGGAGAAAACTCACTCTTCATCTCGTGCAAACTCAACTGACATCTGAGCTTATTCTTAGTTGGAACTAAAATCTGTATGCCTAAATTTTTTGTCTTCTGCATTTTCCAGTTATATTATTAGCTGTTCTTTCTTGTAGAGTTGTACAAGAAATCAGCGGAGTCAGGGCAGGTGGGCTGCTGTAAGACTGAGGGAAGTATGACCGTCTAGTTAGATTTGCACATGTGGGTACAAGGTATTGTATCCTTGTTCTGACCCCTGGAGGAAATAATCAAACTGCATGTTTTAAATAGCATATAGCCAGTATGCTTTGGTTTAGGGATGACCATAAATGTAAAGATTTGAAATCATTACTGAAATAATTCTATCTATCATTTATAAGGCTTTAATTTGCAAAGCACTTTAAAAATATAATCTTATTTTGTTCTCACAACAACCCCAGGGAGGTAGGTACTATTAATATTTCCATTGTGCAGATGAGGATGCTGAAGCAGACAACAGGTTAAATGACTTGCCTGCCACCATCACACAGCCAGTGCATAGCTGTCCAAGCCTAGGACTCTATGCATTGAACAATCCTGGCACCCAGGGTGCTGGAAGGAACTGTGAGACCCCAGTCTAGGGCTTTCCAGCTCTTCTGCAAAACTCTCAAATTTCATGGATCCTTGCCAATGTTTCTTGTTCAATTTTGTAAATTTACACTTTTAGATGTGTGTAAACAAGTTACAAACTTCATATGTTAAGTCTTTATAAAGATTTCTACCTAAACTAGGTCCCTTTTTCTTTTATCTATCTCCTCTCTACAACATCTGTTTGGAAGGGCAGCATAATAAGATGGGGAGAGCACTAGATTTGGAGATGGAACCAGGGTTAGAGTTTTAGTTCTGCTATGTGCTAGCTATATGTATAACTATACAAGACATTAGCATCTCTAAACCTCAGTTTTTCAAATGAGGATATTACCATCCAACCCACGTTACAGAATGATTGCGAGGAAAAGACTGTTAACCATAAAGCACTTTACATATCTAAGTTATTATTGTGGTTGTTTTCATCATAAACTGGGCCAAAAATGAGTGGTTCCACTTTTAATCACTTTTATATCGAAAATTTATTTTTATTTTTCTTTGACCCTGATGAGAAACTTTGAAAATAGAAACATTTTATTGTGACTTCCATCTTTAGCCTCACTACTCTAATCCTTTATTATACAAAGTTCTGTAATATAAGATTTTTTTACATTGCAAAATCCTAGCTTTATTTCCTCTTATTCATGGTTATTCCTTGCAGAGACCTTAGAGTTCATGTAGTACAATCCCTCTTTTCCAGATGTCTCCCAGCCATGATCAGCTAACCCAGAAGAGGAAACTCTTCCTTTACCTCCTCTTCACACCTTCAGTCAAGGGTCATTGGTCAATACAGCAAAACACAACTTGCTCTTAACTTTAGAGAGAACACTTATTTATTTATTTATTCGTTTAGATAGGGCTTTGTAAAGTTTACAAAATGTTTTACATATCTTGTATCATTTGATTCTCACAACAACCCTATGAGGTAGGTAACACAATTTTATTATCTTTATTTTTACCAAAGGGAAAACTGAGACTGAAAAGTTATGTAACTTGCCCATTATAACAAAGCTAGTGAGTGTCAGAGTCTCTGGACTCCGAGTCCATGCTCTAGAGGTACCAATGCCATACAACCTCTTAATATTAAAGCCTTTAAACTAGCCTGCTATTTGAATGACATGGGAATATAAAACTGTATTCAATAAATACCAATAAAATATACTTTCATTTAATATTTTGACTGGCTGGAAGGAGAAAGAGGAGAAAGATTATGAACATGAGAGTTAGGAAAGAGATTAGAAATAGGCAAGAAAAGAAAAGCCGGCATATTCTTTCTGCCCAGTTTCCTACAGCTATATTCCATGCTTTCTCTCCCTTCCTCCTCTGTTACTTTACCTCTGTTCCAACTCTCTCCTGTATAAACTAAGTTCATCCTGGTCACCACAGATTGTCTGTAAGCCCAATACTGTGTCATAAAAAGATTACCCCGTGGTTTCTCTTCATTCCTGATTAAACCCATCTCCATACTAACCTTTCTAACAAAAGTAGTTCATCCTTTATTATGTATCTCTTGTGGTTTTCTAATGCCCATCAAATCCATCAGCAATTCTCTTTCTACTATTTAACATCTTATCTAGATCCTTAGCTAGATCTTGTTTTTCCTTTTATAAATAAAGTGGCAATTTAGAGGAAGGATTAAGAAAAAAGTTCAAACTCTGTGTTTGGTACAGTTAAGAAGTAAATCCTTTTTATTTCTAAGAAGTCAACAAAGAGTAATATTTGAACAGATGACTCAGCTGTTTTCATTTTTCCCTTCAATATCAAGATTAGTTCTGTTTTCCTGCCTGGTATTGTTAAAAGTAGCCTGAGGCAAAAATGTACTCTTTGGTATTGGTCAAAATATGACCACCTATGCCTGCATTCTGCAAACTTCTTAGCTGCCGTGAGATGGCCAGAATTCTTCGGTGGCAAATTTCGGGTAGTGTGCAGGTAGTGAATCACAAATGGAACCACTGATTGGTTTAAGACCAGAAGCAGAACATAATATGGCTGTATATTGTCACCTTATTTATTGAATTTATAGGCGGATTATGAAATCATATGAAATGTAAGATTGGATGAATCAAAAGCTAGAATTAAGGTTGCTGGGAGAAATGTCAACAGTTTCAGATATGCAGATGATATCACGCTGATGGAAAAAGCTGAAGAATTAAGAAGCTTCTTGATGAGGGTGAAAAAAGGATGGTAAAGGCTGACTGGACACCGAACACTTAAAAAAAAATTAAAATCTTGGCAGCTGATCCCTTCCCTTTCTGGCAATAGAAGGAGAAGAAATGGAAGCAGTGTTGGATTTGTATTCTTGGGCTCAAAGATCCCTAGGGGTAGGTGGCTTTTGCAGCCATTAAATTAAAAGACACTTGCTCCTTGGAAGGAAAACAAATGCAAATCTGGACAACATAGTAAAGGGCAGAGACATCACTTTGCCAACAAAGGTCCATATAGTCAAAGCTATGTTTTTACCAGTAGTACTGTATGACTGTGACAATTGAAAGGAAAGCTCAATGCTACAGTGCTTTCAGAACTGTGATTCTGAAAGACTTTTGAGAGACCCTTGGACAGTAAGGAGATCAAATCAGTCAATACTTAAAGAAATTAATTCACACTATTCACTGGAAGGTCAAATGCTGAAGCTTATATCTATAGTCATATGGGAAAAAATGCTCTAAATCACTATTGATTAGAAAGATACAAATTAAAACATCTCTGAGGCATCACCTCATACCTATCAGATTGGCTAATATGACAGAAAAGGGAAATAATAAATGTTGGAGAGAATATGGAAAAATGGGGACACTAATGCCCTATTGGTGATATTGTCAGCTGATCCATCTATTCTGGAGAGCAGTTTGGAACTATGGCCAGATTATAAAACTGTGTATACCCTTTGATCCAGCAATACCACTATTAGTTCTGTATCCTGGAAAGATCAAAAAAAAAGGTGGGGGGGAAGGACTTACCTATACAAAAATATTTATAGCAGCCTGTTTTTGTGGTGGCAAAGAATTGGAGATGGAGAGGATGCCCATCAGTTGGAGAATTGCTGAACAAGTTGTGGTATATGAATATAATGAAATATTAGTGTGCTATAAAAAATGATTAAGCAGGTGGATTTCAGAAAAACCTGGGAAGACTTGCATGAACTTATCCGAAGTGAAATGAGCAGAACTAGGACAACATTATACACGGTAATAGCAGCATTGTGCAATGATCAACTATGAATAACTTAGCTCTTTTGAGTAACACAGTGATCCAAGACAATTCCAAAGGACTCACCACAGAAAATGCTATCCACATCCAGAGAAACAACTGATGGAATCTGAAAACAGATCAAAGACTTTTACTTTATCTTTTTTGTAATTTTTTTTCCTTCTGGTCTTTTTTTTCTTTCACAACATGACTAATATGAAAATATGTTTTATGTGATTGTGTACATACATACATGCATTTTTTGACCTGAGATTTGAACTTAGGACCTTCAAGTTTTGAGACTGACCTGCTGCCTACTACACTAAGAAGGCACGTAGGCACTCTCAAGGTCTCTCTCAAAAACTTTGAATTTGACTGTGCAACATGGGAGACACTGTCACAAGACCACTCAGCATGGCATGCCCGCATATAAGAAAAGGTGCTGTACTCTCTGAGCAAAGCAAAATTCAGACAGTACAAACTAAACACAGGATGCGCAAATTTGGGATATCCACCCCAATTTGTGCCCAACCTGTGGTAGAGCCTTTGAGCTCGTATTGATCTGATCAGCCACAGTCGGACACAGTGAAATTTCACTTTACAATGGTGATATCATTTTGGTCCTCTTCAAAGACAAAAGACAACAACCAACCAATATACACGCATATATGTGAATGTGTGCATGTGTGTGTGTGTTCCTATATAAAACCTATTTAAAATTCTTTTTTAGTGAAGGAGAGGGAGAGATAAAATTGGGGACCTAATTTTTTTTAAAAAATAAATGTTTAGATTTGTTTTACACATAATTGGAAAAAAATAAAATAGCAATTTAAAAAGAAGAAAGCAAAAAAACCCAAAACAAACACTGAAGCTGAAGTTTAATATTTTGGCCATATAATGAGAAAATAAGACTTATTGGGAAAGACCCTGATGTTGGGAAAGATTGCAGGCAAAAGGAAAAGGGAATGGTACAGAATAAGATGGATAGACAGTGTCATGGAAACCATGAGCATGAGCTGGAACAGACCTTGAGAGATAGTAGAAGATAGAAGAGCCTGGCATGTGAATAATTCATGGGGTCACAAAAAGTCAGACACAACCAAATAACTGAAGAACAAAAATATATGCCTAATTTCACAATGATTATTCAATTCAGCAAATATCCACTATGCACCTACAATGTGCAGGGTGCTTTGCCAATTATTGGTGATATGTAGAAATTGAAACAGTCTCTAGCCCAAAAGAGTTGTCCTTCTTCTGAGGGATGCAATATGCGTATAAGTAAATACAAAATCAGTCAGCAAGTTTTAGAAAGTGCACATCTGTATGTAATACCTTATAGCAGGGATTGTTAACCTTAAGTCCACAGAGCCCAAGTGAATCCATGTATAAATTTCAAAGAGTTTCTCAACTTGGATACGAAAAAGTTTATATTTTCACTGACCTCTAACCGAAATTTAGTATTTCCTATACTTTAAAATTTTTTTTAAATACATACATTGTTCTTAGGAGGTCATCAGCCTTACCAATATGTCAAAAGGGGTCTGATACAAAAAACAGTTAACATCCCCTGCTCTATGGGTTTCAGTGTGCTTTAATGCACATGATTTTATTTGATCCCAACAGCAATCTCTAAAGCAACTCAATAAGCTAAAGCATGCTGTAGCTACGGTAACTGACTCTCAGAAAGATTTAGTGATATACCTGGTTATATAGCTGGTGGCAAAGCCAGAAGTCTATTGCTCTCTTTCTTCTGCCACTCAGATTCTGTTATTATTAATTACTACCTCTTAAAGTATCTCATCCATAGAAAAATGGGACCAAATGAACAAAAGCCTAGCTAGGCTGATAAAAAGGATGGAGTAATTACAGTGCTACTAGTAAAACCATAGGTATCTGCTTAGCATCCGAAGCAACCACGTTCCCGGTTAAACATTTGAAATCCATTTTGTCTCGATTGGGGTCAGTCTAAGCCGCTGGGATGTCTAGTGCATCTCTTTATCTTCTGGCTGTAACTGATCAAGCTAGCAATGTGCCCCTGTTCTGCTGTTCTCTTTCTTGACATAAAAACATGCTGCCTTTTGAAGCCCCACCCTCTAAAGGTAATTGTGTGCTTTGTGCCTGCCTGGTGAGTCATGATGTGGAGGCGTGCACCACCTTTCTAAGGAAATGGACTGACCTATCAGAATGCAGACAATCTGAGTGCATTACGGGTATATAAAGGCTTACTCAGAAGCCATAGTCTGGAACCCACCACACAATTTATTTGGGAAATACATGACTGAGGAGTGATTTATGCTCTGCTGAACATACTGCTCACTTCAGATATTGACTATTAAGCTTCTGTCAAAACTTGGATGGCAACAGGAGATAAAATGTGACTACTCCCATTTAAGTGTTTATCTTCCTGGAGGGGATTTGATTTAACAGCCAGGTTCCTTACCTTATCTGTCCTCTTCTAGATTTATTGGTGCCAAAGACCATAAAAGATAGGTTACAGATATCAACTAGGTCTTAGGAACAATTAAAAACAAACCCGGGTCTATGTAAGTAGTCCAAGAAATTCTTTTTTTCCTTACTTTTTAAATGTTTCATTCTCACATTTTGTTTTTTATTCCACAGTAATCCTCTCCTCCTACCTACACCACCAGTAATGCCCATTTGTATGACAACAAAACATCAGTTAAGCAAAACCATCCAATGCATTAACTGTGATGTCTTTAATATTACACATCCATAGACAACCACATCTCGTCATCTGGAACCAATATTGCATTGTCCTTGATCTGAGTCCTATTATCTTTTACTGTTGTTAGGAAATCTTTTTTTATAAAAAAACACTGCCATGTGCACAGCAGAACAAAAGACAGGATTAAAAATATAAAACAATAAATTTCCTTTTCAAGAAAGCCTGTATAATAAATACTACACGTTGTGTTCAGAACTGTCCATCGTTACTTCCTTGTAGGTTTTATTTTGTTCTCTGCTGTGTACTTTTCACTTTGTTCTTTTTTTCACCCTTCCTTTCCCCCTCCCCCAAGAAGGCTACAATTAAGGGTGGACACACACACATATCATATATACACATACACAGAGACATATGTATACATACATAAATACACATAGATTTCTGTGATGATACACATATACATTCATATGCATCTATGTAAGACCATACTATATTTACACTTATTTGTCCCCGTTTCTTTGAAGGTTGATAACATCTTCTTCCGTAAGTCCAATTATTTCCATGCTCTTCTAAATCAACTAATTTCCTACACCACAGCAATATTCCAGCCTTATACTGTCTACTTACTTTCAATAGTCTAAAACAATATTCATTAATATGACTGACATGTCTTGTAGCTTTCCTAATTTTTCTCTTTTGATTAAATCTCTTTTAGTTTTAACTTTGTCTGAGATCATGACTACTATTCCTACTTTTTTCCCTAATAAATTCTACTCCTGATCTCTCATTTCTTATCCCTCCCGACCCCTCTACTTTACCTACTACCTTGCCCTCTCATTTCTTCTCTCTCATTTCTTATCCCTCCTGACTCCTCTACTTTACCTACTACCTTGCCCTACTATTCCTTAACCTGTCCCCCCAAGGATCCCTCCC
>CM053769.1:263965043-263982220 GCA_028658325.1 Potorous gilbertii | reverse complement strand
TGTACTGTTCTCTCTTTAACCCACATCTGAGGTGAGTAGGGTTCCATCTAAAAATCCCTCCCCGCTCCCTATCCCCTTAGCCATTTATTTCTTTCTGAATTTAGAAGACTTTCATACCTTTTTAGATATATATATGTGTTGTTCCTTTTTTCTGATTCTCTCATTCCTGATGACAGTAGGTTCCAGATCTAATAGCCTTCCTCCTGGCTCTAATTCCTCTTTATCAGTTTTTCCTCTCACACCTCATTTGTATAAGATAATTACTCTTTTTACTTTTTCCTAGACTATTACTTTTTAGAGTCACATCATACTCAGTTCATTCTCTTTCAAACCACCCAATTACTAATTATAATATTTAGAGATACAATTTACATTTCCTCTTATAAAAAGGAAACTGTCCTTATTGAGTCTCTTGTAATTAGTTTTTGATATTTACCTTTTATTTCTTTTGGATCTAGTATGTCATGTTTTCTATTAAGATCAAGTCTTTTTGCAATAAAATCCTGAAAGTTTGGCAATTCATTATATGTCCATTTATTTCTTTTAAGATTATGCTTAACTTCACTGAGTATGATATTTTCAGCTGGAACCTCAGTTCTTTTGCTTTTCAATATACAGTGTTCCAAGACCTGTGGTCTTTTGGTGTGGTCACTGCTAGGTCTTGTGTGATTCTAATTGCAGTAATTCTGCTGTGTTTGAATTGGTTTTCTTCTTGAGCTGGGGATTTCAGAATTTAGTTAGGATATTCCTGTAAGTTTTCATTGTAGGATCACTTTCAGGTGGTAATCAGCGGATTTTTTTTTTCTGTTTCTACTTTCCCCCCTTGTTCTAACACTTCAGGACAATTTTATGTAATTATTTCTTGTATTATTGTATCAAGATTCTTTTTTTGATCATAGCTTTCAAGTAGTCTAGTATTTTCTTGGATTTTCTTTGTTTAATCTGTTTTCCAGATCAGTTGTTTGTCTTATGAAATGTTTCACATTCTCTTCTATTTTTTCATTCTTTATATTTTGTTTTATTATTTCTTGATTTCATAACTTTGCTGGTTTTCTCTTACCCAGTTCTAATTTTCAAGGAGTCATTTTCTTCCTTAAGACTCTATATTTTTTCCAGTTGCTTAACTTTGTTTTCATAATCTTGTTTTTCTTAGATTGTTCTTTTTTAAAAAAAAAAATTTCCTCAATCTCACTTCATTTTTAAAAATCTTTCCTAAGTTCTGTGAATTCTTTTTGACCATTTGAAGTTACTCGTTGGGGTAGGAGAGGCTTTTTTTATTTTTTTTTTACTTCAGACTGAAGATGAACCTCAGCCTTCTCTATCCCCGTAGTAACTTTCTCTGCTCATTTTGTACAACATGTATAACAACTTGCTATAATCCCCTCTAATCCTAAAGTATGGGATATGGTGCCTTTGACGTCAAGTCTTCCTTCAGTTCTCCCCTCTGGTCTGGAACTGAAACCTCCTCCAAGTGCCCATAGCTAGCAAACATCCCACCCCCCCCCCACCCCCACCCCCCCGCTTCACTGCTTCTACACTCGCTGGGTGTATGCTGGTTCCTTCTTGCTCAAGACCACATCTTGACAGCACAGCTGGGCCTAGCATCTCTTATCGGTAGAGGTTCCTTCAGTCTTCCCCTGCCCAGACAACTGACTCCTCACACTGTCAGGAGGTGAAAATTCCTTTGGCTGGGGTTGAGGCTACTTCCAACCCAGCTAGCCCTAGGGCTCACTGCCTGCTGTTTCAGAGGAACTAGCCTGGAGGTGTTTACACTTCACAGGGAGCAAACCTCAGTCCTGGGATTTTTCTTCCTGGGAGGACCACTGTTCTGTCCCAGCTCTTGTTTGTTTTTACCCTGCATTCATCCTGAGGCACTATTTTGTCTTGCTTGTGGGGGAAATCTAGAGAGCTTGGAATTTTCTGACCTATTCTGCCATCTTCTCAGAATCCTCTCTGGAACTCCTTTTAAAAAAGAAAGAAAACATTTAAGATTAAGCCTCCAAGTTGAATCAACAGTTATTTAGCAACATGATGTAGTGTAAAGAGCACCAGACTAGAACCAGTTCTGATCCAACTTGGCCACTGAGTAGCTTTTGTTATCCCAGAGAAATCTCTTAGACTCTAAAGATGTATTAGCTACACCTCTCATGGTATAGCTATAAAATCGAGTACTGCTCTGGAATATAGTTTGTGAAATCATGCCTGTCATATACCTATGTAGATAATTCACAAAAAGGTATCATATGGGTGAGAAATGAAGCATGTAGATTAATTGGTTGGATTACTGATGTAGATAGCTGATGGTTTCTGTCACTTTCCCAGTCATCTCCATACTGCAGAACCAACCCTTAGCCCCTACTGAAACTCAGTTTCCCATCCTTGTGACCTTGGACTCTGATTGGTTATCATCCACTTTTATCTTGTCCAGTTTCAACCCTACCATGACACTTCCTGGTCATCATAATGCTGTGCTGCCATATGTACCATATCTGCTTCTCACCTTCCAGCCATTCCCTCTGATCTTTCTTTCTTGACTTACTTTACTTCCTTGTGTACTCTGGTGATCCAGCCAGCTCATCTTCTCTGTGTTCCTCACATATGACATATCTCCCATCTTCTTGCTTTATATTGTCTCATTCATATAACTAGCATATTCTCCCCCTTTACTTCTGTCTCATAGAGTGTCTCTCTTTCTTTAAGATGCAGCTAGCTCAAATACCACCTTCTTCTGCATGCTAATCCCACCAACTACTAATACTCTTCCTCCAAAACTACCTTGTATTTACTTTGTATATTTATATCTATTTTTTTATATTTATGCCATACAATTATGTTTGTACTTGTTGTCTTACCATTAAAATGTAAGCTCCCTATGAGTGGGAACATTTCTTTCTTTGTATTCCCAGCACCTGGCATAGTACTTGATGCATAGTTTTAGGCTATTTAACAAATGTTTTTTTAAAAATCCATTTTATTTTCAGGTCTGTATTCCTTCCTTCTCACCTCATAAATCTTTTCCTCCCTCACCCCCCACATTGGTGAAGCATGAAAAACAAAACCTTTTACAAACATGTATAATCAAACAAAACAAATTCTTGCATTGAGCTTGTCCAAAATAGGAGTATTTGTGTTCTCACATGTGCAGTTTGTGTTTATGTGTCTCAGTCTGCACCTTGAGTCCATTGTCTCTCTAATCTGGAGGTGGGTAGCATGTTTTCATCATGAATCTTCTGAAACTGTTATTGGACATTTTGTTGATCATACATCCTAAGTTTTTCAAAGTTGTTTGTCTTTACAATATTGTTATTATATAAATTATTCTTTCTTCTCACTTTGCTTTGTATCAGTTCATACAAATCTTCCCAAGATTCTCTGAAACTAACCCTTCATCATTTATAGCTCAATAGTATTCCATTACATTCATATACTATAAGTTGTTTAACCATTCCCCAGTTGACAGGCACCCCCTTAGTTTCTAGTTGTAACAACAAGAAGAGCTGCTATAAATATTTTTGCTAATATAAATCCTTTTTTTCTTGCTTTTATTTCTTTAGGATATAGACCTAGTAGCATTATTTTAGGTCAAAGAATATCCAGAGTTTAATAGCTTTTTGGGCATATTTCCAAGTTGCTTTCCAGAATGGCTGGACCAGTTCTTTCAACACTGAATTAATATGCTTGTTTTCCCACAGCCCCTCCAGCATTTGTCATTTTCTTTCAGTCAGCTTTCCTAGTCTGATGGGTATGAGATAATAAGCCAGAGTTGTTTTAATTTGCATTTGCCTAATTATTAAGTAATTTAGAGCCTTTTGGATAGCTTTGATTTCTTCTTTTGAAAACTCTTTTGACCTTTATCAATTTTAGAGTGGCTCTTATTTTTTTTTTTTTATCAATTAAGCCAATTTTCTATGTATCTTAAAAATGAAATGCTCTATTTGACATTCAAAGTTCTTATAACTTAGCCCCCTGCTACCTTTCCAGTCTTCTTACACTTTACTCCTCGTTGTTCCATGAAAAAACCACTCCATGTCTTGGCACTAGACATTTTCTCAGGCTATCCCCTATGCCTGGAATGCTCTCCCTCTTATACTCTTGATGGTTGAGCTCTCTGGCTTTCTTTAAGTCCCAATTAAAATCTCATTTTTTACTAAAAGCCTTCTCCAGTCCCTCTTAACTCTAGTAACTTCCCTCTGTTAATTATTTCCTTTTTGTACTGAATGTAGCATATTGTCTCTCTCATTAGATTGTGATTAGATATTTGTATCCCCAGTGTTTAGCACAATGTCTAGCACATGTTAGGCACTTAATAAATGTTTATTAACTGATTGATTGAAATGAAGCCTTTATCAGAGAAATTTGCTGCATAGGGGGCCCCCCCCGCTAATTTCCTGGTTTCTTAATTGATTTGTATGTGAAAACTTTTAAATTTTATATAATCAAAATTGTCCATTTTAGTCTTCTGGACCTCTTTATCCCTTATTTGGCCATGAATTCTTCCCCTATCCATAGATCTGAAAGGTAACATCTTCCATACTCTTCTAATTTATGATGCCACCCTTTATGTCTAAATTGTGTACTCATTGGGGGTTATCTTGATAGATAGTGTGAGATGTTGATCGCTACCTAGTTTCTACCAGCTGCTTTCCACTTTTCCAAAGGCTTTTTGTTGAAAGGTGAGTTTTGCCCCGGTAGCTGAGATCTCGCACCGGGGTCAGAGTCCGGAAGACCTGAGTTAAGACCCAGCCTTAGATACTTACTTGCCGTGTGTCCCTGGGTAAGTCACTGAACCTCTCCAGTCCTTCTCTCCTCACCTGCACAGTGGGATAATAATAGCCCCCGCCTCTCTGAGTTCTTGACAGGACTTGGCCCAGCACGGTCGTGGTGCCGGAGGAGAGAAGAGGATGTAGAGGAAAGATGCTTTACAAGTGAAATAACAGGCTTTGGATCTTGCAACAATTAGCTACGAGAGAGGAAAATTAAAAATTGAGGATGACACTTAAGTTGTAAACCTGGGGGACTAGGAGTATGGTGGTACCCTTGAGAGTGATGGGGAAGCGGTGCGGCAGGGGAGTGTTTAGAGGGAAAGATAATGAATTTGATTTTGGACATATTTAGTTCAAGATGTCTAGTGGTCATCCAGTTTGAAATGTCCTAAAGGCAGTTGGAGATGCAAGATGGGATATACGCAGAGAAATTGGAACAGAAAAGCTAATTTTGAGAATCATCAGCAAAGAGGAAGTAATCAAACCTGTGAGAGCTAGAGATCACCAAGTGAGAAAGCACAGAAGGATAACATGAGGACCTGGGACAGATCCCTATGGAACACCTACATGTAGAGGAGGTGATTTGGAGGAGGAGCCAGCAAAGGAGACTAAAGCAAGAGCAGTCAGATAGCTTGAAGGAGAACCAGGAGAAGAGAGTAGTGTCCTGAAAACTTAGAAAGAGGGGAATAGAATATCTAGGAGGAGAAGGTGAACAAATAGAAGCTTATCCAGCAGGCAAATTTGCGGCTTTGGATTGATAGCCAAGATCTTAGTAGCTAGAAAATTAGATTATATATAATACCATAGAAATTAAGATAGGTAAATATAACATCTAAAACTTGGGGACAGAAATTAATGTCTCAAGTACAAAGTTAGGGAGCCATGATTAGTTAACAGTTTGTCTGAAAAAGAAAGATCTTGGGGTTTTAAGGGACTGCAGGCTTTATGGTAGTTCCCCTCCTCACCTCCTCCAAAAAAAAGTTAATGCACTCTTCAGGTGCATTATGAGGGATATGGCTTCCAAGAATAAGGAGGTAATAGTCCTTGTCAACTTTGCCTTTGTTAAACCATAGCCAGAGTATTGTTTTCAATTTGGATACCACAGTTTATATTATCAATACATTGGAAATTGTCCAGTAGAGGGCACCTAGAGTGGTGAGTAATTCTGAATTCATGCCATATAAAATTGGCTGAAGGAATTGCGGATGTTTAGCCTGAAGAAGAGAAGACTGGAAGACATGATAGCTCTCTCCAGTTATTCAAAGGACTGCCAAACCTAGAGGAATTAGATTTGTAGTTCTGTTTTTGATGTCAAGAAAAACTTCCTAACAGAGTTGTCTATAAGTGAAATGAGTGACTCAGGAGGTAGTGGATTTCTCTTCATCAGCAGTTGTCAGCCAGAAACTGAATGCCCCCTTGTTGGATATGTTGTAATATAGATTCTTTTGAGCATATGGGTTAGACTGGCTGGCCCCTGAGGTCCCTTCCAAACCTGAAAATCTCTAATTCTGAGTGAAAACACCAAGGTTCCACATTGGAAAACTGGTTGAATAATGGTGAAAGAGAAATAGTCAAATCAAAATGAGATATATACGTTTAGAGGGTTTAAGTAATAAACACAGTTTTCAGATATGTTATATGTTCATTGCTAGTGAAACATACAGGCAGGGATCTTTTGAAAGCAGCTGGAGATGTAGGTCTAGAGTGCAGATAAGAAATCAGAGCTCAAGATATAGATCTCGGAAAATCTACATATAGTTCTATAATACTCAGAGGGTTTTGGCCTATCCATTCACACAGGAAAGACCAAGTGAATAAAGTGCCTTTTCCTCATATTTCAAGATATATTTGGATAGAACCCTTCTAGACTTTATCAGAGAGAGAGAAAGAGTGCACATGGGCCATGAGGGTGGGGAGGGGAGGGGGAGTATACACACACATACACACACACACACACACACACACACACACACACACACACACACAGAGTCTGTAGACCTAATGAACTAGTCCCAGAGTTCAAAAGGAGGAGAAAGAGAATAATTGAATTGCTCTGGGGAAGTTGCAAAGCACCTTTACTGATTCTCACACTTAACAAAGAAGCAAAAGCCCATCTTTTCATCACTAACATTGTATTGGTATTGCCGAGTGACCACAAGATATGTCTGTAATATGACTTCCATTATCTCCATTGAATAAAAGATATATATCACACAAAGGGCAATGGGAAAGCACTTATAGTGTGAGCAGACTGCAACATAAAATAACCAAGGAACTCTTAAGAAGAATAAGAGTAAAGAACATTGTTAAGGAATTGTATGTCAGAAAGAGAAGATGGGCTGATCACATGGCAAAAGTGAGGAATGACAGGTAGCTAGCCATGGTTTTCCACTGATACCTGAGTAATGTCATCATAAGATGAGGGAAGTCTTGTTGGGTGGACCCACTGAAACAAAACCCACTTTTGGGGGAGTATGGAAAAGCCTTCTATAGGATGAATAGGCATGGATGTTTGCTCTTCATCTCTGGAGGGAACACATTAATGGATGAGATAATTGATCCAATTGTGCATAGTATTTTAGTAGTTGAAGCTGCCTCGTCCTCTGGTAGCTAAGTCAGGTGGTGTTTTTAGTAAATGTTTAGGGCTTGGAATGAGCTATTGGTATCATTTTATTCTAAAACACCACTGTTCACTGGGAAATATTGTTCAGATAATTATTCTAATGAGACTCAGCAGTGTGATCTGCTAAAGAAAGAAGAGAAACGGTTGTGGAAAATTATTTTTAGACATAAGATGTGTCAGTACTTCCATTCCTGACCAAATAGGCGAGAAATCCTTCCAGTGCGTTCAGGCAGATGCCTAAGTATAGACATCTATTTTGAAACTTCCTCTTATAATATTTTACTTCATCCATGCTACTATAATACTTTTGATGTTTAAACAATTTTATGTAACCTCCAAAAATGCATGGTATGTGAGTCCAGAGTATCACCAGACATGAAAATGGCCATAGTGATACATAGTTATACTAAATACATATGCATTTATATGTGACTGATTTTTTAGTCTCCCCTTATCAAAAACGTGTCAAATTCAAAGACTGGGCCCTTACCACATTAAATTGCTGACATTGCTTGCAACACCAAACAAGCACCCCACCATACCCCAGGAAGAAAAATGCAGAATGGTTGACTACTCTTTTAGAGATCTGTTTTTCTGACCCAATGGAAAGCTTTCAAAGGAATTATTTTCCTTTAGGGGGAATATGGAGTAAAAAACCACATGTTCCCCCCAAATACCTTAAAAAATACTCCTCCCTCTCCTACCTTTTGCATTTGCTGGTTAAAAAACTAAGGCTAATATGACAGCAAGATTTGTACCTTCACAAGTAAATATTACAATTTAACCAGATAACTTGTGGAAGCTTGTTAGGTGAAGTGACTCACTTACGTAGATGAAGTTATTTTTAGAGTTGTAATTTGTAGTGTTTAAAAAGGAATAAAGAGATGGTAAAAGGCTAGATCCCTTATTATAGTTTACAGAGCTCATGAACCCAGCATCCATGTAAAAGATGACTAAGCATGGGGTCGGTTGGTACTTTCTCTCAGAATTTTACAGACATGAATCATCTACTTTTGTCTGCAGACACAGCACTGAGGTACCTGTGACTCAGCTCCTGTTTGAAAATAGCACTAGTATTCAATTCAGATACACTCTTTTCCTTAAGTAGCAAGGAAATTACATACCAAAGCTAAATAGGCCTTTGTATTGTTCACCAATGAGATGCTTTTAATGCAATGATTTCTCATCTGTGCTTTTAGAGGACCTCTTTGTGACTGGTACTAGGAAAGCCACTCTTACCCGTTGCCATTCTAGTGACACCTACCTTATTTCTGGCTCACTGACCCATAAGCATGGTTACCTCTAGCAGAAAGCTTGTCCTTTTCCCTCTGTCTCCCAGATTGGGTAACTACAACCAGATTTCTCCAGCATCCAGGCTTAATTCTTCTATCAGATAAATCTCAGCATGTGACTGAGTCACAAAGAAGTTTCAAAAGTAATCAATCAAAGTGTCCAAACAACTGAATTATGCTCTACTGCCTGGTTCTTTTCCCCCAATCATCTGCAGAATTCAATAGTCTTTATAGTTCAGCAGGCCTCTCCCAGTATTCATTCTAGTCGTCTGGCTCACCAACTTTGATTTCCATAAGCCTGATCTCAGAGGGCAAGAGTTGTAATGCAAGGCGGAGGCCTAAATATTCAGATTCCCTTTGGATAGACAGAGTGATATGGCCCTGCTTCTCTCAGCCACACCTAGTAGAAGTCTGATTGCTGTAACTTCACTCCTGTAATATTGGACCACCAATCATCTGGTAACAGCTACTTGAGGGAAAGTTTGTGAACCTGAACTTTGGAGCGTATCCTGCAATCTCAAAACCTTTTTATTGATAGAAACTTCATGAAGGAAAAATTACATATAATTCAGGGTTATTTTCAGAGGTGGGCACAAAAAATAGGACTGCCATTAAAATGGGGAAGTGGGGAAGAACTTGTTTCTTTAAGGAGCAAGAAATGATATCAGTTTTAGACATGTTGAGTTTCACTGATAGCTTAATATCCTAATGATCATGCAAATAGTAAGGTATAGTGGAAAGAGGACTGTATCTATAGAAAGAAGACCTGGGTTAAAATCCAGCTTCACCATTTATTATCTGTATGGCCTTAGGCAAAATCATTTTACTAACTTCTCTAGAGCCTCAATTTCCTCATTTATAAAATGAGAGCATAGGACTAGATGCATTTTTGAAATTATTCCCCGCTCTAAATATATGATGTTAGGATGTCCTATAGGTAATTTAGAAGTATACCAGAAAGCTGCATGGATGCAAGGTAAATGCTAAAAATGTAAATTTAAGAATTATCAACTTAGAGATGGTCAATTTTACAAGCATAAGATAGGGAAGGAGTGACTAGATAACCATTTCTCTGAAAAATATGTGAAGGTTTTAGTTGATAGCAAACTCAATATGAGTCAACAGTGCGATACAGCAGGCCAGAAAGAGCTAATACTCTTTCTCCCCGCTCCCCAATTGTTTAAACATTTTTATTTAAAGTTTTGAGTTTCAAATTCTGTCCCTCCCTTTTTCCCTCTCTCCCCTTCTCCCTGAAATTGTAAGCAATCATATATAGGTTATACATGTGCAGTCATGACATTGGAACTCATCAAGTATAGCAGTTTGGAGTTGTTCAGTGTAGAGACAAAAGACATGTATGCCACAGTAATTCCTGAAAGTATCATTACATTAAGAGCCCAAGAGAATAATTGATGAATATAATTGAATGACACCAAGTCATCAAAAAAAAGATTATATTGAGTAGGGACCACCATTTTCAGTAATGGGCCATATGAGAAGTTCATAAGTGTAGGTGCCTGATTTTAAAAATTCTTAACAAGGGAAAAAGCATCATAGTCCTTTAAAAGCATATAAAACATTTCCATATTAGTAATTTTGTACAAGAAAACTCAAGAAAAAAAGAAAGTAAAGACAGTATGCTTCAATTTTCAATCTATATTCAATAAATCTATCTGAAGGTAGATAGTATGTTTCATCATTAGTCCTTTAGGATTGTCTTGGATCATAACTAACTTTATAGAACAATATTGCTATTACTGTATACAACATTCTCCTGGTTCTGTTCATTTGACTGTGCATCAGTTCATGTAAATCTTTCCAGGTTTTGCTAAAATCATCCTTCTTGTCATTTCTTAGTGCACAATAGTAATCCATTACAATCATATACCATATCTTGATTAGCCATTACCCCATGATGGGCATCCCTTTGAGTTCCAATTCTTAGCCATCATATAAAAAGAGGCTATAAATATTGTTGTATGAGTAGGTCCTTTTCCTTTTTTGGGATGTCTTTGAGATATAGACCTAGCAGTAGTATTTTCTGGATCAAAGGGTATACATACTTTTATATATAACCCTTTGAGCAAAGTTCCAAATTGAAGAGCTAATTGTCTTAAAAGAGTCTGCTGCATTAAGAGAAAAATGACTTCCAGGAATAAAGAGGTGATTAATAATCCTACTCTGCTTTTCCCTGGTCAAACCACATCTGGAATAATGGGTGAAGCTGTACCTACCACATTCAATGAAGGACATTGATAAACTGTAGAGCATCCAGAAAAGGGTAACCATATGGGAAATGGCTTCAAAATTATGCCATCTAAGAATTAGTTGAGAGAACTGGAGAAAGGAAGACTGGGACACTAGGGAGGTAGGACATGAAAGCTACTTAAAGTGTTCGAAAGTATGGAATATTTTCCTACTCTTTGTATTGTATACACAATTCTAAAAAGCATGGTCTAAACTACCATAGCAGATAAAAAGTAGGAAATGAAGAGGTTCATGATCTGCTAAAGTCAGCTTTGCTGATAATGAGAATGAAGGTAGGAAACCTCTTAGAAGGGTGACACTGGAACTCATCAATTTTGGAACTATTCATTGTAGGAACAAGTAGACATGTATGCCACACTAATTCATGAGGACATCATTATATTAAGAGCCCAAGAGACTAATTGATGAATATAATCAAATGACACAAAGTCATCAAAAAAAGATTATATTGAGTAAGGACCACCATTTTCAATTATGTATACATATATATGTGTGTGTGTGTGTGTGTGTGTGTGTGTGTGTGTGTGTGTGTGTGTATACATATGAAGTCAGTAAGTGTAGGTGCCTGATTTTAAAAATTCTTAACAAGGGAAAAACATCACAGTTCTTTAAAAGCATATATTTTTAGCAGAAATGTGAAAGCAGTCCAAAAAATAGTTAATATAACATTATTAATATGAAAGTACATTTAATAGATCTAGTGATACTCATATATCAATTTTGATAAAGTCAGTGAGAATACTAGTATTTAAGATAAATCTTTTCTTTTTTCCTCAATTACATGTAAAAACATTCATTTAAAAATTTTTTGAGTTCCAAATTCTCTTCCTCTCTCCCACTCCTGCCCCTCCTTCAGGAGGCAAGTAATTTGCTATGGATGATACATACGTAGTCATTCAAAACATATTTCTATTTTAGTCATGTTGCAAAAGAAAACAGAAAAAAAAAAAAAGGAAAGTCATTTTCCTTTTCTGTCATATTAGCCAGTCTGATAGATGTGCAGTGGTACCTCAGAGTTGTTTTAATTTGCATTTCTCTAATCAAGAGTGATTTAGAGCATTTTTCCTGTGATTATAGATAGCTTTGATTTCTTCTCCTGAAAACTGGCTGTTCATATCCTTTGACCATTATCAATTGGGGAATGACTTGTATTCCTAGAAATTTGACTCAGTTCTTTAATATATTTGAGAAGTAAGGCCTTTATCAGAGAATATTGCTGTAAAAAAAAAATTCCCTCAATTTTCTACTTTCCTTCTAATCTTAGTTGCATTGGTTTAATTTGTACAAAAACTTTTTTAATGTAAGCAAAGTAATCCATTCTATATCCTGCTCTCTATCTGGTCATAAATTCTTCCCTGACAGGTAAAATATTCCATGCTCCCCCTTTGCTTATGATATTACCCTTTATGTCTAAATCATGTATCCATTTTGACCTTATCTTTGTATTTGATGTGAGGGGTTAGTCTATACCTACGTTCTGCCAAACTGCTAAGAAAAACTCTTCTTAAGAACTGTGAGTTGTAGTCAGTGTCAGCCAATTTGTAATCTGTTTTAAGGTTTCTATCACTGATGGTAGTTTTCTGCTTTGATTTCAGCAATTTCATGTAAGACACTGTACCTTCAATCACTTATTGCCTTAATTTCATCCACATAGCCAAAAACTCTAGATAGACCTTGTTGGCCCACTATCAATTATATGTGTGGTTCATTTTTTATTCATCTGTAAGTCTTGGGTTGACCCCACCCAACATCGTAATCCATGGTTAGATTCTTTGAATGTTCACCATTCTCTATTCTGTGGGGAAATATGTCATCATCTATGTCACATTTCTTTCAAAAATTGTTTTCTTTTTTTAAAATGAGGTGCTAAAAGGAGACAACCTCCAACTATCTGGAAAGTTGAGCTGCCTAGAACATCTTGTTCTGCAAGAGTTCTAAATACCTAAGGTTTTAGAAGAACAAGCTAAGCCCAATGTCAAAATTAAGTACTTGCTTCATGAATTTGTACAGCTAATGTTCACTTATCCCTGGCAGTTCATGACAAGAACATGCTCAATCAAAAATCTCTTAACTTTATCCCCAATCAAATCATTTTTTATCGGAGTCGCTACTGAGAGGAAAAATTAATTTAGCGTTCATTGTTTTCCCTTGCATAGTTGTTTTAGATTTCAGAGCTGTATTCTGAATGAAATGCTATTTGAAAATCAAATAGTAGACATAACTAGACATCATCTTCTCTTTTTCTCTCACTTCTGTGATGATAAAAAGATGATATGCTGTAGAAAATTGTCTGCAAAAGCCTACCAACCTTGTGGACCAACAGGTTTTAAAAGAATTCCAAGCTATTAACCATATCAAATCACCCTCACTAGTAGAAATTCAAATCAAAACATCTATGAGATTTCACTGCATCATCCAACAAATTGACAGAGATGACAAACATATAAATGATTAATCAACATTGACCTTTGAAAAGACTGTGGAATGAAGGCATACTAATACATTGTTGGTGAAACTGTGAATTGATCTAGCCATTCTGGGAAACAATTTGTAATTATACTTTAAAATGACTAAAGTGTTCATACTCTTTGATCCAGAAATCCTGTTACTAATCTTATACCCCAAGGAAGTCAAAGACAGAAATAAAGATCCTATAAATACCAAATTATGTTTGCAGCACTTACTGTGGTAACAAAAAACTAGAATCAAAGTAAATGACCATTATTTGGAAAATGATTAAATAAATTTTGGCATATGGATGCATTGGAATATCACAGCACCATAAGAAATGGCAAATGAATATTTGTGAAAGCAAAAGAATGGTATATGAACCAATGCAGAGTAAATCAGAAGAACCAGGAAAACAAAACAATGGCTATCATTATAAGTGAAAGTGTAGTTAGTATAAATGGACAAAGAATGAAACTGAAAGGTATATAATCATCTTCATGATAAAGAACCATTTATTAAATATTTTATCATGTGTTTGACACTGTTCTAAGTGTTGAGGTACAAAGAATGGCAAAAAATCCCTGCCTTCAAGGAGATCACATTCTCATGAATGTGCAAACAAGGTATATAGAGTATGAATGGGAGGTAATCTCAGAAAGAAGGCACTAAGACATGGGGGTTAAGAGGAGTGAAAAGGCTTCCTGCAAAAGGTGGGGTTTCAGTTGAATCATAAAGAAAGCCAGGGAAACCAGGATAGAGTAATGAAGAGGGATAGTATGTCAAGTATGAGGGATTATTAGTAAAAAGTCATAGCATTAAGAGAAATGCAAGGAACAAGAGGCTACTCTATCCCTATCTTGGATTATGTGCAGGGGAGTAAGTTGAAAGAAACTGGAAAGATAGAAAGGGACCAAATTGTGAAAAGAAACTGGAAAGAGAGAAAGGGACCAGACTGTGAAAAGTTTTAAAAGCCAAGCAGAAGATTTTATATTTGATCCTGGAAGTAACAGGGAGCCACTGGAGTTTATTGAGTAGAGAAGTGACATGCTGACACTTTTAAGTAAATCACTTTGGCAGGTGAAGTAGAGGATGACTTCGAGTAGAGAGAGACTTGTAGTAGGGAAACCAGGCAGCAGGCTTTTACAGTATCAGTAATTGTAATGGCCAAATTTGGCTCTAGAGAATTACTGAAAAAATAAACCTCCTTCCCTTCTTTACAAAGGTGGAGGACTGTGTGTGAAATATTGCATGTATTTCACATTTATTTGATGGGTTGGTTTTTCCAAACAGCTTTTTCTTTTTCTTTTTGATGCAAGGTATGGCTCATAGATTTAGAAGAAGGAGATGGGATATATTCAGAAATGAAAGTGATCTAAAAACAAAATATAATCATTTTTTTAAAAAAGTTTATATTTGGATCAAACTGTCATTAATTGCATAGACTTCTCAAATATTGAACAGAAATGAGAATACTTTTTGTTATATTGGTTGCTTTTGATGACTTTCTAGACAGCATGACAAACTACAAGAAAGTACAAAATCTAGCACCTTTTTGGGGGATTGTTTTTTTTTAGAAGACCCTCAGGCTAAGAATGTTTTTCAAAAAAAAAGTTGTCATAAGGTTTTATTGTATTTAAATATGTAAAAAAAATAATTCTTAGCTCATGGTCTGTACAAAAACAGGAAACATAGGTCATAGTTTGCCAATCCCTGACACAGTAGATAGAAAGCTGGCCTTGGAATAATAAATACCCTGTTCAAGGGCCACCTCTGATACCTAGTGAATTTATGACTCTGGGCTAACTTCTCTATGCTCTTTGATGATTCTCTAAGACTCTACATTGCAGAGCAGAAGCTGGTCTACATTGATAGGAGAATTCCTTATACTATAAATTTAGAAGTACCCACTATAATATTTTCTATTTTTAGGAATATAGAAGTTTAACATACCTGACTACTTCAAAATATTGCAGAGATATTCTGTGTGTTTCTATGTGTGGTCAAGTCTAGCTATTCTTTTTAATTTCCTCTTCTTAAATATAGGTATTACTTAAAGAAACTAGACATGTTTCATTTAAAGAAGACTCATATCCATCTTCACGTATATGAAGGACTGTCCAGTGGAGGAGGGTTCACCTTTTTCTCTTTGGCCTCAAAAGACAGAATCAGGAACAATAGGTGAAAGTTGCAAAAACGCAATTAAATTTAATGCCAAGAAAAACTGTAACAATTAGAGATGTCCAAAAGTACAGTGAGCTGGTGGTGAATTCCCTCTCCTTGGAGGTCTTCAGGCAGATGTCAGATCATTAGTTGTCAGGCAGATTTCTTATAGGAAATCATCTCTTCCATGTATTAAACTATACAGGCATTGGGATCTCTTCCAACTCTCATACTCTATGGTTCTGTGAAATTTGGTTATCGCTTCCTCCCATAAGTCATCTGGCACTAAAGTGGAAGAGTCCACATGTGAATATTCCTTGCTAATAAAACTAGATCAAAATAAAATCTCTGACTGATTTTGTCTGTTTGTTGCCCTTCTTGTGCTTTCCTTTACTATTACTCTCAGATGATATAGCTTAATATGGTCTCACGCTAAGCTCCTTCCTAGATTTTTTTCTCCTCAGCTGCTTTGTTAGATGAAACTATAGTTTTCTGTTATTCTACTCAATAATGTTCTCCAAACAAGCTTGTACTAGGTATTGGTATTGCCTTTGGCTATTATGGTTATGTGCTTGGCAAGATTTTTTTTTTGATGGAGAAAGTTGATAAGACTCTTTTGTCTATGTTTTAGTGTTATTTTATATCATTTAAAAATCTCTAAAAACGTAGAGGTCAAAGCCAGTCTCTTTATCCTTTTGTTTTTCCCATTTTGGAAGATTTAATAGCTTATTTAGATAAATGTCTGTTATCACAGTTTTTTTTATTTTTATCTTTTCTTCTAATCTCATATTTACTTTGACCTTTGCTCTAATTAGTCAGTGATTTGACTGAAAACAGACACCTGTTTGTGGAATGACCTCTACATCTGTGACTTGTTTTTTCCTATCAGTTAAGATACAGACAGCTTCATTTTTCATGATATTGTTGGATGTGCTTACCTTATCCAGTTCCTTCCAATTCCCTTCTTAAGGAAAGTATTCAAGATTCAAGGGCATGAGGCTCTGAGTAGTCCAGAGCCTTTGGACTATTTCATTTTTTGATCTGAAGGCCTATTTTCCAACAAATTTCCACATCACCTTAATTTCCCAATAACAACCCCCTTCCAAGAGTCATTCTTTATAACAGAGAAGAAAAGAACAGTTTATTAAAACTAAAAATGCATCAAGCAGGTCCTATATTTTATGCACTATTATACATTCATTGTTCCTCCCCCACAAACACCCCCTGAAAAGAATGAAAAGAAGCATATTCTCACATCTTTTGTTTTTAAAAGAGCAACCTTATCATTACAGTTACATAGAATTCAGTTTCAGATTTTTATGTTCTTTCATTTTCATTATTGTAATTGTGTCAGTCACTCACTCAAGTTATCAAGCATTTATTAGGTTCTTACTACGTGCTATGCTGTGCTAAGTGCTGAGGATATTAAGAAAGGCAAAAGGCAGTTCTTGCCCTTATGGAGCTCCCAGTCAAATGAGAGAGGCCATGTGCAAATAACTGAATGCAGGACATAATCCAGCAAAGGCCAAGACTTAGTTTAAGGAGGGATCAGAAAAGATTTCTTTACAAGTTAGGATTTTAGGAACCATAGGAAGTGGAGATGAGGAACATTCCAGGCAC
>CM053769.1:263898520-263964543 GCA_028658325.1 Potorous gilbertii | reverse complement strand
CCCCCCCCCCCCCCCCCCCCCCCCCCCCGCGGTGCAGTGCAACACATTCAAGCCTGTTGTTTTCTTGCTTCTGTTTACTTCATTCTGCATCATTACATATGTCTTCCCATACCTTCCTTATGTCTGCCCTATTCATCTTTTCTTATGGTACAGTAATATTTCATCACATTTATATAACATAATTTGCTTAGTAATTTCCCAGTTGGGAAAGGATTCTAGGAAGGTGGCAGAGTAGTTTAAAAAAAGTTTGACTCTCCAAATTTCTTCCACAGAAAAAGACAGAACATCAGCTCAGACGGAAAGTAGAACAGCAGAAATAAATAAAAGTCAGGGGAAAGCTGTAGTTCTCCTTATGCTTCTTGAGAAAACCCCCAGGAAAGACTCAGTCTCCTGGGATGGCTGGAGTGAAGTGCAAACCTCTAGGCCAACTCTGTGGAATCAACAAACTACTAGCCCTGCAGACAGATGGGGTTGGGAGGCAGCCTCAGCCTTAGAAACTTTCATCTCATGGACAATGTGGGGGGGTCTCATGGCTAAGAGAAGACTGATGGACCTTCCACTGTTGAGGGATGCCAAGCATAACTGTGCAGAACAGATGTGTCTCAGACTGTAGCTGCATGGAGAAGGAGCTAGCACACACCTGGTGAGTGCAGAAGGGCAGGGACCCTGCTGGCTGTGGACACCTGCAGAGGAACAGAGTCCCTGGTTTCAGTTCCATCACAGAGAAAACAACTGTGAAAGACTTGGCTATTCTGATCAATGTAATGATCCCAGACAATTCCAAAGGACTCATGATGAAAAAATTCTGTCCATCCCCAGAGAGTGAACTGCTGAACTCTTGAGTGCAAATTGAATCATAATGTTTTCCTTTTAAAATATGGCTAATATGGAAATGTATTTTACATGATTACATAATTGATATATTGTTTGCCTTTTCACTGGATGGGGGAGGGGAGGGAGGAAGAGAATTTGGAATTCAAAATTTTTTTTAAGTTAAATTTTGGAAAGATTTTTTAAAAACCCACATGAGAAACTGAGGTCCAGAGGTCATGTGACTTGCCCAAGGTCACATAGGAAATAAGTATCAGAGCTGGGTTTGAGTGTAGGTCTTCTAGCTCACCAGTTAGTCTCCTTTCCACTCTACCACAGAAATGGAGGCAGTATTATAACTCAAGTAATATGACTCCAAACCCAGGGATTAAGACTCAAGGTTTACTTGAAATGAGTTCTGAGAAGATAGAGATTTTTAAAAACCTTCTACAACCATTCTATATTGAATTTTATTGTTGTTCAATCACGTCTGGCTCTTCATGATCTTGTCTGTACTATGCATAGAGTTTTCTTGACAAAGATACTGTAGTGGTCTACCATTTCCTTCTACAGCTCACTTGACAGATGAGGAAACTGAGGCAAACAGGGTTAAGTGATTTGCCCAAAGTCACACATCTCGTAATTATCTGAGGGCAGATAAATGATAAAATTTGTGATAAAAAGAGTTCAGATTCAGCCAACTCCTCTAGTTAGCTAAGGAACCTTTTCAAGTCATTCTTCCATATAGCTATAATTTTTTTTAAGACATTCATACTTCATTTATATTGAAAATATTAGTATGGAATCTACCTAATACCTCCAATAATGTATCACATCATTGGTTGATAGTACTTGGAAATTTTGATCTATTTGTTGGTTGTTAGTACTTTCTTCCTTATTTTCTACCACAATACCAATCTCACTGCTGAAGTAGACAGTGGTTGAACAAGGATGTGAGTCATTTTGTACTTGTGTCCACATGGTCAAAACTTTAATTATTTGATGTTCTCCATTGTTTTACATAGTAAATGCCTCTGCCTGATGTGCAGGAGTCAACTCGGCGATTTGTTTCTGTACTTGTGTCCATATACTAGGCCTCCAAGAGGTTGTTTTCCTGTAAAAATTCTTGGGTTATGAAGACTTAAAAATATATTTTATCTTTAGATATTTTTCCTACTTTAATTTCCTTTGACTTTTTGAAAATTACTTTTTATCTTTATATTCTATACCTTCTTTACATAGCTGAATGATCATATGCTATTTGAATTGGAATACCTTTCTCTACATGTTTTTCTCCTTAGCAACTTACACAGCTCTCTTATGGAATTCTAGGATTGAATAAATTGTGAACCAAATCTATGGTTTCTGTTAGATAAATAATAGCAATATTTCTGTCATTTGACCTTATCAGTACTTGGAGCAATTGATGAACAGTTTCTTTTGGAAATGGTAAATTCTTTCTTTGCATTTTTCTGGCACTCTAATTACTTTATAATTCTGTCATTTTTGGAGGTTAAGTTTTTGAGCCTCTGTTCCTTTCTCTTGGCCTTTGATCTTGTTTTATAACATATTCTGCTCTATCTGCTGAGTTACCTTTTCATCTGAGAATTTATCTCCCATTGATTCCATTTCTTTTTTTATGCTGTTTTCTCCATTATTGTTGACTTTTATACATTTGTCTTGTTCTAATTTTACTGATGACAGATAACATTAACTGTTCAGTTTTCACCTCTACACAGAAGACTCTCAACCCTGTATATCCAACCCTAATATTTCCTCAGAGCTCTTAGTAATACCATCTCAGTTGTCTACAGAGCATTTTCACATGAGTGTCCATTAATGGCACTTTATAACAAAGTCTAAAAACTCTTCATTTTCCCCTAATAAACTTGTACCTCTCCTAATTTCCTCATTTCTATTCAGTGAACTACCAGTTTTGTAAACTTGGAATCATCTTTGCTTCTTTCTTCTCTCTTACTCATAGATTTTAATTGATATCCATTTCTTTTTACTTTGTCTCTATTTCCTTTTGTTTCCTCTGCTTTCCCCCTTACATAGAGCTATGTCTTATTATTTAAAAAAAAAATTTAAGAAGATAGTGTGGGAGGGACTAGGCAAAACCAGTCAATATATTGGGAGGGGAAATCCCAACATTATATGCATGTTCATGGACTCCCCACTTCTTCAAAAATGTGCATGCATGCACACTTTCAATTAGGGATCATATCCACAATATCTCACACATCTGTCCCTTTTCTCTGTTGACCCTAGTTCAAGGTTTTATAATTCCACTTGTAAACTACTAAATAGCACCCTAAATGATCTCTCAGTTTACAATTTTTCCCTTCTCTAGTCCATAATATAACCGTGAACAAGATCTATCCAAGATTTTTTTAGGAGGTGTTATAACTTTCAGGCATTTTATTTATTTGTATAGTTTTGTTTTTGAACTGTTTTCCAGGTTGTTTGCTAGATAGTTTATATTTTCTTCTTTTTGGGGTCTTTTGTGTTTCCCCTTCCCCTCCAGCATTTCTAGTATTCTCATCCAGTCATTGCCTTCTGTTTAGATCATTCTAATTTTTCTTTTATGTCTTTCCTCTAGAACTCTTTGATTTCATTTATGATTATTTTTTTATAATTATTTTTTAAAATTTTTGTTTCCTTTCTTGCAGGCTTTCTAGTTTATCTTGTGGCCAAGCTATGTTTGTTGTTGTTTTTTTTTTTTGAGGCTTGGCCTGTAGATGTTGTGATTTTATTCTCTCCTAAATTTATGTTCTAGGCATCTCTGACTCCATAATGACCAATTATCTTGTGTTTATTTTTTTTATTTCCTCATTCTTTTAGCCTTACTTCTTAAATTAGTACTTTGTGTTAGAGGCAAC
Source organism: Potorous gilbertii (assembly GCA_028658325.1). NCBI lineage: Eukaryota > Metazoa > Chordata > Mammalia > Diprotodontia > Potoroidae > Potorous > Potorous gilbertii. Next base: position 263,960,851 of record CM053769.1, on the reverse strand, counting down.
CTCTCCTTATTTCAAGATGGAATGCTAGGGCCTTGTATAGTCCTGGTCTGTATTAAATGTGGATGTGCTGCTGCTTTTTCTGTCTATTGAGTGCTATGTTCTCAGGATCTCAGGTCAGAGAGCTATAAACTTTGGGCATTCCCTGAGTGGTCAGATCTGACCTTAAGTCTAACCACTGCCCTCTGATCTGAGCTTTGTAGATTCCTCACACTCATTTGGATCTGGGTGACATAAGAGCAGACATGTCCCAGATTGGAGCTCCAGTAAACAAATGTTGTTCTGATCCTTCTCAGGTAGCTGGAAGACCCTGTAGGCTCAGAGTACAGACCCTGTGGAACTGCAAGGTGGGTCTTATTCTGAATCAGAGGACTTGCTTTGGACTCAGAGCAATGGAGCCAGAGACTTACTCTTTCTTATCTCTGCTTTCTGCCCAGGACACAGCCTTGTCCCAAGCTTTGCTGACCCCCAGTACACAACTACAGACCCCTCCAGCCCAGTTCCCTTCCTGGCTTAAATCTCCTCCCCAGTGCCCACAGACCTCTAGCTGTCTATAGACTAACCTAGGCTGGGAAATGATCCGCCATATTTTCTCCTTGGATTTCTCAATCATAATTCATTAGTGTTCCTTGAACTTTATTGGAGTTGGTTGTGTCAGATATCTGGTCTAGACTTTTTCTATGCTGTCATCTTTGCCAGTTTACCTCAACATTCTTTATGCCCAAGTCTGACCATGTTACTGCTCTATTCAGTCATATTAGTGTCTTCTTATTGCCCCCAGGATAAAATACAAACTCCTTAGCTCAGTATTTAAGGCCTTCCTTCATACAATAGCTCCAATCTGCCTTATCAGCCTTATCTCATTCCTCTCTTTCATACACTTTACAGTATGTTCCTGCCACATTGGTCTATTAGGGTCTGTTCCCCAATGTCATCATTTCATGTTCTACATTAGTTCATCTTCCATAGGTGAATGAATGTACCCTTCATGCCTCTGTCTCTCTGAAATCTCACCTTATTGGGATAGGTAGGTGATGCAGTGGATAGAGCACCAGTTCTGGAATCAGAAAGAACGTGAGTTCAAATCTGGCCCCAGACATTTGACATTTACTAGCTGTGTGACCCTAGGCAAGTCACTTAACCCCAATTGCCTCAACCCAAAAAAACAAAGAAGAAGAATTGAGGTAGCAGGCTAGACAACTTGTTGGACTTTAAATGAGAAAGACCTGAATTCAAAACCTGAGATTTTTACTAGTTGTGTGATCCGGGGTAATTAAGTCATTTAACCTCTTTCTGTTTCAACTTCCTCATCAGTAACATGAGGATATAATAATGCCTGCCTTACTAGAGTGTGGTAAGTGTCAGATGACCTAGTACTTTCATGCAGGACACTTTTTCTTGTTGTTTAGTCATTTTCAGTCACGTCCAACTCTTGGTGACCCCATTTGGAATTTTCTTGGCAGAGATACTGGAGTAGTTTCCTTCTCCAGCTCATTTTACAGAGGAGGAGACAGAGCTTAGTGACTTGCCCAGGGTCACACAGCTAGTGTCTTAGGCCGGATTTGAACTCAGGAGGATGAGTCTTCCTGATTCCAAGGCCAGTGCTCTATCCACTGTGCTACCTAGCTGCCTACACTTGGCACATCTTAAAGTGCTGCACAAATACTGGCTATTGTCTTCTTTCAGGTTCAACTTAAATATGTCCCCCCTCTAGAAATCTGCCCTCAGTCTCCTAATGGATAATTAATTCTTTCTCCATCTCCCCATTATCTTATATTACCTATCTGCATATATGTCATTTCTCTCCTCAGAAGAACAATAAGCCCTTTGAAATAAGGAATTGCTTCTTTTTTGTCTTTGAATCCTGCCTGTGGGGCATCTCAGACTGAAGTTCTTACAGATATCTCAAAATCAATACATCTGAATCAGAACTCATTATCTTTCCCCCAAAATTCTCCCTATCTCCTACCTTTCCCATTCCATTAGAGAGTAATACCATTGTCCTAGTCTCTCAGGCTTGCAATCTAGGAGTCATCCTGAATTCCTCACTGTCTCTCCTTTCCCATTTCCAAGCTGTTGCCGAGGCCTGTCAATTTCACCTTTGAAATACCCCTTGAATACTCCCCCTTCTCTCTTCTGACACTGCCACCACTCTAGTGCAGGCCCACATGATGCCATGCCTTGTTTCTGGCAATAGCCGCTGGTGTGTCTGCCTGCCTCTAAGCATTCCCCACCAGAGTCCATCCTCCATTCAACCACCAAAGTGATTTTCCTAAAATGCAAGTCTGATCATGTCACCCTACCACCTCATCCACCCACCCACACATTCACTAAACTCTAGGGATTTCCTTTTGCTTCTGGGATGATATATAGTGTTCTGATTTGAATTCAAATCTTCCTAACTCTAGGCCTAGGACCCTATACAGCTACCCAAATAATAATAATAGCTAACATTAATTTAGTGCTTTAAGGTTTGCAAAAAGCTTGACAAATGCTACCTTTATTAAAACCAGATTCTTTTAAATTTCTTTTACTTATTGTTCATTTTGATGTACTGTATGATAATTATGAGTCTACTCTTAAAGTTGTTTTATTATTTTTTCTGATAACTTCTGAATTTTTTTTATCTCTGATGTTCATCATGTTGGGATTTTTTTTTCTGCTACTTGTTCATTTGCTCATTTATTTGTCCTTTCCTTTTCTTTATCAGAAATCCTCTTTTAAGAGTCTTTGGTTGCTCTCCTGATTTTTTCTCCTTACATGTTTTATTCATTTTATTTGAGAGATTTTATTCATTTTATTTGTCTCTTTAGGGGAGTTGTGGTACTGAGCTCCTTCATGACTTCTCACTTCACCATTTTCCTAGAACTTCCTTTTGGTTCCCCTACGTAATTATGTAGAGCCGTGTGACCCCAGGCAAGTCCCTTAACCTCGATTGCCAAACTGAAATAGATCTCTATGGACCACATACTGACTTGGAAAACCACAAAGTGACATTATCTATATTGTATTGTATTTTTATTAATTTTATTAGATGTTTCCTAATTAAGTATTAATCTGGCAAGTTTGAAACCTCTGATGTAGAGAGTGTTAATCAATGATTTAGCAAAAAGATGGGAGTGGTGTAATCCAAAGACCAGATTATGAGCCTCGAAAGTGTTCTTATCTGACTTGCCATCCCTATGATACTTACTTTTATGCTGCACTTTGCCACACTACATCACCACATGTAGTCCTCATAGTCACACTGTAAGGTAGACCGTTATGTCCTCATTTTACACATGAGGAAACTGAGATTCAAAGTGATGCCATGATTTGAACAAGGTTCCACATGTCACTCCACCTGAGCTTTCTCATATTTAAAATGAAGACGTTGGACTGTGTCCTTCCTAGACCAGAATCCTATGACTTGATATAGTGGATCAGAGAGTAAAACTTACGTATTCTGCTTCCCAAATCTAGTCTTCTCACACCGCATGCCTCAGAGAGCCTTTAGTGCTCTGGTGGGAGGAAATGAAGTGCTTGCCATAGTAGAAAGAGAGCGAGGCTTGGAATGAGGCAGCCTGGCTTTAAATTCTGGCTTTGATGCACTTTGTGTAACTCTGGGCAAGATTCTTCACTTATCTGTGCCTCAGTTTCCTCACAGATTGGGCGGGTCAGTTTAGGTGACCTGCCAAGGTCCCTGCCATCTCTGTACCTATGATCTAAATTAACCCAGTCCTTTTCAGTGGCCTTAACATGGATGGTTGAGTAGCATTTTTCCAGAGCAGCATTTTAATTTTTTTATCAGAACTTGCTTTCTCTTTGCCTTTTTCATCCATCAAATATTTATTGAGGTTCTACTATATACAAAGCAGACTCTCCCAGACTTTGGGAGATAAAAGTTTATAGAAAATATTGTTTCTGTCATCATAACAATACTAATAGTTAGCATATATATAGCTATAAATGGGATTGAGAGTTTACAAATCACTCTCCAAATATTACATCATTTTGTCCTCACAACAACCCTGGGATATAGGTACTGTTATTATTGCCATTTGATGGATGAGGAAACTAAGGTAGACATATTAAATGACTTTCCTAAAGTCACACAGCTAGTGTCTGAGGCAGGACTTGAATTCAAATCTTCCTGAGTCCATGTCCAGCTCTGCACTCCACCACCTAGATGCTTTATGAAGCTTTAATTCTGATACCAATATCAACTTGAAGGTTTTCAAAGTCTCCCCCCCAATCATTCCATGAGCTAGATAACACAAATATTATTTTGATCCTTTTACATTAATTTGAAGAAATTGAGGCTCAGAGAACTTAAGAACTTAAGAATTCTGCTCACACAGCTTCCCTGCTCCAACTGCAGGGCTCTTGCTACTAAACTAAGCTGCCTTGACCCAGCTCTGTTGTTTGTTTTGCCTCTGTATGTACCCACTACCAGCCCAGCTTCAGTGAGTGCAGAGAGGACATCTCTGAATATTGCCTTACTGAAAGCTCTAGTTGACCGTACTCCACTCCTCATGTGGCCAAGTTTTCCACTGAAGCCTTTTCTTTTCATTTTTTTTTCTGGTGTCTGGTCAGCTATAACTTTAGGACTACTCTGACCTCATGGTCTTCGAATATATAGTTTCTTGGATGAGGGAAGGAGAATTGCATAGTTACAGATAAGACACTTTTTTGAAATCATGAACTTACACACCAGTTTAAAAGTTGGCAAAGTGGTAGCTTAATTGAATATGTGGCTACCTTTGAACCCCAAATAATCTTTCTCTCCTTTGATAGTCTGGTTAGCAGAATGAGTGATGATAGTATACTCAAATTTACCAAAAAACTTGCCTCCCTGAGAAAAAGTTGGCTTAGCCTCCAGAGATAAACTAATCTGTGTCCCTGCTTCCAGACAGAATTGTAGTTTAAATGATTCCAAGCAGAGAATTATATATCTTCTTCTCAAAGATTTCCAAGAAGATTTTTCTTCTACCCACCGTTCTAAGGTTTTACAACCTCATAATCAGAAATATTTTTCTCTAAATTAAATCCCTCATTATCCAACAGAAATGTGGCATGTGCAAGATAGAAAACAGAAAAATTTCTTTTTGAACATGGGAACAGAACCTCACTATGCCCTTTTCACAGAAAGCTTTTTACTCTGTCAACCTTCTCTTCTGTTAGGCTATACAATCTTAATTCTTTTTGCCCATCTTCACATATCAGACCTCATTTTTTCTAATCAAAGGCCACTAATAGTAGGGAAGAAAATCAAAGGACACAAATAAATAAAAAGCAACTTAATTTTAAGAGAAAGAAATATGAAATACTTCTACATACCTTGAAAAATAAGAAAAACAAAAATGAACTTAATGACCATCTTTCTTTCTCAATCAGTCAGCGGGTGTGTGTTGAGAATCTGTGTAAGCTATGTGTTCTACCTGAGAAGCACAAGTTTAAAACCTTACCTCAAGGAGCTTAACTCTAAGAGTTTAACTCCTAGAGAAAATTCACGTCATTATTTTCTAATTGTTTAACCTAAGTACTAAACCTAACTATGTGACGCTGAATACAAATATAGTAGAAATTGTGTAGTTTGGAGGCATCAGACAAGGCTTCATGGAAGAATGGAACGAGTTGATTGTTTCAAGTAGTTGCCTCAGGCATTGGGGAATGAATGGGTAGCTAGGACACCAAGTACTTACAAAATATATAAATCCCCAAATCAGGGAGATCAAAAACCAGGTTAGCAAATAAAACAAGAGAGCACAGATACCAGAGGACCTAGAGAGCCAGGAAACCAGTTAGTGCCTGCTGAATCTACAGGAATTGAAGGTGCAGCATGAAGTGGGTGGTTAGACGGTCATTAGCTATATGGAGTTCCTGACAACTAAAACAGTAGAGGAATGACTAGTGCTAGCATCAATGAAATTATCCTGAGGCAGCTACTGTGCAAACTTTAGGCATAATGGTTTTTCTCTTCCCCCAGGTAGAGCCACTTCTGAGCAAGGGAACCTGACCAAGAGATCTGCGGTGAGGCTACACAAAGCCAGTGGTTAGGAAATGCAAGAATAAGGAACAGGCACAAGGAAGGTGCAAAGGCTTCACAAGCTAAGCCTTGAATGAATAGAAAGAGAAAAAAGCACATTCCAGACAGGAGAAACAATATGCAAAGGCAAGGAGATAAACAGGAACATGGGAGATAGGGAACAGACTATCCTTACTCCTAGAGCTGAAGTTACATGTTAGGAAAAAATGGAAAATAAGATTGTGTAGCTGAGCAGGGACCACATCATAGCTTTCTTCAGTTTGGGGCAAGTAAGCAATGTAGGTAGTGGAAAGAATGCCAGATGTCAAGTCAGGAGAGACTTGATTTAAAATTCCTGTTTCAGTTACTAACTGTGTGTGGCCATGAGCAACATTTAACCTCTCTGAACCTGTTTCTTCATCTGTGAGATGGAGTTGTGCATACCTCATAGATTGTTTCAAAGCTCTATGTAAGTGTCAACAGTTACGAGATCTCTGTGAGGATAATAACTGATAGAAACTTCACAACAACCCTGTCAGGTAAACACTCCAGAGATTATCCTATTTTTGCAGAAGAGGAATCAGAGATTAAATTAAATAGGTTAAATGACTTGTTCATGGTCACACGGCCAAGATCTGCCAGGGTCAGATCTGCCAGACTTAAAGTCCAGCATTTTGTTCTCTACTGCCCTTTGCATCTGATACCAAAAAGGCCCATTGAAGAGTGGAAAAACTTGAATCAAGCAATTATTTTTCTAAAACAATAGGAAACAAATGGTTTGAATAATTTTTTCATTGAATGAACTCCACTGGCCAGTTGTTTTTTGCATTGCGTAAACACAGGCTGATTGTTTTCCCATAAGATGCTTCTTTCTTTGTGCCTTTCCTTAGGATTCTGGCCTAGTTTCTGTCCTTCATGCTATTTTTACTGATGTCATTCAGTAATTTGTACTCCATTTCTTTATAACCTTGTTATTGATTTCAGTAATTAGGAGCGATTCCTCAAATCCAGCTCACTTAACTACCTTTATTCCTTCAGGAACCTTCCCCCCTCCCCCACACACTTCCTCTCCCTAAGCTCCTTCTCAGGGAGAGTGTGATGATTAGTTAACTTTGTAAAGTGTTTTTTAAAATAAATAGTGGCAACTCATTTATTCTGAAGTTATTCTTTTGTTAATTTCCCTCTCCCAAGACAGTACCATGGCTAAATAAAACTGAAAAGTCAGCCTCTGAATCAGGAAAAATGATGTGTTCCCTTAATATTTTTTTAAATAAATTAGTTTTGATGTAAGTTACTGAGAACTGAAATTACCTAATTATTGTAATTACATAATTTTAAAGTGACTCAAAGATGGATTTCTAGAATATCAAAAAAATCCTCAGAGATTGGGAAAAAGTCAAAACACACATACACAGAGCAAACAGGAAGATATCTACATCTATCAAGACATATGCCTACTTTAATTAAATCTTTATGATAATGGTCTGAACATAAAAGCTCCTTTTTTTGTTGTTGTGTCCAACTCTTCGTGACCCCCTTTTAGGGTTTTCTTGGCAGATACTGAAGGGTTTTGCCATTTCCTTCTTCGACTTGGTTTTACAAATGAGGAACTGAGGCAAACAGGTTAAGTGACTTGTCCAGGGTCACAGACCCAATAAATGTCTGAGGCCAGATTTAAACTCACAGAGATGATCCTTCTTTACTCAAAGCTTGGCACTCTAGCTTCCCCTATACTGAAGTTATCTTGGATGAAAACACAAGAAGGAACAACCACTTTTAATAGATTGCTTTTCTATAGTAGACACATTTTTATAGCACACAAATGGCTGAGTGGTGTAGAGAATAGAAAATTCCATTGTTTTTTTGTTTGTTAATAGAGATTAAATAAAAAACAACCATAAAGACTTTTTTTTCTACAAAGTTTCTCATGTTTAAATTAAGGACCACAAAAGATTTCATGGTAGACTCAGCCACAGAGTAAACTTAATTGAGTCTGAATTTCACCATAAAGGCAGGCACAAAACAGGGAAACTTAATTTTATCAAAGGTGTTAGCCACTTTCTTGGAGGATGTCCAAATAAGAAATCCAAATAGAAGTTGGATTTCCTCTGGGTGGTAAGGTTCTCTAGATGTTCCTTTTCGCAAATGACATTATGCTGATTATATCAAGAGCTATTTCATTTATCTCTACAATTTTTTATGTTCCCAACTATATTTTAAACTCTTTGAGGGCAAAAATCTCATCTTATTTTGTGCCTTACCCAATGCCAAGTACAATACATAGCACATAGCAGGTACTTCAGAAATATCTGTTGAATTAACAACAGAAACAAAATAATTCATTCTGGTTAAAATGAACACAAAAAGTTTTGATTAGACTTTGTAATTTTTTGGAGTAAATATTACATAATATAAAAATGAAAGTATTTGATGTAACAAGGAAGTATTTGGTCCTCTGGATGAATTTATAGGTTCAATTCAGTTCAGCAGTAATCTCTTAAGTGTCTACTATGACAGTCAATAAGCATTTACTGAACACTCACTACAAGGTACCAGGCACTGTGCTAAGTACTGGGGATGCAAAAAAAGGCAAAGTCCTTGTTCTGAAAAATCTCACAGGTAACAATGGACAAACAAGCAATATTTAGGATAAATTGGAAATAATCAACAGAGGGAAAAGCACTCGAATTATTGGAGAATGGGAAAGGCTTCCTATAGAAGATAGGATTTTAGCCTGGACTTAAAAGAAACCAGGATAGCCAGGAGGCCGAAATGAGGAAGGAAGACATTACAAGTATGGGAGACAGCCCTTGAAAATACCTCAGATACAGAGATGGAAGAAAGATTTTGATTGAGGAACAGAAAGAAGTATCAAAAAGTTCATGGTAGAGTGTAAGATGTCTGAAGACTGGAAGAATTGGGCTGGGGGTGGGGCAGAAAAGAAGCAGGTTTGGAAGAGTTCTGAGTGTCAAACAGAAGATTTTATATTTAATCCTAGAAGAGAAAGGAGCCACTGGAGTTTTTCCTACCTTCCAAGCCTCCTATGGCCACAAAAAGAGGAGGAGAAAAGTGGAATGATGGGTAGTGGTAATAGTTGGATCAAGTGAAGGTTTTTTGAGCATGGCATCAACATGGACATGTTTGTAGGCAATGGGAAAGCAGCCCACAGAAAAGGAAAGGATAAAGATATTTAAGAAAGTGGGGGTGATAATTGAAGCAATCTGCCTGAGAAGATGGGATGAAATGGGGTCACTAGTGCAAGTAATGTACTAAGGAGCCAAGGCAGAAAAGGAAGGAGAGTGTAACCAGTGCAAGGGTGATGGCCTGGAAAAGAACTAAGGGATCACAGGATTACAGATCACAGTGAGGATAAAGAACAGAGTTTGGAATTGCAAGGGAGAAGGAGAAGCTGAATCACAATAGATTTCAAGGTTCATAAACATTGAAGTGGAGCATATGTGAGAGCATGACCATCCCTGTGTTGCTGTGGTGGAGAAGAGGAGTAGGTCATGGGAAATGAGCAAGTTGAGGAAGTGGGAGAAAAGAGTATTTGAAGGAGGATCAACATATTGAAGTCTCACAGTATGAGGACAGGACTTGGGGAGGAAAGAAAGACTGTGAGTCAGGCATTGAACTCATTGAGGAAAGGAGAATGTCCTGAGATCAGTAGAGTATTAAATGTGAATTGAATGAACCTCATGGGGGAATGATGGTGGTAGAGTGAGAACCTGGGATTGGGAAATAAGAAGTATTCCAACTCCCCCATCTTGAACAGTGAGTTCAAGGGAATGAGTGAAAGTGCAACAGTGCTGGAAAGAGTGACCAGGGAGACTGTGTCAACAGGAGGGAACCAGGTCTCAGTGAGAGAGCCAAAAGATTAAAGTAGGAAAGGAGAAGGTTTAAGATGAAAGCAGGTTTGTTATATAAGTAAGCACAGATTCCAGAGACTATACAGTGGGAGATGTGTGTAGTTTTAGAGTACACTGAAGACAATGGGGAGGGTTTTGCTTCAGAGGCTCGGGAATAAAGAATCAGGCAGTGAAAAATGAGGAATAGACTTTGTATGATGAAAGCCAGGTGTTTGGGATCACTGAAATGGGCAGAGTATGATGACTAGATGGGAGCTTGTTAATTATTGCTAAATGAATTTGGAAGAGTTATTAGCACCACTAGGGGTTCAGCCTCAGAGAGGGGTTCAGCCTCAGTGTGGTGCTCCTGTTTCTCTGACATTCAGACATCACCCACAATCTGCAACCTACTTCTCCAGCCTTATATTCTACTACTCCCTAATTTAAAACCTCTGTTTTGACCATGGTGGTCTACTCACTGTCTCTCTGGAACATCAATGAATCAACAAGTATTTATTAAGAACCTACTATGTCCTTGACATCATGCTATGGTAATATGAGGAATATGAGTACGGAGAATGAAATAACCTCCACACAGATAGCGCTTATGTTCTAATAAAGTAGGCAAGTACATATGTAAATATGTATAGCATAACCATAAAGGCAACAAATATATACAGTATATTTCACTCTAGGGTATTTTGGGAGGAGAGGGCATTAGCAGTTGAGCAGATTAGGAAAAGTTTCATGTAGAAAATAATGGCTGAGCGGCTTCTTAAAGGAAGATAGAAAGTCCATTAAGCAGAATTATGCTATCTATGCATTCCAACTATGGCAATCAACCAGTTTAAAAGCACAGAGACAAGAGATGGAATACTGCGTATAAAGAATTAAATAAAGTCCAGTTTGATGATCACAGAGAGCAGGAAGGAGAGTAATGTTCGGTGGGCTCAAAAGATAGGTGGGAGCCAGAGCATATAAGACTATAAAAGCTAAACAAAGGAGTTTATATTTTATCCTAGAGGTGATGGGATAGGGGACTGAGTAGAGGAATCACATGGGCAGAGATATGTTCTAAGGAAAATCATTTTGAGAGAAGTGTATGGGTTGACTTGGAGTTGGAAGAGACTTGAAGCAGGAAGATCAAATATAAGATTGTTGCAGTAATCTAGATGAGAGGTAATGAGAGCCTGAACAGGAGATTGGAAAGAAGGCATTGGATACAAAGATGTTACTGCTGTAGAAGAAATGAAAAGATTTGGAAACTATTTGGATTTGTAAAATGAGAGCCAGTGATAGGTCCAGGATGATAACTAGACTTTGATGTTGAGCCTTTAATAGAAATAGGGAATTTTAGAAGAGGGAAGAGCTTGAGAGGAAAGATAATTTCTGTTTTGGATATGTTGAATTTAAGATATCTCTGGGATATTCACCTTTAAATTTGCAATAGGCACTTGCTGATGTGGGACTGAGGCTCAAGGACAGACTAAAGTGGATATATAGATCTTAGCATCATCTGCACAAATGTAGTTATACCCATGGAAGTTGGTAAGATTACCAAAGAGGAGGAGAAGAAAGAGAAAGTGGAGGAGGAAGGAGAAGAAAAGATTTTACATAGTGGCTGCTCAAGTAGTATTTGTTGAACAAATGAACTTTTTTAAGCTTACCCCAACAATATCCTTCTGTTTATCTAAACTATCCTTTAAGGCCCAGCTCATCTTTCTTCTGTGAGCACTCTCTCCTTTCTCTGAGTTTCTGTAGTACTTCTTAGCAGTCATTGATCATGTAATATATACTCAATGTACCTTGTACTGTTAGTAAATTTTTCATGTAGATTTCACTTCATTCCACTAGAGTAAGCTCCTTAAGGCCCTAAATTGTGTCTCAGACTTCTCTGTGGCCCAGAATCAAACATGGGTGCCAAAATGAAGAAATGACAGCCAGGGCAATCCAGAGGCTTGTCCAAATCCATACAACTAATCACTAGCAGAGTTTGAACTAGAATTCCATCCTGGTCATATAATGTTTACTCAGTACAGATCTGGTGGTTAATTATGGCTTTAGCCTGAAGTCAAATGAAGCTGAGAAAATGTCTTTGCTTCCATCAATGCATTTACTGTTTTTCTTCTCTTTTTGTCTTTGCAGTTGACCTTCCCCTGTATTTTCCTAGAGACCAGCCTACTCTCACCTTCCAGTCAGTCTACCACTTTACCAATAGTGGACAGTTGTACTCTCAGGCCCAGAAAAATTATCCATACAGCCCACGATGGGATGGCAATGAGATGGCTAAGAGAGCAAAGTAAGTAAAATTTACTGTTTCATTTGAGTATAGCTTTTTTTCTTATCTGTTACCTTTCTTATCTGTTAATAATCCTAAATTATCTGGAAAATGAACGTGCACATACACACATATGTATGTATGTGTATATATAAGTATGTTATAAACTTATATATACATATATAAGATGGAGAAGAACATTTAAATTTCTGAGTACATAATAGCTAACATTTTTGTAGCACTTATATGCTATGTTTTACAATTTTTATCTCACATAAATAAGAATAGCTGATATTTCTGTCCTCCTTACTCTGCACCAGACACTGTGCGAGGTGCTTTACAATTATTCTCATATGATCCTTACAAGAACCCTGAGAAGTCGGTGTTATTATCCCCATTTTACAGATGAGGAAAGTGAGGCAAACAGAGGTTAAGTGAATTGCCCAGGATCACAGGGCTGTGAAATGTCTGAGGCCAAATTTGAACTCAGGTCTTCCTGTCTCCAGGCTCAGTGCTCTATATATACAGAGTACTTAGAAAGTAATCTGAAAGGAGAAGGGATTAGCAGCTGAGGGAAATCAGAAAGGCCACCTGTGGATGGTGGGCCTTAACTTGAGTCTTGAAGGAATCAGGGAAAGTGAGAGGTGGGGATGAGGAATTAGATGTGGGGGACAATTTGTACAAAGGCGCAGAAACAGAAAATGCAATGTTGTGTTCAAGGAACACATTGTAGTCACATTTCTTTAAATTATGGAGAACATTTGGAGGGGAGAAACATATAAAAAGACTAAAGGTAAGAAGGGGCCAAGTTGTAGAAAGCTTTAAATACAGGTAACAGAGAACCACTGGACCTTATTGAGGTTGGGGTGGCAACCCCACCCCCCAGGAGTGATAGCAATAGCATTAGATCTGTGCTTTGGAAAGAAGCAGATAGATGGCAAGGTAGATAGAATGCTGGGCCTGGAGTCAGGAAGACTCATCTTCCTGAATTCAGATCTGTCCTCAGACATTTACTGACTAGGCAAGTCACTTACGCTGTTTGCCGCAGTTCCTTAATTATAAAAATGAACTGGAAAAGGAAATGGCAAATCATTCCGGAATCTTTGCCAAAAAAGCCCCAAATTAGTACATCGAGAGTCAGACGTGACTGAAAAACTACTTAATATAACGTATCATAACATGCTTAGGAAAAATCATCTTGTCATTTGAGTGGAGGATGTATTGAAGAAGGGAGAGACATTAAGCAAGGAGAACAGTTACAAGGCTCTCATTCTAATTGGGGCAAAAAAGTGATGAGGGTCTGTATAAAGAGCTATATAAGTGTAGAGAAGGGATGTATAGAAGAGATGTTGTAAAGAGAGAAACAACTAGATTTGACAGTGGAATGGATATGTGGCATGAGTAAGAGTGAGGAATTTATGACACTGTGGTTATGGTCTTGGGTGAATAGGAAGATCGTGGTATGCTCAACAGTGATAGGGAAATTCAAAGGTGTTAATTGTTTAGGGAGAAAAATAATGAGTACTGGCTCATACATGCTGAATTTGAGATGTATATCCCAGAGGTAGCTAGAGAGGTGTGACTATCATTGAGAAGAGAGAGTAGGACTAGTTATTTAGAAGTGAAAATCATCTGTGTAGAGGTGATAATTGAACCCATGGAATCCATTGAGATCATCAATCAAGCAAAACACTGCAAAAAGAGATAGAGCAAAAAAAAGGTAGTGAACACAAAAATAGTGGTTATGACAGCAAAGGCAACTGAAAAGGAGTGGTCAGACAGATAAAAGAACCAGGAAAGGTTAGTATTACAAAAACCTAGAAAGGAGAGAATATCTAGGAAAAGATGATCAGATGTGAAGTGAAACCTCAGTATCAGATATTTCAGAGAAGTCAAGGAGAATCGAGATTAAGAAAAGTCCATTAGATCAGTGGGAACTTTGGAGAGGGTAGTTTCAGTTGAACACTCAGGTTGGAAACTAGCTTGCTGAGGATTTAGAAGAGAGGAAGAGGAGAGAAAAGGAGGGCACCAGGTGTAGGCATTTTTTTTCAAGTTTAGGCACAAAGGAGAGGAGAAATATAGAATAATAGCTAACAGGCATTAATAGAGCAAGTGAGAATTTTTTTTTTAATGAGGGAAATACAGGTGTTTGTAGACAGCAGTGCAATAATTAGGGAAAATTTTAAGAAAGGAGAGAAAATTTGACAAAATGTAACACCTATGCCTATTAAAAAACACTAGAGAACATAAGAATAAATGGAGCTTTCCTGAAAATGATAAGTAGTATCTATCTAAAACCATGAGTAAGCATTACCTGCAATGGCTATAAGCTGGAAGCTTTCCCAGTAAGATCAGGGGTAAAGCAAGGATGCCCATTATCACCACTGTTATTCAATATTGTATTAAAAATACTAGCTATATAGCGATAAGAGAAGGAAATAAAGAAATTAGAATAGGCAATGAGAAAAAAAAACTATCACTCTTTGTAGAAGATAGGATCTTATACTTAGAGAACCCTAGAGAATCAACTAAAAAAACTAATTGAAATAATTAACAACTTGATAAACCCAAAGATCTAAACCTTTGGGATAAAAACTGCTAGGAACACTGGAAAACAGTGCAGCAGAAACTAGATGTAGACCAACATCTCACACTGTATACCTAGATAAAGTCAAAATGGATACGTTATGTGGACATAAAGGGTGATACCATAAGCAGATTAGGAGAGCATGAAGTAATTTACCTGTCAAATCTATGGATAAGGGATGAATTGATGACCAAACAAGATATAAAGAACATTACCAAATGTAAAATGGGTAATTTTGATTATATAAAATTAAAAAGTTTTTGCAGAAACAAATTGCATAAAGCAGTGATGTCAAACTCAAATGGAAACAGGGACTTCTAATCCATACGTGAGAATCCCTACAAGACACATATGAACTTAGTTTTAAAATATACTATTATCTATGTTTTATTGTATTTTTATTTTTTTGTTAAATATTCCAAATTAGACTTTAATCTGGTTTAAGGACATTAGGGGCTGTGTGTTTGACACATCTAGTATAATGGGACAAGAGAAGAGAGCCTATGAGAGAGCTCTGTGAAACACCCATGGTTATTAGTCTTGACCTGGATGAAAAATCAATCAAGAAGACTATTTTGGAACAGTCAGAAAGAGAGGAATAGAGAAGGAGAAAACAGGGCCAAAAACCTAGAGAGAAGATGATCAGCAGGGTCAGGAGCTGCAGAGAGGTCAATAAGGATGATGACTGAAAAGGGCATTAAATTTGGCAATTGAGAGATCATTAGTAACTTTGGGGAGAGCCTTCAGTTGAATGATGAGGTTGGAAGTCAGATTGTAGGCAGTTAAACAAGTGAGAAGAAAGGCAGTTGGAGGCACCTATTGTGTTTAGGCAGTAAGCAAACAGCCAGTTGACCAGGAGACATTAAGATAAAAGAGTGGAGATGACAAGAAGAAGTATCCTGCTGGAAAAGACAGCATGGAATGAGATCCCTTGTGCAAGGAGAAGGACTTGCCTTGTCAAGAAGGGTCACCTTATTTTATGAGCCTGAGATGAAGGAAGCTTCAGTGGCAGAAAGCATCTTGGTGATGAGATGCTTGAGGAAGAGATCTATATAAGATATGAGACAGTTCTCATCTGAGAGGGTTAAGGGAAGTTCTCCTTTGAGGAGGAGTGCAAAGGTGATCTAGTCCAGCCTCTTCATTTTATAGAGGAGGAAATGAAACTCCAAGGTGTTAAGTGACTTGTCCGAGTTAGATGGCTAAGAGGTGCATGAGGTTAGATTTTAACCCTAGTGGTCCTGATTTTAGTTCAGTGATTTATCCACTTCTATGTTTATGCATTGTTCAAAGGTCCTAAACCTGGAAGAAAATTTATTAATTTGCTGACTAGTTTAGGATCTTCAAAGTTGTCTTGGTGGGTGATTTACAGTTTGGTAGGGATAGATGCCTACCCTTATGGATGCCATTGGTGCCCATGAACCTGTGCACCTGTCTTTGCCAGTCTGGCAGGCTTATGATCAACAATGAAGGAAGTGGATTATGTAGCATAAAGGTATATCAGTTCCTTGATGGAACCATGATTTCATCAATATGTAAATTCTCTCTCCTAGATTAGATCACAATCCATTTTAGATTTTAGATTTCAAAGTCTGTCCCTTTTAAGTGACCATAAAGGCCTTTCCTTGAGGAAGTCTTACTGGAATTTGCAGGATCATTTGCAAGCAAGAATGTAGATATGGAAATGATAAGATTGATAAAATAATTATAATTCACACTTGATGAAATAAATAGAAAATGTTTATTAAATGCTTGCTATGTGTCAATCAGCATGCTAAGTGCTGGAGATATAAGTATGGTCCCTGCCATCAAGAAGCTTGGGTCCTGATGGAAGAGATAGAACACAGAAGGGAATGGTGACCAGGGAGGGCACTTTGAATCCTAAGTTACAAGAATACTGAGTGGGCAATTGGAGAACAGATTGACGTGTCTCATCCAGGAACAAGGGCAGAGTTGATTTCAGTCTGGAGTGTAGTAAATCATGGTAAAGGCTTTTCCTGAAAAGATGGTTGAGAGAGGCAGTCACCAATCACAAGAGAAAACTAGAGGTCAGGAAGGCAGTTGGTGAGGAGAAAGCTGGAGAGGCTATATAATTTCCCAAGTACTTAGCTCACAACAACCTTGTGTGATAGGTCACACAATTATTATTTTCCCCATTTTATAAATTAGGAAATTGCCTTGTAATGCCCAAGTCTGGTATTTTCTTTTTTGAAATGGCAGTAACTTGTGTATGTTGAAGCGTGCCCAAGAGAAGTAATTGTACAGTGAGTTCCCTATTTGTAATGTTCAGCACGTTACAATAGTCTGATAATTTTCTGGGTTTTTTCTGTGTATATATACAATGCATTTTGAGTAGGTAGGCATTTTATTTGTGGTGTATGTTATGTAGACCGTATCAGACATTTCTGTGGGGTTTCCATGGCAAAGGAATCTTGTTTTTTTTCTTAAGCAGACAGTTAAGCCTGCATGAATTGAGCCTTTAAGAAGCTGTAGGCCATAAGCCTATGATTTCAGTATAGGAATATTGTAAGCGAAGCTTGTTTATCTTAACAGATTAACTTGGAGTGTCTAAAGACATTTGCTTTATGTTAACACTACTTTAAAGAAAACATCTGAAATGACCTTAAAAAAGTAGCAGCTTTTCTCCTGCAGTGGAGAGGGATCTATTTAAATGCAATAAGACAAAGACAAAGACGATATCACATGCTGGCAAGAAGAAATAGTAAAAAGACAGGCATGAAACTTGAAGCATTTGGCAACAGGAATTGTGCTTTTGTTTCACCTGAAGGCTGCAACGGACAAATATAACCAGGAAAATCACCTCCATAGAGATACTTATGGTTAGTGAGGAAAGTTGAAGAGGTCAACGGCAACATTGCTAAATTGTCTTGTTTGTCTTATGAAAATATTTGTATGTCAAGAGTGGGTAAAAGACTGTAATTCATCCAGGGAACTTTGTAGAGGATATAAACACTCTCACGGTTTTTGTAGAGCAGTAAAGCTCCCTGAGTAGAGTCAGCTGTTTATTCTCTTTTTGGAACACAATTATAAGCGTAAAAGCTTAGAAAGGGACACAACCCTACACTGCCTATGACTCTTAGTGCCTGTCACTGACCAAACATATTTCCATGTTCACTGAATTTGAATAAAATTTTTAATGACAATTAAGGAAACTGTCTCTTGAAGTAAAATACACTACCAAGTCATGATAAGAAATATGTACCTTCACAATATTCACATTTTAGTAAAGTTGGAGCCAGAGTTCCAAATTGCTTTCTAGAACTGCCAGACCAATTTACAGTTCCACCAACAGTAAATTAATGTGCCTGTTTTCTGTTTTTTTACATTAATTTTTTTTAACAAGCATTTATTTTTCTCTCTCTTACTTCCTTCTTCCCTTCCTTCCTCATTCTTAGCTTGGTAAACAAAACAAAACTAAAGAACAAAAAAAGAAAAGCCCTTGTAACAAATATGCACAGTTAAGCAAAACAAATTCCTGTATTGGCCATGTCAAAAAATGTGTCTCATTTACACTCTGAGTCTATCAATCACCTCAATGTCAAGGGGTAGGAAACATTCATCATCAAGCCTCTGGAATCATGGTGGATTATTGTATTGGTAAGAAATCTCAAGTCTTTTAAGACTGTCCATATTTACAATATTGTATATAAATAATTCTCCTTGTTCTGCTCAATTAATTCTCATTAGTTCATGCAAGTTTTCCCAGGTTTCTTTAAAACTATTTTCATCATTTCTTATAGGATCATAGTATTCCAGTACACTCATATGCTATTACATATAATATTCCCCATTTATAAGATACCCCCTTAGTTTCATGTTCTTTGCCATCATGAAAAAAGACATACTATAAATATTTTTGTAGATACAGGACCTTTCCCACTGTCTTTAATCTCTCTAGGTTGTGGGATTAGTAATGGAATTGCTGGTATGCACATTTTAGTAACATTTTAGAACACTGTTCCAAATTGTTTTCCAGAATGGTTGTACCAATTCATATTCCCAGCAACAGAGCCTTAGTATGACTGTTTTCAAAAGCCCCTCCAACATTTGCCATTTTTCTTTTTTGTCATTTTTGCAAGCCTGAGATGAAATCTCAAAGTTGCTTCAATTTGCATTTCTCATTAGTGATTTGGAGAATTTTTTTCATGTGAATGTTGTTAGCTTGGATTTCTTTGAAAACTACCTGTTCATATCCTTTGACCTTTTGTGATTTGGAAAAATGACTCTTAGTCATAAATTGGAACACACACATCTTGGAAATAAAATCTTTATCAGATAAACTTGCTGCAAAGGTTTTTTCCCTAGTTATTTGCTTCCCTTGTAATTTTTCCTACATTGATTTTGTTTGTGCAAATCCTTTTAAACTTTATATAATCAAAATTAGTCATTTTATCTTCTGTGATCTGTTTTATCCCTTATTTGGTCATGAAATTTTCCACTAGCCATACAACTACAAGATAATTTCATCCTTGGTCTTCCAATTTATGAAGTCAACATTTATATCTAAGTCAGGCATCCATTTGGCACTTTTCTAGGTATAAGGCATGAGAGATTGATCTATACTTAGTTTCTGCCAGATTGCTTTCCAGTTCTCCTAAGCAATTTTAAGCAGTTTAATGAGTTCTTACCACATTAGCTGGGATCTTTGGGTTTGTCAAATTCTAGGTTATTATGTTTGGATTTGGTTTTGTTTTTCTGTAGGCTGTGTACCTAATCTGTTCTATTGATCAACCTTTGTAATTTTTAGTGATTTTTTTTCATATGATTTTTGATAGCTTGAATTTCTTCCTTTGAAATCCAGTTTGGGCCATTTATCAATTGACGAATACTTTAACAAATTTGAATCAGTTCCTTATATGCCTTAGAAGTGAGAGCTTTTTCACTGACACTTTCTACAAAGGTAGTTTTTTTCTGGCCATCCTTCTCCCCTTCATTCCACTCTGGATCTTGATTCTAATTCTCTGAACTTCTTTCTCCAACATGTCTGAGCAAGATTACTCTGTTCTAGATTTCCCTTTCTTCTAATTGAGCAGTTACTCCTGAAAACAACATTTTTAGAATAGTTCCAAAGCCAGGCATGCTCATGCCTTCATTTTTCTCTGGGTTCTTCTCCTGATAATATTTCCCCACCATGCTCCCATCCCCCATACAAGTACCTCCTTTCCCTGCCTTTTTCACTTACTTTTATGTGTTATCTTACCCAATTAGAAACACCTTGAGGGCTGGAACTGCCTTTCTTTTTTTAATTCTATATGCTTGAGAAGAGTGAGGAGAAAATAAGTATTTATATAAAGCTTACTATGTGCCAGGCACTCTACCTACCTCTTTACATATATATTATCTCATTTGATCCTTATAACAACCCATTAGCATTATGTTTGAGGAAAATGTGGCACAGAAAGGTCAAGTCACTTGTCCAGGGTTACACAACTAACTACTAAATGTCTTGGGCAGATTTGAATTCAGGTCTTCCTATCCGAGGTCAGTCACAATTCTCTGTTGAATAATTATGAAACATGTTTCCTACCTCCAGAGACAAAAGTGATGGATTTAGGCTGTAGAATAAGAAAGACTTTTTTGGACATGACTAATGTAGGAATTTGTTTTGCCTGACCATCCATCTGTTACATGGATTTTTCTTTTCTCCCCTAATAAGAGAGAGGGGTGGAAGAGAAAATAAATTTTTGTTCATTAATTTTTTTTAATTATGCCAAAGGAGGTACGCTGAAGTAATTGAAGATGTTTAGTCTCCTGAAGAAAGACTTTGCAGGAGACACCATCACCATCTGCAACCTTTCAAAGGTCCAGCACACAGAAGAGGAAGTTGCTTTGTTTTATTTGGCCCCAAAAGGCTTCAGAAGAACTACAGCTAGACTACTTTGGCTGGATAGGAGGCAAATGTTCTTAACAATAATGCTTAACAAATGCTCTTAACAATAAAAACTTGGTTGTTGGTTGTTGTCCTTTGTCTTTAAAGAGAACCAAAGTGACATCACCATTGTAAAGTGAAATTTCATTGTGTCCAACTGTGGCTGATCAGACCAATACGAGCTCAGAATGCTCTATCACAGTTTAGGCACAGATAGTCCATGTGAACATTTGGGGTGGATATCCCAAATTTGCGCATCCTGCATTTACTTTGTGCTGTCTCAATTCTGCTTTGCTCAAAGAGCACAGCATCTTTTCTTATGTGGGCACACCATGCTGAGCGGTCCTGTGTCAGTGTCTCCCATGTTGCACAGTCAAATCCAAAGTTCTTGCCAGAGACCTTGAGAATGTCCTTGTATTGTTTCTTCTGGCCACCATGTGATCACCTGCCCCATGCAAGTTCTCCATAAAATTGTCTTTTTGGCAAACGTACATTTGATATTCGAAGAACATGACCAGCCCATCGGAGCTGCACTGTCTGAAGCATAGATTGAATACTTGGCAGTTCAGCTCAAGCAAGGACTTCAGTGTCTGGTACCTTATCCTGCCAGGTGATCCTCAGAATCTTCCTAAGACAGTTCAAATGGAAACAATTCAGTTTCCTGGCATGGCACTGGTAGACTGTCCACGTTTCACAGGCAAATAACAATGAGATCAGCACAATGGCTCTGTAGACCTTCAGTTTGGTAGTCAGTCTAATACCTCTTCTCTCCCAAACTTTTCTTCGGAACCTCCCAAACACTGAGCTAGCTCTGGCAATGTGTGTATCAACCTCATTGTCAATGTATACATCCCTGGAAAGTACATTACCATGGTAAGTGAACTTATCCATAGCGTTCAAAACTTCTCCATTTGTTGTAATTGATGGTTCCATATATAGATGGTGTAGTGGTGGCTGATGGAGCACCTGTGTTTTTTTTGGTGTTAATTATTAGGCCAAAATTAGCTTAGGCAGCAGAGAATTGATTCATACTGCATTGCATCTCAGCTTCAGAGGCCACAGTGAGTGAACAATCATCTGCAAACAGAAAATCATTCACCAACACTCCCTCCACTTTGGTCTTGGCTTGTAGCCTTTTCAAATGGAAGAACTTACCATTAGTATGGTAGTTGACCTTGATGCCGTGTTCATCCTCATTGAAAGCATATGTGAGCATGGCTGAAAACATCATGCTAAAAAGCATGGGAGCAAGCACACAGCCCTGTTTCAGTCCATTGGTGACTGGGAAGGAATGAGAGCATTGTCCACTATCCAGAATCTGGGCAAACAAGCCATCATGAACTTGACATACAATATTGATAAACTTCTCCAGGCAGCCAAATTTTGACATAATTTTCCATAAGCCCTCACAACTAACAGTGTCAAAGGCCTTGGTCATATTCATAACCATGTACAGACCTCTGTTCTGCTCCTGGCATTTTCTCCTGGAGTTGTCGGGCAGCAAACACTATATCAACTATTCGTTGGTCCTTTCTGAAGCCACACTGGCTCTCAGGTATATGACCATCTTCCAGGCAAAGGATCAGCCTATTAAGAAGGAATCCAGCAAGAATTTTGCCAGCAATGATTAAGAGAGAGACCCCCTCTGTGATTGTCACAGAACAATCTATTCCCTTTACCCTTTATAGAGATGGGAATGGAGGCATCCTTGAACTCCTGAGGGTAACTTCCTCTTAACATCACACCAAAGGTACTGGTCCTCCCTGAACACACCCTACATCCCAAACAATAAGCTATACAAAAGATTGAGCTCTCTTAGGAGGGAGGGGCCTCTCTATCTCTTTAGGTCTTCAAAGAATGGTTGAATATCTACTTCCTGTAGATGTAGCTGATGGAATCCTTGATTGGTTATGGAATGGACTAAATGCTTTCTTTCTCTCAGATGCCCCTTCCAACCTTGGAGATTCTGTGGTCTCCAAGTCCAGTGATCCTTCCACTGTATTACTCTGCCTTCCCTTACAGTTTTCATCAACAGTCTCTGAATACAACTCCCCTCAGTCATTCATACTTTAGACTTAAAGTAAAGGAATCTTAGCGCCTGGAGGAAAGTACCATATCAGTCTGAACATGGCCAATATGATTTATATAAACCTGAAGTATGATCTGTATTTGTTCAACATACGATCATATTACTAGAGCTAGAAAAGACTCCAGAGGTCATTTTTTAAACTCTGTTTTGACTCTTCTTGATGTCGGTATCAAGACCTTTTTTTATCATGGAAGGAATTTAGTAAAATCCCTTGTTTTCCAGTTTTTCCATTCTGTGGAATATTAGGAATTAATGTTTCTTTGAATGTTTGATACACTGCTCTTTTAAGTCCTTCTGGTTCTGGAGTTTTTCTTTGGGAGGACAATTATGGCTTTTAAAATTATCTTTCTGAGATTGAGTTATCTTAGTTCTTTTGACTTGCTATGCTAATCTGGAAACTTTGTGCTTTTATAAATATTCATGTCATTCATTTAATTTCTTGCTTATATTTGTGTATTGTGGAAGTCATTTCTAACGATTTCCATTATTTTTCCTTTATTTGTTGTGAATTCTCTTTTTCCATTTTTTTTGATAGTGATCTTTTACTTTTCCTCTTTACTCCAATTAGCTAATGACTTTTTAATATTACTTCTTTTTTTATTATTGATTTAGTGCTTTTTATTTTCAGTTTTGTGGTTCCATTTTGATATTTAGTTGGAGAGTTTTAACATGTTGATTTTCAGGTTTTTTTTAATCATATATCCAATTTACTGATCTATGCTTTCTTTTGTTTATGAAATTGTTTAGAGCTATAAATTTTCTACTGTGGATTACTTTGACTGCTATATTTATTCATGTTGCTATGTTTGCTCATGGTTGCCATTTTCTTTGATGCAATGATATATTTTGTGATTTGTTCCTTGACCTACCAATTCCTTAGAATTAAGTTACATATTCTCCAATAAATTTTAATCTTTTCTTCATTGGCCCTTTATTGAATGGTATTTTCATTTCATTGTGGTTGGTAAAGGATGTATTTAATCTGCATTTGTCTGTGAGGTTTTTATGCTCTAATGCACAATCAGTTTTTGTAAGGTTCCATGAAGAGCTGATAAACATATATGCTTCTTTCTATTTCCATTTGCCAGAGATCTTTTATACCTAACTGTCCTGCAGTTCTTTGCAGGTACCTAACGTCTTTCTTCTAAATAAACAATAATTTGTTAGATTTATCTAGGTATGAAAGGGGTACATTGAGTTCCCTGTTCTTCAAATCTTACTGTTTCTCTCCCATAATTTGTTCAGTTTTTTCTTTAAACATTTAGATGCTATGCCATTTGGTGTATATAAAGTATTGATATTAATTCATTGTCTATGATACCTTTCCGCATAATGTAACATCCCTGTTTATCTTATTGCTGTTGCCTAGTCAGAGGTCATTATTGTGACCTTTTTTGGTTCAGTTAAAGCATAATAGATTTTGCTCCAGCCCCTTATATTAATGCTTTGTGCATTTTAAAGGTGCAAATATTTTTCTTATAAATAGCATATTTTTGGTTTCTCCTTTCAAATCCATTCTGCTTTTATGTTCTGTTTTATGAATTAGTTCATCACATTTGCAGTTATAATTGTTAATTGTGTATTTTTTCTGTCATTTTTCCCCTTTATTTTCATGTGTGTGTGTGTGTGTGCATGTGTGTGTGTGTGTGTGTGTGTGTGTGTGTGTGTGTGAGAGAGAGAGAGAGAGAGAGAGAGAGAGAGAGGATGAGAAGGGATAAGAAAGGACTGTGCTCAATACCAGTGCTCTGTACTTAATACAGTCCACTTTTTGCCTCCCATCTCCTTGCTCAGACCCCAAATACAGAGATTTTTTCCTTCTTTTTTCCCTCTGATATCCTCTCCAAAGTTAGGGTTTTCTTTTTCTTATCACTAAAACCTCTCTGACTACCACCCCTCTTATTCCTCGCTATTCTTGTTTCCTTGGTAAGTTGAATGTATTTCTATACCAAATTAATTGTGTATGTGCAGTCAGTTCAGATTAAAATAAAATTCCAAGTCCCACCAGATATCCTCATCCCTTCCTCATTATTTATATAGTTTTCTACTTGTATACCCTAATTATATGAGATAATAGGTTCCCCTGTTTTTCTTCCTCCTTTCTTCCCTTTTGTATTCATTTTCTCCTCCCTTTTTTTAAGAACTTCAAAAAAATGACAAAACCTCTCCCAAGCTCTGCCTTATTTAAGTCCTTCTGTGATCCTAGGGATATTCGAATTCTAAGGAAGCACTTTATCTTCTCCCTATTAGAGTGTAAATATAAATATTTCATTCCATTTTGATGGCTCACTGTTATTTACATATTTATTTATCTTAACTTCAGTGTTCATATTTTAGAATTTCTATTAAACTCTGGTCTTTTCTTCAAGAATGCATAAAAGTCTTCTATTTTTTTTTAAAGGTCCATTTCCCCCCCCTGTTCTCACTTTATGTAAGTGGACCATTCCACAGATCTCTATGTAAAGCAATTTTTATGTAATGCAAATTTGCCCACAGACATGGAACAGGGAGGGAAAAAGGGAGACAGAAAGGAGGCCTCACGCCCATGGAGGGAGGGGGGCCAGCACATGGTTCAAGAACACTTTGGTGTTGAGGAGCAGACATACAGTATCCAAGTGTGGACAGACAGAAACAGACATGCAGAGGTCAGACATGCAGACAAGTGGGTGGAAGAGGAGAAAGGTCTCAATCCAAGCCCCTGATCCATTGGCAGGAGTGGCAGTGTCTCTGCATATCCATTCTTCTGCTTTCAATTAGAGGAGATATTTTTTAGATTGTTTTTTTCGTATGGGGGGTAGGAGGCCATGGAGTACCTAGCTGAGGGGCAGGAGCAGAGAGAGAGAGCGCACACAGTACTATATAGTAACTATATAGTTACTATATAGTAACTATAAAGTTAGCATAAGTTTTTTTGGAATACAGATTTCTTTCAGAATTCTTTATGTAAAGTCAAATTTGCATAATGCAGATTTATGTCAAGTGAGAACTGTCTGTACTAAGTTCTTCTGAGTAAATTATTGGTTCTATCTTTAGCTTCTATCTTTTGTCTTTTGGAATATCATAAACCAAACTCTGCACTTCTATAAGTGATAGTTGCCAAGTCTTATGTGATGCTGATTGTGATTCCTCATTTTTTTATACTCTTTCTTTATTTCTGTTGAGTCTCTCCACCTCAAGCCTCTGCCCACTTCAGCCTGTCCTCCATTCATTTTCCTAAAGCTCAGGTCTCACCACATAAGCCTCCTACTCATCAACTTCAGTGGTTCCCTATCTTCTCCAGGATCAAATACAAAATTCTTTTCTCCACATTCAAAGCCTTTCATAACCTTTCCACTTTCCTTACACTTTATTCTTCACCATGTATTCCTTTATCCATTGATCCTGACTTCCTTATTGTTCTATAAGCAAGACATAAGCAAAGCACTCCATCTCTTACCTCCTATAATTTTTTTTGGCTGCCTCCTATGCCTGGAATTCTCTCCCTCCTCAACTTTATCTACTAGATTCTGTGACTTTCTTTAAGTCTCAACTAAAATCCCATCATCTACAGGAAATCTTTCCTAACCCCTCTTAATTCTTCTTAATTAATTCTTAATTAATATCTTCCCTCTGTTAATTATTTCCCATCTATCCTGTATATAACTTGTGCGTGTGTTTGTTTATTGTCTCTCCCATTAGCTTGTGAATTTCTTGAGTTTAGAGACTGTGTTTTGCCTCTTTGCATCTCCCAACACTTGCATATAGCAAGTACTTAATAAATGTTGTCTGATTGACTTCTTGGCATGTTTTTTCTTTTACCTGGAAACTCTGGATTTGGCTGTGATGTTTCTGGGATTTTTCGTTTGGGGATTTTATATAGGCAGTGACTAGTGAGTTCTTCCTTTTTGCACTTGGCCCTCTGATTCTGATAGATCTGGGCAGTTTTCCTTCGTGATTTTTTTATCTTGGCTTCATTTCTTCCAGGAATTCTAGTTACCTTGTGACCAAGTTATGTTTTGCTTTGAGAGTTGGCTTATAGATGAAGTGGGTTTATTCTCTTGTGAGTTTGTGTTTTGAATGTCTTTCTCTCTGTGATAGCTTTTTATTAGTAGTATCTTTTTTGTTCGTGTGTTTATGCGTTCTTCTAGTCTTACTCCTGAACTGGAACTTTGTGTTAGGGACGATATCTATGCATTTCTGGAGGGAATGGTGGAGTCTTGTATAGTCCTGGTTTGTTTTAGCTAATATTCTGCTGTATGTATGTATTCTTCAAGGATCTGGAGAAAGCTAAGATCAAGGAGCTTCAAATTTTGAGCATGCTCTTAACAGCCTGATCTGAACTTTACAATCTCTAGACTCTAGTTTGGTTGTGAGCAGTACCACTATAGACCTATACTTCAGTAGGTATCTGTCACATGGACTGTTATTGGTACCAGCACCTGTCAGCTCTCTGAAAATTTTTATGAGTTCAGAGTAACAGAGCTACAGGACCTACTTGGTCTCTCATCCCTGCCTTCTTTTCCTATGGGCTGAATCCATAATCCCACTTTGGGATCAAAATTACAGAGTTCCAAACCCCACCCATGTCTCGTAGTTCTTGTCTTGACCACTATTCTTACAGGCTGAATTCATGATCTTGGGCTGGAAAAAGTAACCTTCATCTTTCAAGGCCTCATTTAGTCCTCACCTTCACCAGGAAGCCTCCCCAAAAAAAGCTATCTCATGGAGATCTCTTCCTGAGCCCTTAGTAGTTGCTCTCTCTACTCCATGTATGCTCTGTGGTTCCATCCCTCTTCTAGTTGGCCTGGCCAAACTCACTGATAGCATTATAGTAAGACCTGTCTGTGCCACTTGGAAGATAGATAGCTCTAGACAGCTTTTCTTTTATGCACTGTACAGTGCAAACACACAATTCTTGCTTTAACCTAATGTGGACAATTCTGTCTATCACGTTTCTTCCTGTTTACTCAAGGTATTGCTCAACTTCAAAAGCATCTGTGCTCCTGTTTCAGACTGAAGGCCTGCTTACCATCTCTTCTCCTTTTCCCTATGCCAGACCTTGCTTCATGACTCTTAACCACTACTCTGTCCCCTGGGCACTTTACATCCCTTTGCAGTATCCCTGTCATGACTGCAGGTACATAGTTACAGTTTAATAGCAACTTCTTTTGCCTTCTACACTTCTAATAGTAATCAAATTTCAACATTTTATTTTTTTTCAGACAATTTCATTTTCGCATCCCTAATAATCTTCCCCAAATTTGCAGTCTTCTTTGTGGAGAGAGAAATTTCATCCCTTTGCCTTAAGTTTTTATGATATTCTTTAAAAGATTATCTTTAAGCCTTGTCATATAATGAATATATGACTCCTTAATGTGAGTTTATCAGGTTCTTTCCAAGTAAGCAGTTTTTGATAAGGGGAAGAAGGGTAGAGTGGGGAGCTAGGAATATGAGCAGGCATGTTAGGTGTCATTTAAAGGAAAAAGAAAGTATTTAAATGTTAGTGGAGCCTTATTTATCATCAGCCACATATCATTAGATTTCCAGAGGCTTACATCATGATATCACATGGAGGTGGTTCATACTGGTATTATCATCCTCTTTTAAAGCTGTAAAAATTAAGACTCAGGGAACTGAGACAAGTTGTCCATCACATGGGGATTGTCTAAACCAAGATCCAAACTCAGGTCTCCTCATTCTGGGTTCTTGCTTTTTCTTCTACTACCCAGAACTGCTTTTTAATGATGCCTAGAGTTTTATAAGCCACAGAAATGTGGATAATTCAGCATATATGTGTGTGTGTGTGTGTGTGTGTGTGTGTGTGTGTGTGTATTCACTCCATATTCATATCTGTTTTGACCAGGCTTTCTACTATAAAAGCTGGTATTCTTACTGAAATTATGTTTTTCCAGTATTTTTCTCTCATTAACTTAAAATAAATTTAAAATACACCTGTCCCATAATTGAAAAGTATATTCTTATGAAGTATCTAGCACGTTATTTCCCATATCCATGACTTTACACTGACTGTCCCCTATACCTTCATTTTCACCTCTGAGTTTCCTTGTCTTCCTTTCCATCTTCTATAGAAAACCTTTCCTGGTCATTGCAAGTACTAATACCTTCTCCTTTCAGATTACTTTCTTCTAACCTGTATATATCTTATATGTACCTAATAGTTTACATATTGTTTCTCTATTAGAATGTACATTTCTTGAGGGCAGAGACTGGGTTTTTTTTGTTTGTTTGTCTGTTTTATCTTTCTTGATATCCCCAGAAGTCAAGCTTAGAGTTGTCCCTGGCTCACAGAATACACTTAATATGCGCTTATTGATAACTGATTGCTTGACTGGCTAGACAAGGTAACAATAGGAACTTTATACCAGTATTCACTATGGGCAAAAGGGAGTCTTATCCAGAATTTTCCTTTGAATTTCAAAGATTAACCCCTAAATGTGAGACTACATGGGTAAATCTAAACATGAATCTCAGGTGAAATTTTTCTTTCACTGAATTTATAGAATATGTGGTTGGAGGTTGTCTTATTTTACTCTTTGCTTGTGTTTCCTCACAAAAACATAATTGAAAATTGAATGGATGGATGGATATATGCCCCACTAAACAGTTCAAAGCCATATATGAATCAGTGGAAATCCCTGCAAATTGTGCCAACCAATCCTTAGTTATCTAATAGTGTTGACATAATGGCATACCAAGCCATTCACATTCTCTAATGTGCTACACGTTTTTTAAGCCAGAGGAAGTGATAATCCTATTTAATCACTAACTATATGACCATGGGCAAGTCTCTCTGAACTTTAAGTTTTCTTATCTTTAATGCAGGGATAATACTTGGAATAACTATTTCACAGGATCATTGAAGGAAATTCCTTTGTAAAACTTAAAACACTGAATAATGTTAGTTATCTTACTATTACTACTTAGTCCAAGACAAACCACATCTGGAATACTGTATTCTGCTTAGGAGGGACATTTACAAACATTCAGAAGAAAGCAATCAGAATGATGAGACCCCAAATGATTTGATGTAACAATTAGTAGACAGATTTGGAGATCTTTATCCAGTTCAAGAGAAGAATTGAGAGGATATGATTGTTGTCTTCAGACATTTAAACAACTGTCATGTAGAAAAAGAATTAGAAACTACCTCTTGCTAAAAGGTACCACAGACAATGAAGTAACATCAATATTAAAAATATATGCACCAAGTGGTATAGCATCCAAATTCTTAGACGAAAAATTAAGTAAGTTACAGGAAGAAATAGACAGCAAAACCATACTAGTGGGGGACCTCAATTTCCCCTTCTCAGAATTAAATAAATCTAATCACAAAAGAAATAAGAAAAAAGTTAAGGAGGTGAATAGAATTTTAGAAAAGTTAGATATGATAGTCCTCTAGAGAAAATTGAATGGGGATAGAACAAAGTATACCTTTTTCGCAGTGATACATGATACCTCCACAAAAATTGACCATGTATTGGACATAAAAAATCTCACAATTAAATGCAGAAAGGCAGAATATTAAATGCATCCCTTTCAGATCATGGTGCAATAAAAATTACATGTAATAAAGGACTATGGAATGATAGTTTGAAAAGTAATTAGAAACCAAATGATCTATTCCTAAAGAATGAGTGGGTCAAACAACAAATCATTGAAACAAACACCAGTTTCATCAAAGAGAATGGCAATAATGAGACAACATACTAAAATTTATGGTATGCAACCAAACCAGTAGTTAGAGGAAATTTTATATCTCTGAATGCTTACCTGAATAAAGTAGAGAAAGAGCAGATTAATGAATTGGGCATGCAGCTAAAAAGGGTAGAAAGAGAACAAATTAAAAATCCCCAATTAAATACCACATTAAAAATTCTGAAAATTAAAGGAGAGATTAATAAAATTGAAAGTAAGAAAACTACTGAACTAATGAAAAAAAAATAATAAATTAGATAGACCTGTGGTTAGTTTGGTTAAAAAAACAAGAGGAAAACCAAATTACCAGTCTAAAAAATGAAAAGGATGTATTTTCCCCCAATGAAGATGAAATTAAAGCAATAGTTAAAAGCTTTTTTGCCTAGCTCTACATCAGTAAATCTAACAATCTAAGCAAAATAGATGAATATTTTCAAAAATATAAATTGCCCAGATTAACAAAAGAGGAAGTAAAATGCTTAAATAACACAATTTTTAAAAAAAAAAAAAAAAAAGAAATTGAGCAAACTGTCAGTGAACTCCCTAAGAAAAGAATCTTCAGGGTCAGATGGATTTGGAAATGAATTTTACTTAATATTTAAAGAACAATTAATTCCAGTACTATATAAATTATTTGGAAAAATAGGTGCAGTCCTACCAAATTCCTTTTATGACACAAATATGGTGGTGATACCTAAACCAGGAAGGGCCAAAGCAAAGAAAGAAAATTATAGACCGAATTTCCTGAGGAGTATTGATGCAAAATTTTTAAATAAAATATTAGCAAAGAGAGTACAGCAATCTATCATGAGGATAATACACTATACTGAAGTGGAATTTGCAGGGCTGATTCAGTATTAGGAAAACTATCAGCATAATTGACCATATCAATAACAAAACCAATAGAAATCATATGATTATCTCAATAGATGCAGATAAAGCTTTTGACAAAATATACCACCCATTCCTAATTAAAAATGCTAGTGAACATAAGAATAAATGGAGTTTTTCTTACAATGATAAGTAGTATCTATCTAAAACCATCAGCAAGCGTTATCTGTAATGGGGATAAGCTAGAAGCTTTCCCAATAAGCTCAAGTGTAAAACAAGGATACCCATTATTACCTCTGTTATTTAAATTGTACTAGAAATGTTGTTAGCTTTAGCAATAAGAGAAGAAAAAGAAACTGAAGAAATTAAAGTGTACATTGAGGAAACAAAGCTATCATTCTATGCAGATGATTCAATGGAATACTTAGAGAATCCTAGAGAATCAACTAAAAAACTACTAGAAATAATTAACAACTTTAGCAAAGTTGCAGGATATAAATAAACCCACATAAATCATCAGTATTTCTATAAATTGCCAACAGAATCCTGTATCAAGTGTTAGAAAGAGAGAATTCATTTAAAATAACTGTACACAAAATACTTAGGAGTCTACCTGCCAAGACAAACTCAGGAACTATATGAACACTTTGCATACAAATAAAATCAGATCTAAACAACTGGAAAAATGGCAGTTGCTCATGACTAGTCTGAACTAATATAATAAAAATGACATTTCTACCTAAATTAATTTACTTATTCAGTGCCATACAAATCAGAATACCAAAAAATATTTTATAGAGCTAGAAAACTAATAACAAAATTCATCTGGAGGAACAAAAGGTCCAGAATATCAAGGAAATTAATTTTTTTAATGTAAAGGTGGCATAACTGTACCAGAACTTGAACTAAATTATAAAGCTGCAGTCATCAAAACAATTTGGTACTAAGAAATAGAGTGGTGAATCAGTGGAAGAGATTAGGTATACAAGACAGTAGTAAATGACTACAGTAATCTACTGTTTGATAAACCCAAAGACTGCCGCTTCAGGAATAAGAACTCACTTTTTGACAAAAATTGCTGGGAGAACTAGAAAATAGTATGGCCGAAACCAGTCATAGACCAATATCTCAAACTGTATACCAACATAAGGTCAAGATGAGTACATGATTTAGAAAAATGATACTATAAACAGATTAGGAGAGCAAGGAATAGTCTTCCTGTCAGATCTATGGAGAAGGGAAGAATTTATGACCAAACAAAAGATGGAGAACATTATGAAATGCAAAAAGTATAATTTTGATTACATTAAATTAAAAAGCTTTTGCATGAACAAAAGCAGTGCAACCAAGATTAGAAGGGAAGAAGGAAGCTGGGAAACAGTTTACGCAACCCTGTTTCTGAGAAATGTCTCATTTCTCAAATATGTAGAAAACTGAGTCAAATTTATAAGAATGTGAGTCATTCTCCAATTAATAAATAGTCAAAGGACATGAACATACAGTTTTTAGATGAAGAAATTAAAACTATAGTTATGTGAAAAATGCTCTAACTCACTATTGATTAGAGAAATGTAAATCAAAAAGAAAATTGTAAGTGTTGGAAAGATGTGGAAAAATTGGGACACTAATGAGACTGTGTGGCTGAAAACACTTTGTAAAGAGCTATACACAAATATTTTTATTTCTTATTGTTATCATTTCAGTTATCTAGCCCTTTTTTGGGCTATTTTGAGCTATTATTTATCCATTTGTTCATTCAAAACTGACAGTCAAGTAGGAGTGACAAGACATGAATGCAAATTATTATAGAGTGTGATAAGTAAATAAAAGAGGTAGAAGCAGACTGTTCTCAGTTCAAAGAAGGAAGAAATTGCTTCTGGCTTGCATTGGGTTGGGAGCAGAGTTTGAAGATAGGAATAAAGGAAGACATGGAGGTATTAGCATTTGAGGTGGCTCTTTCAGCCGGCAGAGTTATCAAGAAAGAAATTGTTCCAGACAGAGAACAGAGGTGAAGAACCAGGCAAATGTCTAGGTAATAAGGAATCCAGCTTGGTTTAATTATAAGGTATATCATTATCATTAAAACAACTCACCTTTATTTGTCACTTTATAGTTTACAAAATATTTTTCTTCATCGCAAGAGAATAAAAGAGAGTAGTGTGAGATTCTGGAAATGGAGGTTAGAGCTAAATCAGGAAAACTATGTTTTAGGCTGAGAAGTACGGACTTTATTCAATATACCAGGGGAAACCATAGATTTTTTTATCTAAGTTACGTGGATTGAAAGTGAGATAGAGTAAGTGCTTGGTTGAATGAATTTGTGATGATAGTTAACTAGTTTTAAGTATGTTATGACATTCCAGGTGAGACACAATGAGGGCCTAAAGTAGGGTGGTGGTAGTGCGATTGGAAAAAGACAAGAGAAAATGCAAAATAGAATCAATGTAGCTTGACTATTGATCGAATGTTAGAGACAAATAAGAGGGAATTAAAGATGATTGAGGTATCTAGTCTTGGAAAGAAAGTCAAGAATGAGAGCAGATGTTGGGGCAGAAATGAGAGAAGGCATGGGAATAAGTATTTATGTAACATCTGCTGTGTGTCAGGCACAGAACTCACACTTTACAAGTAATAATCCATTTTGACCCTCACAATAACTTTATGAGATAATGTGCTGTTATTATCACAATTTTACAGTTGAGGAAGTTGAGGTCGAGGAAGATTAAGCGACTTGCCCATGGTCACCGAGCTAGTAAGTGTCTGAGGCCTGATGTGAACTCAGGTCTTCCTGACTCCAGGCGCAGCACTCTATCCGCTGCACCACCTAGCTAAGACGATTCATGTGCATATTACTAATTCTAGGTGATGAATTAGATCTTGGGGATGTTGGTTTCTAAGTATCAGGAGGCAACCAGGGAGAGATGTTGAGTAGATAAGTGGAAATGTGAGACTGGAGTTCACGAGAGAAATTGGAGCTAGAAGTGGAGATATGGGAGGCATTTGCCAAGAAGGGCTGGTTGAAGCCCTGGATGTATATAAGGTTTACAAGGAAATAAATGTGAAAAGAGAAAGAGAGCCAAGAACAGTATCCAAAGGAATGACAACTTTATTGGTATCTTATTAAAAGATTTCTATTCTTCCCTTAATTCTGGAGAGTTATTTTGTAGTGGCAAAAACACTAGGCAATTCATTAGACCTTTTGTTGTTCCTCCACAAAAGAATGGGGTCTGTCTGCAAGAGCTCTCTATACTTTAATAAAAAGATCCAAACAATTTCCAAAGGAAGAATTTCAGAACAATCATATGAAAGATTGCTCCAAGTCACTCATAATGAGAGAAATGCAACTTAGAACAGCTTCACCACCACACTTGCCTCACAACCAAAAAAATTGATAAAGATGACAAAAAAGAGAGGCCTCACGCCTATCAGAAAGGCTACAGGAAGATTGTTTATACTCCTCTGGTGTAGCTATTAAGTGGTCCAATCATTCTGGAAAAGCTTTTGGAGTTATATGTGCAGAAGGAGAATCGTTAAAGTCTTCATACTCTTGCCCGAGAAATTCCTCTGCTGATGGTGTTCCCTAAAATGGTCAAGGAGAAAAAGAAAGAAAAGTTCCATAGTCTGTATCACTGCACACGCACACACGCAGCCCAAAATATTCATAGGAATTCTCTAATAGCAAAGAACTATTAACAGAAAACTATTAACAGAGTTGGGAGAAAACTGAACAAAATAGCAAGTATGGACGTAATGGCATATCATTGTGCTGTAAGAAAGGTTAAATGAGAAGCATTTGGAGAAATATGAGGGGACTCCTACGTGCTGATGCAAATTAAAGTAAGAATCAAGATATACAAAATGATTTTAATTAAAAAAATACTCCAAAGAAGTTGGACATAGTAATTTTAATGGTTAATCCGGGCCCCCAGAGAAGAGGTACCTCCCTCTTTTTAGTGAAGAAATAGGAGACCAGGAGTATAGAATGTTGCATTCCCTGTCAGATGTGGTTGCTGTGTTAATTTGTTTTGGTTAACTATTTTAATTTGTGCAGTGCTTCCTGGGTTAGAGTCAGGAGGCAGGAAATATATCCAGAAATAATTGCAACGTAAAAACAAAAGGCACCAGTAAAACTCTTTTAAGCGTCCACACACGTCTCATTTGACCTCTCTGCTCCATTGCTTCTGGAATAGGCTTGTCATTGTATTCAGCCATTGCCCCACTCACCATCCCTCTAACTTTCTAAACCAAAAACACTCTTTTTTGGCTACCAGTCCCTTATAACTATTATTTTCCCCTACATGTCAGAAATGATTTGGGCCATTCTGCTTGAAAAAGGAAAGAGGGTGATGTCCTCAAACAATAAGGCAGGAACTTTTACTTCTTCCTAATTTCTAAAAATATTACTGAAATTATGTTTTGTTATCATTTAAAAAAGGAAACAATAATCACTAAGAGCTAGCACCACTTAATCAAGGACAGGTAATGCCTCCTTTTTTTATGACCCTTACAGTTGAAGGGAATGACATAATCATGATTTACCTAGATTTCCCCTGAGGATTTAACCAGTCTCACCAGTCTAGTCCAGTTAGATGGATTTAGAATCTATGACCAGACTCATGGATCCTTATTATGTTGATGCCAGTTTTGAGTGAGATCCCTAGTACATTTACCCCAGAAATTTATCCTTGGCCCAAGGCTGTTCAAAAACTTTTATATGTGATTTTAGATGAGGGTGTAGACAGAATGCTAATCAGATTTTCAGAGAACAGAAAGGTGGGAAGGATGACCAACATATTAGAAACTGAATAAGAATCCAAAAAGATTTCAACAGGCAAAAAAATAAACCAAATTTAGCTAGATGAAATTTAGTAGAGATAAATGGGTTTTAAAAATCAGTTATACATTTTAGATCATTAACTCAAGCACAGTGTACATATTGATCAAAACTGTATTTTTTTAAAAGAAAGAAAACCAAGATTCCAGGTACACTTGGAAGGTGAAAAAAGAAAGCACCATTTTTTGTTGCTTTGTTTATTTAGTTCAACTTTATTAAATGTAAATTGTTTTATATAAGATTTTATTTTTTTATGTTCAATTACCTTTTAATTTAGTTGCATGACTATAGGATGAAAAAGGCATGTGAAAAATATCCAGGGGTTTTAATGGGATGATGGAGAAATGGGGCCTAAAAATCAGTACAGGTGGGGGGATTTAGAACTGGTTGAATGCCCAGATTTCAAAAAGTTGATTAATGATTTCATGTTGCCTTGGAAGTAGCTTTCCAGTGGAGTACTCCAAGGATCTGTGGTTAACCCTGTGATGTTTAATATTTTTATTAGTGTCTTGAATAAAAGCAAGTTGTCATCTTTGTCAAATTTGCATTATGATACAAAACTAGGGAAGATTACTGATATGTTGGATGAGTGAGTCAGGATCCAAAAAGATCTTCACAAGCTAGAATTGTGGGCTGCATCTAGTGAGATGAAATGTAGCACTTCTATATGTAAAATCTTATAATAAGGTTCAAAAATTGAGAAATAGAAGATGAGGGAGGTGTGGTTAAGCAGCATTAGGTCTGAAAAACATCTGGAGGTCTAGATGAACTAGACTCAAGCTCAATGAGTCATTAGTGCAAAAAAACCTAATGTGATCTTGGGCTGCATTAAGAGGAACATAATAACTTCCAGAATACAGAGGTGATAGTTGCTCTGTTTTCAGCCCCAGTCAGACCATATCTGGAGTGCTGTGTTCAGTTCTGTGCATATTTTAGGAATCATTTTAACAAGTTGGCACAGAAGAAGACAACCAGGATGATGAGAGACTGGAGACCACTCCATAGGAGAATAGGTGGATGGAACCAAGCATGTTTGACCAGAAGAAGAGTAGATGTGCAGCTGGGAGAGGTTGGGGGTTGTTTGAGGGGCTATCAAGGGGAATTGGACTTGTTTTGTCCCAGAAGGCAGAACTAGGAGCAAAGAGTGGCATTTGTAGGAATGCAGATTTATATAATTAATGTAAGAAAGCAATCTTGTAACAGACCCATCTCAAAGTGGAGTGGACTGCCTCTCCTTCACAGCATCAGAGCATCTAGGGCTGCTTTGAGCAAAGATTAGATGATCATTTGTCGGAAATCCTGCCTGGAGGTTCTGTCATTCTCAGGTTTCACAATTCTTCCATTAGATAGAGCCAGAATAAGTCATGTCAATGAAAAGCTTCAACACTGAGGGTTTGACCAGCCAGTTGTACCCTGCCCCTCTCTGTTTTAATCATTTCTTTCCACCAATTCCCACCTCCTGTCCTGTCTGGGCCCTAGCTCTACTGGCTCTTCCTGATATTTTGACCTGAAACAGGTTCAAAGGGGTGGCAGGAGAGGGTGAACAAAAATAATAAAAGAGACAGTCTTGATTTCTGATTCTTTTTGCTCTGGGCTTTTCCAGCCTAACTTGTGACCACCACCAATCTATATACGTCTCAGACTGACTATTAACCTTTTACCAGAGATCTCAAAGTAGGTAGAATTAAGGCAAATTGGGATTTGAAGCAAACAAACCAACTGACTAGACTAATCAATCTGCATACCAATATTCTTTTCTTTTTTTAATTCTCAAATTTCCTAGCGAAAAAGACTTTTGGAAAAAATGACTCTGTCTCAACTGAGGAAAAAAAGAAATTTTTGACACTGAACCCAGTTTAACCGAAAAGCCCAGAGAGCAGAATACCCCCAAGAGGCCAGAAGTATTGGTGGCAGAGGCTGTCCCAGCACAGACTCTGAGGAAGACCTAGAAACAGTTTTGTCTAAATCCCTTAAAACTCTCTGAGACCCATTTTCCACATCTATAACATGGGAGTGAAGGAACCTCTAATATCTGTACTACCTCATAAAGTTGTTGTGAAGAAAGCTTCTTAAAAACTTCAAAGTATTATAAAAATGTGAGTTGTAGAGGCAGCTAGGTAGTACAGTGGATAGAGAGCACTGGCCCTGGAGTCAGGAGGACCTGAGTTCAAATGTGACTTCAAAAGCTTATTAGGTGTGTGCCCTCAAGCAAGTCACTTAATCCTGATTATCTCAAAAAATGTGAGTTGTGATTATCAATAATGAGATTACATTGTAGTTCAAATGTTAATAATAATTCAGCTGGCCAAGAGGAACACATTGGGGAACCAGGGAGATTGGTAATACTTTCTCACAGTTTTTCCATCACAAGCTATTTTGAGGTTTAGGAAAATGAGAATTCTAAACAGAAAAAAAAAACTGAATATCAGGGAGTAGCTGGATCCTTGGGCTTTGAAAGAGAGACATTTTGAAAAAGCATCTTAAAGGGTTTTTGTGGTTTTTTTTTTTCATTTTTAGTGGAGAAGTGCAACAACAATTGAGATGAATCCAAATCTGCCTGACATACAGGCATCCTCTCCAAAATGCGTAGGTCAGAGAGAACATTTTATTTATTAGAACTTGACATCTGTTACTCTGAAATGATAAGATCCATTTCTGAAGCTGGCCATCAATTATCATTACTGTGCTTGCAGTTCCCCTCCCCCCCTCAATCTACCAATGCAGTGATTTTAACCCCCTCTCCTTTCACAGTCCGTGCTGTACCAGGCACAGAAAGTATTTACAGCTCAGCCCTTTCCCTTCCCTAAGGAAAAATGTACCAGTGTAGGTGTATCGCCTTCCCCAGCATCCCCTCTACCATTCTGGGCTGCTCTTCTCTTGCCAAAGTGCTGTGGCTTTCTCTTCCACCTACTGCATTTGCTTCTGTTCCCTCTCCCCTTTAAAGAATATTTGAAGTAGTGAATTCCAAGCACTTCCAATTTCTCTGTGGCAAATAGATTTGGCATTTGTTCTTAGCATCTGAAGTGCCTGAGACAGACATGGCCTTGACTCATGATCTGTCAAAAAAAAAAAAAAGAAAAAAGGTTGTACAAAAAAGGTTGTTCTATGTGTCTTTGTTGGGGGAGAGAAGAGGGATTCATTTGTTTGTTCCTATGATCAAAGTGACTGAAATATTCCAGAGGGACCAGTGTTGGTTTCTAAGAGCACTCTTCTAGTCATTAGGAAAATATGAGTAATAATCAAAAAGTACCATTTCCTAATTTGTTAAGTTGTCATGCTTCTCCCCCTCCAACATTGAAAAAGATGTGCAGATATCTTATAAAGAAGCTATGGAGTTGATAGTATACCAAAGAAGAAACATGCTTTTACTAATTGGATCAATATTAGTTCTTCAGCATCAGGTATGAATTGTTAGCACAACTAGGAAGTAAAGGGAAAGGGCAGTAGACTAGTAGTCAGGAGATCTAATCTTGGTTCTGCCACCATTTTCCTACATGAATTTAAACAAATTAACCTCACTGGGCTTCAGTTTTCTCATTTCTAAAATGAAGGAGTTGTACCTTCTGTAGATCTATAGTCCTCTGAACTTCTCTGGGCCTTTCTTTCTAAAAAATGAGGTAAGCTGGACTAAAAACTCTGATTTTAAGTGAATATTCTGCTTAAAATATCTTTGCATATTCATATTTTTTTCATGCTTAAGAGGATTGTTGCCAGAGGTTAACACAAACATGAATATTGAAAACTACTAAATATAATTAAGGAAATAATTATGAATGCCATGTAATGCATCTATGCAAGCAATATTCATATATTCACTGAGTTGCAGTAGTAATCATCAATTACATTTATGTATCACTCTACAATTTACAAAATGCTCCCTTTACAACAAGTCTGTGAGCTAAGCAGTACCGGTATCACCATTTTACACGAGGAACATTAAACTTGGGTCAAGTGACTTTTCTAAGCCACACAGCTAGCTAGCTATCTAATGGCAGAGCCAAGATCGGGTTTCCTATTCAGTACTCTTGACATTTTTGCACTTTATATTTCTTCTTACTTTACATCAGTTTATTTTAGATGCTGAAAAATTAATTTTCACCACATTAGTAAATACAGGAAGCCAGTACTTAAACATAGATCTTCTAACTACGTATCTAATATCTAATATCCAGACTGCCTCTTTAATTCATATGTGTTCATTCTTACAAAATCATTTTAGAGATAATAAATTATATATACACACATGTGTACACACATATTGTGTACATGTGTATACATGTGTGTACACACACCCACACCCACACATACACAACATCTTCCAGTGTAGTGATATTTATTCAGCTAGATTGCACAGTGGATAAAGTGCTAGGCTTGGAAGAGCCGGATTTGAATCCTCCCTCAGATACTCCATAGTTGTGTGACCTTAGTCTACTCATTTAACCTCTGCCACCCTCTGTTTCTTCATTTATAAATTGGGGATAACAATAGCAAAGTTGTCGTGAGGATCAACCAAGATAACTTATGTAAAGTTCTTTGTAAAA
The DNA here is from genome assembly GCA_028658325.1 of Potorous gilbertii. NCBI lineage: Eukaryota > Metazoa > Chordata > Mammalia > Diprotodontia > Potoroidae > Potorous > Potorous gilbertii. Next base: position 263,920,260 of record CM053769.1, on the reverse strand, counting down.
TTTAAAGCACTGTATAAAGGCAAGCTATTACTCGCATCTGTGACATTTGTTTCTGACAGACACATGTCAGTGATTTCAAGTGCCACCATGTGTAATGTGGATTTCAGTCAAGTTAGGAAAGACTGACTTCCTGGTTTCTAGTCATTTGTCATTAGGGCATGGAAACTTGAAAGAAGCAACTGATAGAGATACAGGCAGTTTATTGTGTGCATTATTTTTTATTCTGAAGAAAAGATCTGCAGAAAATAGCATCTGTACTTTCAAGTATCAGATCACAGAGTTTATGGACCATATGTTTGAGCATGTATGTGGAAGAGTAAAATTAGTAGATGGGAGAGGTAAGAAGGGAAGAAGCCAAGTATGGTCCTTGACTGAAACCCTGGGAGGACTTTAGACGTACCAGTTTTATTTTATAAATATATATATTTGGGACCTGCACAGAGACCTCTGAAGTAGCACGGAGTAACTGGCTTCTGTTACGCTGGAAAGACTTTGAATTATGTCCTAGAAATGAACTCTGCCTGCCTCTGTTTTTCAAGAGTGGAACATCTTAAGTTTAGGGAAGGGTCTTCACTAGTATGTTGGCCACTGGGTGGTGAATTCCTCAGCCAGAGAGTATTTGATTAAACTTGCCAAGTGAAAAGAGATGGCATCTAAAAGTGACCTTAGTATAGAATACAAACATATTTGCAAAACCTGAAAGATTAAAAAAGAAACAGTACATTAAATGTTGAGAAGCAGTAGAGGGAAAAACTGTTTTGTTGAAAGTTTGACACAAGATTAAGTTAAATCCAATTATCCTGAATAATTAAAAATGAAACTGGAAGGAGGAGAGCAAGTAGACAAAAAAAAAAAATAGAAAAGATATACAACCATTTCTGTAACATACTTTGTCTTCATCAGTGACACTGGATCACCACATTTGGACTCTGCCATTATATAGTTCCCAGTATACTACACAAGAAGATGGAAAATGCACTTTAAAAAAAGATGCAAACAACAACTAGGCAAGGCCAAGTATATATAAAAGGAAGAATGGGAGGAATAATATTATTTCAAAGGCATTGAGAAAGTGATTTTCACGATATCCGAAATCTAGAAAGATACTGAATAACTGAAAATATTTATGAAAAGTATTGCTGTTTAAAAAAGAAAATTCAGTCAGGGTCAGTAACTATCAACCTAAGTGCCTTCTTTCTTAAATTCTAAAACAAAAGCTTTTGAGAATGGTTTGCATATGTGTCCTTGGCATTCTTGATGAAAATATAAGGGAATAAGTAGCTTTTACCAAGTAATATAATAAAGTATGTGTCTTTATAGCCACGCAGTTTACTAAGAGGTATAGAAAATAAGATTCCCCACTATGCTTATTGCATTTTGACTAAAAAACATTTGATTTGGTATAAGCAGACCACTGCCTTAAAGGCTTTCTTCCAAGAAGGTGCCTCCCATACATATGTTATGATCATATATAATTCTTTAGTAGATGTAAGAATGGAAAAACGTTGTTCAGTTTTCTGATCGTTAATAACAAGCAAAGCATAAAACAAAGTAATGTTCCCCAAAATTTATTTTTTCATCAATGAAGAAAAGGTTCAATACAGAATCCAAACAGAAGGATTTTTTAATGGATGCTAACATCCTCAAAGTGATCCTTTTTACAGATGACATTGTGCTAATAGCATCAAACCATAGAACACTGCAGAACTTGCTAAGTGAGAATCATAGTGTGTATGTGTGTGTATATGTGTGTGTGTGTGTGTGTATATAAAAATATATGTATTTATTCCTTAACCTACCCACCCCTCAGAACCCCTCTCTTATCCCCTCCCCTCCACTCTATCCACCTTCCTTCTTATTTCTTTCTCAGTTTGGAAGAATAAATATATTTATTATTCCCTCTTTAACCCATTCCCAATGAGAGTAAGATTTCAGCATTACCTTCCCTGCCCCCTACTAGCTTCTTCTTTATCAGTTTTTCCTTTTTTGCCTCATTTATATGAAATAATTGCTCCTTTTTATCTCTCCCTACACAATTTTATTTTTTTTAGAATTAGCTCAGCCCAAGCCTCTCTTTAAATTGCCCAAATACAAGTGACAGCCATAAAAAGACTGATAATGTTTTCATATATAAGATGTATACAATTTGACCTTATCGAGTCTCTAGTAATTGGTCCTTAATGTTTACTTTATATTTCTTGTGGATGTTACATATCAAATTTTCCCTTAAGTTTTGCTGTTTTTGGTATAAATACCTGAAAGTCTTTCAGTTAATTAAAATATCCTTTTTTTTTCATTCAAGATTACACTTAACTATTCTGGCTAAGGTTAAGTCAGGTCATAGCCCCAGTTCTCTATGAAATATCATATTCAAATATCTATGGTCCTTCATTGTAGTAGCTGCTAGGCCCTATGTAATCCTTATTGTAGCTCCATGATATTTTAATTGTTTTTCTTCTTATTACTTCCAGTGTTTTCTCTTTAACCTGGGAGCTTTGAAACTTGGCTATGATATTCCTGTGAGTTTTCTTTCAGGTAGTGATTGGTGCATTTTTTTCTATTTCTGCTTTTCTTTCTTGTTCTAGAACATCAGGGCAATTTTCCTTGCTGATTCCTTATAATATTATATCAAGATTTTTTCAATCATAATTTTCAGGTGGACTGACCCTTCTTAAATTATTTCTCCTCAATCTATTCGCCAGATCAGTTGTTTTTCTCACGAGATGTTTCACATTTTCTCCTATTTTTTTCATTCTTTTGATTTTGTTTTATTACTTCTTTCTCTCTTAGAACATCATTAGCTTCCCTTTGCCCAATTCTACTTTTCAAGGAATTATTTTCTTCCTTGAGTTTTAGATTCTCAACTTCAAGTTGGTTGACTTTTCATAATTTTCTTGATTTTCTTGGATTGCCCCTAATTTTTTTTCTATTTCTCTTATTTGATTTTTAAAGTCCTTCTAAAGACTCTTTTTGTTCTTGAGACTCCTTGATATTTCTCACTGAGAAAGGAGGGGCTTTTTTAGCTCCATTATCTTCCTCTGAATATGAATACAGATCTTCTCTATCCCCATGGTAGTCATCTTGGTTGGGTTCTTTCTCCTTTGCTTGCTCATTTTTATTTATTTTTGTTTGTTTTTAGCAGCTATTGTTGTGATCAAGCTCTAGTCCCAAGGTATGGGCAATGATGCCCCAAGTCTCAGGTCCTTCTTACTGTTATTTTCTGAGGTCTGTACCAGGGCTCAGCCTTGAGCTCTCCTTTCCACTCCTAACCCATGGCCAGTGCCAAGTGCCCCTTCCCCCCATTCTTGTTCCACAAATGATCTTATTACCTGTGGTCCCTCCGGTGGGAGCAAACTACAGTTATTCTGTCTTCCCTGAAACTAAAACCAGGGACTCTGTTCTCTTGCAAGTGCCCACAGCCAAACAGGATCTCCACCCCTCTGCTACTGTACTCACAAGGTATGTGCTAGCTCCTTCTCTACTCAGCCACAGCTTGCTACTTGTCTGGTCAACACAGCTGTGCTTGGTGTCCCTTGACAGTGGTAGGTCCTTCAGTCTTCTACTCAGTCATCAGCCCCCCGCACTGTCTGTAAGATGAACATTTCTAAGGATGAGGCTGCCTCCCTACCCCATCAGCCTGCAGGTCTTGTTGTTTATTGATTCTGCAGAGTTGGCTTAGAGGTATTTGTCCTTCACTCAGACTGAAGCTCTGCCCCTGGAGTCAGATCTTTCCTAGGGTCTTCTTAGGTTGTCTTAGGAGACAGCTGCTTTACCCTGACTTTTGCTTATTTCTGCTGTTCTACGTTCTCCCTGAGACAATGTTCTGTCTTTTTCTATGGAGGGAATTTGGAGAGTCAAAAGTTTTCTAACCTACTCTGCCATCTTCCCAGAATCCTTTGGGATTATTTTCTAGACTTTAAATGCTGTTATAGGTATTCCAGTAAATTTCTCTACCACTACAAGTATCTTTAAACTTTTCAGAGAGATAGTGAACTGGGCTTATAATTAAATAGGAGGATAAGAGGGCTAGATTTCATTTAGGAAATTGCATAATGCTTTTAATGACCTCAAGCTTCTCTCCGAAACAACAGAAAACATTTTAAATCAGTGTTCTTCCCACAATGTTTTATGGCCTTAAATTTTGGAATGCCCCATCTCTGACATATTAAATTGCATGGTACCCAGTGGACAACAGAGAGACTTACAGTGGGTGTAAAAAAGACTGAGGCATTATCACTTTAATGAATTGTACTAAAGTAAGCATAAAAGACAGAATCAAACATATATGACTGGAAACAGAGGTGCCTAGTCATGAAGCAAGAGCAAGGGATAACAGATGAACTGTTCATATGCTATACTGGTCCTCACCTAGCACATTCAGAGCTAATTCTGTGGAGTATTATGAACAAGATCCCCACATCAAGAAACATGTGAATTGGTGACAATTAGCCCCACTGGAGGGATTAGGCACTCCACAAAGGTCTAGTCCAACTACACATAAAATCCAATGTATCAAGCTGTCCTGGTGTACTGAGTATCTGTTGCAATGAATGGAAAGAGCCCTAGATTTAGGGTCAGAGGACCCAGGTTAAATCCTAGCTTTGCTACTTGCTATGTGATCTTGGGGGCAGCTAGGTGGTGCAGTAGATGGAATGCTGGCTGGACCTGCAAAAGACTAATCTTCTTAAGTTCAAATCTTACCTCAGACACTTATTAGCAGTGTGACCTTTGCCTCGATTTCCTCATCTGTCAGATGAGCTGGAGAAAGAAATGGCAAACTACTCCAGTGTCTTTGCTAAGAAAACTCCAAATGGTGTTGTGAAGAGCCTGGACATGACTGAACACCAAATGTGCTCTTTGAGTACAGTGCTTCATCTCTCTGAGTCCTAGTTTCTACAGCTGTAAGATGATGGGGTTGGCCTAGATGACCTCTAAGATCCCTTCTGGTCTAAATCCTAAAACCCTGAGATCCTTTCCTGACACAATGGAGCCATATTTCCTACCTCCCATGTTGAATGGACTAAACTTTTAACCAAGATGATCCAGATTTAGCACTGTTACTCATTTGCTCTGTCTGTCTATAGATCACTCATATCCCACTCTCTAACCACTCAGATAAAATACTTGGCCAGACCTTGAATTGAATTCCTTTAGTGTCCCATCCTTTAGGTGCTCTAGCGAGCAGTGGTGAGCATGGCAAGGCCAAGCTGCAATACCTAGTTAAAAGAATTTTGTTGGAGAGAGAATGATGAGAGTAGTATAGTGAAAGTCTAGAGAAAGAGATGCTGAATATGTCTTAATGACACTACTCTGGTCTGCAGGAAGACAAACCAAATGAGGCCCTTGTGACTTCCAGGGTGGAGTGGAAAAGCAAATAGAATTAGAGTAAACTCCATAATGAAATTAGTAATTATGTTCCTTTATACCGACTCCTGTCTACACAGTCAAGGTAGCCAAGGTATAGTATAGAGTGCATTCCAGAAGCATAAAGGTTCTAATGAAGGCCAGTCTTAAAACCTAGAATTGTAAGTCTGACGGGGACTATTTAGGCATGGAAAGGTGGGGTGACATGCCTACTAGGGCTGCTGAGCAACTTCAGCACTAGAACTCAGGGCTACTGACTTCTCAAGAACTTTCTATTTTTGAGAAGGATAAAATAAATACTTTATACATTTCAGTGTTTTGTTCATTTGCTCCCAAGAGCAAAACAGGCTGGCTTAGTGGAAGGCAAGCATGCCCATCTCTACACAGACCAACAATGTTGCTCACAGACCAACAACATAGCCAGCCTCCCAGCAGGTTACCTAAAGAATTAAAGCACATTTGATTGTAGAATGTCCCAGGTTCAGAGGAACAATGTGCTTTTGGGGGCATCCATGAAGGACCATTAAGCAGAAATATCAGTAAAGAGTCTATAGATTTTGAATAAGGTCTCTTTAAGACTCAGATTCTTAACCTTTGTGTCATGAACTTCTTCAGCAGTCTAGTGAAACTTAATTCTATTATGGTTTGTTGTTTACATTCATAATTGAAAGAATTGCTAAATTTCAGTTAGAGGTTAGTGAAACCTTACGTTTAGCTTTTTTCCAATCTAAGTTCTCTCAGATCTCCTGAAATCTATCCCTGGACCAATGGGGATCCTTGACCTATAGATTAAGAAACCCTGCTTTAAGAAAATCTTCAATTGTCCTCAATGAAAAGAATGAAAATCTAATAATCCTTTCATCTGAATGAGAATATAGTGCTTTCTTGAGAAATCCTCCTGAGCCAACGCTTTGCACTGTCTCCTTAAGATCATAAGATCATAGATTTAGAGCTGAAAGCAGTATTGGTATGCTGGAGCCAGCTCCTACCAGCTAGTGAGACCCAGCTATTAAATTTTCAGTGTGAGCATTTACACCTTGGAAATCAAAAAAATTATAAATCGGGGCTTGATATATTGTGTTGATTATCTAGACCAGAGGTTAGCAAACTATGGACTCTAGCTTGTTTGTATTCAATCCAGGAACTAAGAATAGTTTTTGCACTTGTAAATAAAGTTTTATTGTATTTTAAAACATAAAAAACATTCTTAGCTCAAGCAGCTGGAGTTATTTGACCCCTGGGCTTTAATTTCCTGGCCCCAGATCTAGATTTAAGAAAGTGATAGAGAAAAACGTTAATAATGCAAATTAAACATAAAAGTGTGTCCTACATAAAATTAGGAACTCAAAACTTTAAAAAGAAAAACCAAATGTTAAAAGTTATTTTAACATGTAATTAGGGGAAAAAATAAAATACCATTTTTAAAAATGTAAGTTCCTTGAGGGCAGGGATTTTGTATCTGGTGTGTGGTGGGCACGTAATAAATTCTTAATGATTGCCCAGTGTCACATAGGTCCCAAGTGGCAAAGCTGGGATTGAACCCAGTTCCTCTAGCCATATATGCTACTTCCAAAGGAGCACAGCAGTCTTGTAGACCTGAGAGTTCGTAAGTTTTTTTTTTATGACATAGACTTGATGGTGAAGCCTATGGACCCCCCAGAATAATATTTATTGCCTACATTCACAATTAAAAGGAGATACTGAGCTTTAGAGATTGTTTAAATAAAGATTGAAGAATTTTTTTCTCATCTAAATTCACAAACCCCTCTGAATTCTATCCACAGGCCTCTTGGAGTCCATAGACTTCAGATTAAGAACCCTTGGTCTAAATCAATATCATAATTTTATAGATGGGGAAAATGAGACCCAGAACAGATGTGACTCACCCAGGGTCACATAGAAAATGAATTAGGAGCAGAGCTGGCACCAGAACTCATGCCTCATGATTCTGTGTGCTCTTGAGCAATTATCTAGGGAATTTAGATGTTTCCAGCTACCCTATTTATCAGATAATTCCTAATTATTTTCCAAAACAAAGGTATCCAGTCCCAAACCATTTGTTAATTATTGAAACACCTCTTTGCTGTGTATTCATAGACCCCTTTTCTGGGCTCTTTTATCTGTCTCTTCACCCATTCTGTGATCTGTATGCATAGTGATCACCGAAATGAGTTAATGACCTTCTCTTGGAGTCATGTGTTCCTTCTCCCCATTAGTATGGCTTTCCTGATCTTCTGCCCCTCCCTCACCAAGCATTCTATAACTGACATGGAGAAACCACCTTAAAGTAATGACTTTTACCTTTGTCCACATAACATGAGGTAAAAATGAAAACTAAGCAGGGTGTGGGTCTAAACAGAACAGCGCCCTTAGGCTTAAGAGTGACTTTGACCTATTCCTCCCAGACTGCAATCTTTGTCCTGCTGTCAAAGAGTTCTTAGTGGAATAATTTTATTTAAATGATGTCAACAGCTAGGTGGTATTAGCCCTAAGACCAGCTTTATCTGAACTCTCTGAAAGACAGCCTGACTGTACAGACAGATATGCCCGTTTGAAAGAAGAACAGGGATCATAGGATCTTCCCGCCTCTCTCTTCTCTTGTTCTTGCCACAACTTGTCATAAAACCATGAAAACTTGTTTTGAAAATGCTTGACAGCCCAAACAACCTGTTCTTAGACCTTTAGTGAATGGGTTATCTTCCACAGCTGTTTGTGTACTGTTAGACATGTGGGTTTGACTGGAAGAAAATAATTTTCTTCCTATGCCCTGAAGAAGTTAGGTAAAATGTAGAGACAGTTGAACTTGGTGTCATGAAAGCCCTGGCTTTATATCTTATCCCTAATATTTTTTAGCTGGGTGACCCTGGTAAATCATTTCACCCCCTCCAAGTATCAGTTTCCTCCAGTATAAAATGGGGATAATAGTAATTGCACTACCTTCATAATTGTTGTGAGTAAAGTGCTTTTTAAGCCTTATATCACCATAGAAATGAAAGGGGTTCCTATTATATAATTAAGAGCAAGTGTCAATGATTTTCCAATTCCTCATTTCTCTCCCTTATAGCACTACGTGATCAGGGACTAGTAACATGTACTTAACATATAGTTAATAATTACATTTCTGCAAACCCAGCTTTATATTTAGGTCATGTTTCCTAATCCCATTTGAGAGATTTGTAACCTGTGATTTTCTGCCTGCTTTTCTTGCTACTCCAAGAGTACATCAGCATGAGTGAATTGGAGCATTTGTTCCCATCACATGTAATAAATTCAAAATTACCAGCAACCCAAGTGGCTATTTAGACCTTCTACCCTGAAAGAAGCAAATAATTACAGAAAATAACTAGGAACTAGGTATCTGAATTACTGAGTTTAAACCCCAGCTCCACCTGGAAAGAGAAAAAGAGCCTGGATTCTCATTGTGACTGTGCTTCCTGCTACCTCTGTGAAAGGTAAAGGTTCCAAAGCCTCTCTGAGCTTCAGGTTCTTCATCTATAAAAAGTCAAAGTAGACAACATGACTTCTAGGCCCATGTTAGCTCTAAATTCTCTGTCCTGTGATTCTGTCTGCATGATCTTGAGCAAGTCATTTAAACTCCCTGTGCCTCAGTTTCCTCATCAATAAATGATGAACAATAAAAAATAATTAGGCATATCAATATCTTCCCACCAGAGGTCTTAGAATATGATAAATTAGAAGGCAAAGGAGTTAGGATTACAACCAAGAATCATCTACCCAGCAAAATTGAATGTAATCTTTCAGGAGAAAAAAAATGGATATTTAATGAAACGGAGGACATTCAAGTATTTCTAATTAAAAGATCATAACTGAATATAAAATTTGACCTCCACATACACGACTCAAGGGAAACATAAAAAATTAAAAAAGAAACAGGAAAGGGAAAACATAAAAAGATTCAATAAGGTTAAGCTGTTTATATTTCTATATGGCAAGATAATACTTGTAACTCATAACAACTTTATTACTATAAGGGCAATTAGAAGGGGTATATATGGACAGAGGGTGTGTATATAAGATGACTTTGATGGAATGATACCCAAAAAAACAAAATAAAGGGGTGAGAAAGAATATTGCACTGGAAGAAGGAGAAGGGTGAATTATCCCACATAAAAGAAGCATAAAAGAGCTATTAAAATGAAGAGGAAGATGGGTGGAGTGGTGGCAGGCAAGGCTTAAATCTTACTCTCAATCAAAATTGGCTCAAAGAGGGAATAACATTTACACTCAGTTCAATATAGAAATCTCTCTTACCTTATAAGGAAGTAAAAAAAGTAAAAGGAAGTAAAAAAAAATAGAAGGGGGAAGGGGAACTGATACAACAGAAGGTATACTGGGAACACAGTAATCAGATGTAAAATACTGGTGAGGAGGAAAAGGGTGAGTAAAGGGGGGCGGTAAATAAGCAAAAAATATCATGGAGGGGAACACACAGTTATCAAAAATATAAATGTGAATGAGATGAACTCACTCATAAAATGGAAGTGGATCACAGAAGGAATTAAAAAACAGGATCCTACAATAGGTTGTTTATAACAAACACATTTGAAGTAGAGAGATAAACAAAGTGTAAAGGTAAATGGCAGGAACAGAATCTATTATGCTTCAGCTAAAGCAAAAAAAAAAAAAGCAGGGCAGTCATGATTTCAGACAAAACAAAAGCAAAAATAGATCTAATTAAAAGAAATAAAGAAACTATATTTTGCTGAAAGATACCATAGACAATGAAGCCATATCAGTACTTTACATATCTATACCAAATAGCATAGCATCCAAATTTTTGAAGGAGAAGTTGAATGAGTTATGGGAATAAATAGACAATAAAATTATACTATTGGGGGACCTCAACTTTCCTCCTTTGAGAGCCAGATAAATCAAACCAAAAAATAAACAAGAAAGAAGTTAAGGAGATGAATAAGATTCTGGAAAAGTGAAATATGATAGATCTCTGGAGAAAACTGAATGGGAATGGAAAGAATATACCTTTTTCTCAGCAGTATATATATATGGCACCTACACAAAAATTTAGCATGTATTAGGACATAAAAACTGCACAACAAAATAAAACAGGAGAAATAGTTAATGCATCCTATTCAGATCATAATAATGCAATAAAAATTGCATTCAGTAATGGACAATGGAGAGATTAAAAATTAATTTGAAATTAAATAACCTAATCCTAAAAAAACAAATGGATCAAAGAACAAATCATGCTAATAAATCTTAATCTAAGTAAAATGTCTGAATATTTTAAAAAATACAAATTGCCCCTCTTAAAAGAAGAATAAAATGCTTAATAAAGTTTTAGAAAAAGAAATTGAACAAGCCATTAGTGAACTCCCTAAGAAAAAGTCTTCAGGGCCAGAGATTTACAAGTGAATTCTACCAAACATTTAAAAGAACAATTAATTCTACTACTATATAAACTATATAACAACAGACAAATTGAGAAAATAGGCAAAGGAGACCTACCAAATTTCTATTATGATGCAAATATCATGCTGATACCTAAACCAGGAAGAACCAAAACAGAGAAAGAAAATATAGACCAATTTCCCTATAAAATATTGAGGCAAAAATTTTAAATAAAATATTACCAAAGAGATTATAACTATATACCACAGGGATCATACATTATGACCAGATGGGATTTATATGAGGAATATAGGATTGATTTAATATTAGAAAAACTATCAACATAGTTAACCATAATAAAAACTAACCAAAATCATATGATTATCTCAATATATGCAGAAAAAACTTTTAACAAATTATAACATCCATTCCTATTAAAAACACTAGAGAGCATAGCAATAAATGGAGTTTCCCTTAAAATGATAAGTAGTATCTATCTAAAACCATCAGCAAGCATTATCTACAATAGGGATAAACTAGAAACTTTCCCATTAAGATCAGGGGTGAAGCAAGGATGTCCATATCACTTCTGTTACTCAGTATTGTACTAGAAATGTTAGCTTTAGCAATAAGGGAAGAAAAATAAATTGAAGGAATTAGAGTAAGCATTGAGGAAGCAAAACTATCACTTTTTGCAGATGATATGATGGTATACTTAGAGATCTTAGAAAATCAACTAAAAAAACTACTTGAAATAGTTACCAACTTTTGCAAAGTCACAAGACATAAAGCAAACCCACATAAATCATCACCATTTCTATATATTATCAACAAAGTCTAGTAGCAAGAGATTGAAAGAGAAATTCCATTTAAAATAATTGTAGACAAAATAAAATATTTGGCAGTTTATCTGCCAAGGCAAACTCAGAAATTATATAAACACAACTATAAAACACTTTTCACAGAAATGAAGTCAAATCTAAATAATTGGAAAAACATCAGTTGCTCATGGGTAGGCTAAGCTAATATGATAAAAATAGCAATAAAAATGAATAGACAAAAAAATTTGTCTATTCAGTGCTATAACAATCAAACTATCAAAAAATTATTTTATGGAGCTAGAAAAAAATAAAATTCATCTGGCAAAACAAAGTCTCAAGGATTTCAAGGGAATCAGTGAAAAAAGTGATTCAGTCCTACCAGATCTCAAATGTATTATAAAGTGGTAATTATCAAAACAGTCTGATACTGGCTACAAAATAGTGTGGTGAATCAGTGTAATAATTGGGTAAAATTTATATTATAGTAAATGACCATGATAATCTAGTATATGATAAACCCAAAGATCCAAGTTTTGGGAACAGAAACTCATTTGACAAAAATTACTGGGAAAACTGGAAAACAGTATGGCAGAAACTAGGTTAGATCAGTATCTCACACTGTATACGAAGAAAAGGTCAAAATAGGTACATGATTTACACATGAATACCATAAGCAAATTAAGAGAGCAAATTAAGAGAAGATATAGAAAGCATTATGAAATGTAAAATAGATAATTTTGATTATATAAAATTCAAAAAGTCTTGCATAAGCAAAGCTAATACAACCAAAATTGCAAGAAAAACAGCAAACTGAGGGGAATTTTTGCAGCAAGTATCTCTGATAAAGGCCTCATTTCTCAAATATATAGTAAACTGAATCAAATTTATAAAAATACAAGTCATTTCCCAATTGATAAATGGTCAAAAGATATGAACTGGCAGTTTTCAGACAAAGAAATCAAAGCTATCTATAGTCATGTGAAAAAAAATGCTCTAAATAACTATTGATCAAAGAAGTGCAACTTAAAACGACCCTTGAGTTACCACTTCATACCTATCAGAGTGGCTAATATGATAAAAAAGAAAAATTGTTGGATGTTGGAGGGAATGTGGGAAAACTGGATAGATTTGTAAACTGATTCAGCCATTCTTGAAAGTATGCGCAAAGGGTGATAAAACTGTGCATACCCTTTGATCCAGCAGTGCCCCTCTAGGTTTATATCCCATAAAAAGGAGGGAGGAAGGACCTATTTGTGCAAAAATATTTAAAGCAACTCTTTTTCTGGTGACTAAGAATTGGATATCAAAGGAAGGGTTGCCTATCAGTTGAGGAAGGGCTAAACAAACTGTGGTGTATGATTGTGATGGAATATTTTTGTGCTATAAGAAATGACAAGCAAGATGATTTCAGAATCACTTGCATGAACTGATACATGGAGAAGTGAACAGAATGAGAAGAACATTGTACACAGTCACAGCAATATTGTTTAATGAAAAACCCTGAATGACTTAGCGTTCTTAGCAATACAATGATCCAAGACAATCTCAGAGGAATAATGATGAAGCATACTATCCACGTCCAGAGAAGAAACTGATATTGATTGAATACATGCTATTTTTCACTTTCTTTCTTTCTTTTGATCTTCTGCAAAATTAATAATATGGAAACATTGTACATAATTTCACGTGTATAACCTATATCTGACTGCTTACTATCTCAGGGACGGGGGAAAGGAGGGAGAGATGGAATTTGGAACTCAAATTTTTAAATAAAAATATTTTTTAAAAATTGAGAAAATCTTCCCTCCTTTCTCTAGGTGTTATTGTAAGCCTCAAGTGAGATAATGGATATGAAAAATGTTTTGTAAGCTGCAGAATACTATACATTTATGTTTTTGTTGTCATCATCACCATATTGGGTTTGCCAGACTACTTTGTTATGTTCACCCCCAACCCGAACATAAAGAACTACCTAAATAGCTAATGATTCACTCTGACTCTTTCATTGGTATAATAGTTAACAACAGAAAACATGGTGACAACACATTCTACATCACTGAAATCAAAAGAAAACATTTGCTTCCCATATCCAATGCCTCTTGTGGTCACTTTTGAAAAACTGCCATAGTGAAATAGGAGCGTCAGAACAGGGTAATCTCCATAGTACTTTCTGGCTCTAAAATCCTAACAATATTCAATGACATTTTATGTTATAACCTAACAGCTTTCCCCCCTACATAGAAATGGCCTTGGAGAGATCATCTCAAAGAAGCTAAGTGACCTATTGGAACAGAACAGCAACTTGCCAGGGTGAAGCTAGTAGGAAAGAATGGAGCAAAGGTTACATGTTACAGCTTATGGAGCACCTTATCTATGTAGACTTCTGCATCTAAGAAGGACCTTAAAAATAAGAAATGATTGGCTGCAATAGATGCAGAGAAAGAGGAGTAATTAAATAAAGCATGAGCAGGGAATTGGGCTTAGGAAAGAAGGAAAGTAGAAAGGATATCTGCAGATAAGAACCATGAACTTTGTTTTATCAATGACCGCACAGTCTCATAAGACTTATCCTGTTCTTCTGAATATGATTGTCTCTTACATAGTTCACTGCTCAGTACTCAACTGATTATATATAACCATATCCATACAGGGAACATCACAAAGGAGCACCTTGAAAGCCCTTTACATATTTGGTCTCTAAGGGCCTTCTTTTGGGGCTCCCTCTGCTCCCTGCCAATAGGAAACTTAAAAGCATAGATCAGACCAACTTGGCCCAAATTCTTAAGATCCCAAGGGAACTGAGCCAATTTGAGGACCTCTCCCATGTACTTGAAGTGGTCATTCAACAGGCTGGTAGTGACTCCAGGAATGCCAGTCAGAATTGGTTCCCCATCACCCCAAACAATAACCCCAATCCCCTTTTTAGATTTAGAAAACACAATAGTGACTCAGTGTGAGAAACAAGATGCCTTGTAGGCAGCTTTTGCATTATGTTCAGTAAATTATATAGACTCTAATTCAGGGGCTTATTTTGGAGAGCTCAAATGTTTTTAGGGGGAACCAACTTTGAAACTAAAAATGGCCTCATTTAAGGAATACACATGACTTTCCCAATAACTAAATATTAGAGAACTAGTGCCAGCAGTGTCTTTGGATCAAAAGAAATGAGTGAGAATCCAAGGAAACAAAGGTAATGGAGGATGACCTAATCAACATCAGGCTACACTGTTACCCATATATTTGGTGACATAACTATGCCATTGCATTATTAAAATACTAGTTTAGAGCTCTTTTGCAAGAACTGTTGTCCTTTATAGGTTATATTATGCTATGGTGATGTCAGATTCCAACATCCATGTTCCTATTGGAAGATTGTATTTGTGCCAGCCATATGGATAGTTTACAAAAACTTCACAACCTGGCATTTTCTCTCTGAATCCACCAGCAATTCCCAGTAGTCTCAAGGGGAAGGGTGTAGGAGGAGAGGGTGGAGAGCCATGGGAAGCTGGAGTCTCTTTGTCTCATGCCCAGCCCATCATTAGTGCTATGCTACCTGCTTTATATGTACCAGGAATAAGAGGGAACAGACAGAAGATCATTTAACCCTTTTTTCCTTAAATATTTTCCTTAAATACTTCTCAATTGTATGTTAAAAAAATTTTAACGTTCATTTTTTTTTTAATTTTGAATTCTAAATCCTCTCTCTTCCTCTTCCCTCTTCCCCCTCCTTTAGAAGGCAAGCAATTTGATATAGATTATAAATGTGAAGTCATGCAAAACATAATATTAGCCTTGTTTCAAAAAAAAAACCAGATTCAGAAAAATAAAAAAACTTTAGAATTCTTCAATCTGCATTCAGACTCCATCAGTTTTTTGTCTGTGGGTAGATAACATTTTTCATCATAAGTCCACCAAAATTGTCTTGGATCATTATCTTAATCCAAATAGCTAAATCATTCATGGCTGTTTATCATACAACATTGCTGTTACTGTGTGCAATGTTCTTCCAATTCTGTTCACTTCACTTTGTATGAGTTCATATAAGTATTCCCAAGTTTTTCTGAAACCATCCTGTTCATCATTTCTTGTAGCACAATAGTATTCCATCATAATCATGTGCCACAATTTGTTCAGCTAGTCCTCCAATTAATGAGCCACTCTCACTTTCCAATTCTTTGCCACCATCATAAATAATTTTGTGTATATAAGTCTTTTCCTTTTCCTTTGGATTCTTTGGGATACAGACCTAGTAGGGGTATTGCTAGATCAAAAGGTATGCACAATTTTATAACCTTTTGGCTATAGTGCCAAAGTGCTCACCAGAATAATTGGAGCAGTTCACAACCCCATCAACAATGCGTTAGTGTCCAGTTTTTCCATACCTCCTCCAACATGTATAATTTTCCTTTTCTCTCATATTAGCCAATCCAATAGATATGTACCTCAGGATTGTTTTTAACTTGCATTTCTCTAATCAATACTGATGTAGAGCATTCTTTCATATGATTACAATCATATGATAGCTTTGATTTCTTCTGAAAACTTCCTATTCATGTCCTTTGATCTATTGGGGAATGACTTGTGTTTTTGCTTTTACGAATTTGACTTCATTGTCTATATTTTTGAGAAATTAGGTTTTTATCAGAAAAACTTGCTATAAAATTTCTCCCAGTTTCTTGCTTCTTTTAATCTTGGCTGCATTGATTTTGTTTGCGCAGTAACTTTTTAATTTAATGGAAGTAAAATTATCCATCCTGTAATAATCTCTATCACTTGTTTAGTCATAGATTCTTCCCTCATCCATAAGTCTGACAGGTAAAATTTTCCATGCTCCATAATTTGCTTTTGTTATCACCCTTTATGTCTAAATCTTGTACTAATTTTTACCTTATCTTGGTATATGATGAGAGATGTTGATCTATATCTAGTTTCTGCCAAACTGCTTTCCAGTTTCCCCAACAGGTTTTGTCAAGTTGTGAGTTCCTGTCCCAAAAGTTTGGATCTTTGGGTTTATTAACCATTAGATTACTCTGGTCATTTACTCCAATGTATTTGTTACACACCTAATCTATTCTGCTGATCCACTACTCCATCTCTTATCCAGTATCAGATTGTTTTGATGATTACCACTTAGTAATAGTGCTATTAGGTCACCTTCCTTCAAATTTTTCCATGTATTCCCTTTGATATTCTTGACCTTCTGTTCTTCCAGATAAATTGATGTTTTTTTCTAACTTTATAAACTAATTTTTTTGTTGTTTGACTGGTATGGTATAAGTAAGTTAATTTATGTAGAATTGTCATTTTTATTATATTGTCTCAACCTTCCCATGAACAATTAATATTTTTTCCATTGTTTAGTTCTAACTTTATTTGTGTGAAAAGTGTTTTATAATTGTGTTCATATAGTTTCTGGGTTTATCTTGGCAGTTCGTAGTACTTTATGTTGTCTGCAGTTTTAAATGGAATTTCTTTTTCTGTCTCCTGCTTCTGGGTTTTGTTGGTAATATATAGAAATGCTGATGATTTATGCTAGTTTATTTTATATCCCACAACTTTGCTAATGTTGTTAATTATTTCAAGTAGTTTTTTAGTTAATTTTCTAGGGTCCTCTAAGTATGCCATCATAATGTTTGCAGAGAATGCTAGTCTTGTTTTGTCATTGCCTATTCTAATTCCTTTAATTTCTTTTTCTTCTCTTATTGCTATAGCTAACATTTCTAGTACAATATTGAGTGACAGTGCTGATAATGGGCATCCTTACTTTACCTCTGATCTTACTGGCAAGGCTTGTAGCTTATCTCCATGACAGTTAATACTTGCTGATGATTTTAGATAAATACTACTTATTATTTTAACAAAGCTCCATTTATTCCTATGTTTTCTAGTGGTTTTTAATGGGAACTAGTGTTATATTTTGTCACAAGTTTTTTCTGCAACTATTGAGATAATCGTATGATTTTTATAGTTTTATCAATATGGTCAATTATATTGATAATTTTCCTAATATTAACCATCCCTACATTCTTGGCATAAATCCTACCTGGTCATAATGTGTGATCTTTGTGATATATTGCTATAATCTCCCTGCTAAATTTTTATTTAAAATTTTTGTATCAATATTCTATGAGAAATTGGTGACTAGTTTCTTTTCTCTATCTTTGCTCTTCCTGCTTTAGATATCAGCACCATATTTGTATTGCAAAAGGAATTTGATAGGACTCCTTGGCCCATTTTCCCAAATAGTCTGTGGTTTATATAGTTTGTATAGTGTTGGAATTAATTGTTCTTTTGAATGTTTGTTAGAATTCACTTGTGAATCCACTTGGCCCTGGGGATTTTTTCCCAGGAAGATCATTGATAGCTTGTCCAATTTCTTTTTCTTAAAAAAAAAGGTTATTTAAGTATTCTATTTCCTCTTCTAGTAATCTGGACAATTTATATCTTTGTAAGCAGTCCTCCCTTTCACTTAGGTTGTCAAATTTATTGGCATATAATTGGGCAAAATTGTTCCTAGTAATTGTTTTAATTTCATCTTTGTTGGTGGTGAATTCATCCTTTTCATTTTTGCTACTGATAATTTGGTTCTTTAACCCTTTTGAGTGTAAGGCAAAATCCACTCTGTTACTACCAACTTTTATACAATGAAGAAGGGTGGCATCATTACCTTAAGAGTCTACGAATTTGGTCACTGTCAATTCATAGACCACAGCTTCTCTACAGCTTAGTAAATACTGAGTAAATAGAAAGTCTTCATGAATTACTGTAGTAGAAAAAAAATGCATTTATGATGAACAGCCTTCTAACAACAGCCCTACCTGAACTTACCTTATTTTCACATAATAGATACACAATCCTTTGATGCACCCATCTTAAAGCCTTTTTAATTGGTAAGACCTTTCAATAACCTACTCTCTTCCAGCATAGTCTTCAGGGATTTAAGATTACCTCCATGCCTGGATGTATCATCAAAGAAGGTAGGATTTTGGTGGAGGCAAGGTGATAGTAGACAAACTAAATGATAATACAGTTCTTTTGATACGACTGTGCTATTATGATAGATGGAAGGACAACATGGTTTAGTGGAAAGTATGCTGAACTGAGTCATGAGGGCTGCAGGAAAGAAACTAAATGATAACTAACCATCTTTGAGACCTTGGACAGATCATTTCACTTCTCTAGGTCTTTGTTTCCCTATCAGTAATATGAGTAACTTTCAGTACATTTCTGTGCTTCTCTGAAAGTATGGTAACTTCACAACAACTCCTTAAATTTTGTTTGGTTACCTAAATGGCATTGGGAGAAAATTAACTTGGAATACAGGCCTAGTACCTGAAAAAGATTAGTCTGGGCTTAAAAGAAATTGTTTCATCCATGAATGATAACTTTTAAATAAAAAAAAAATCTATCCCACACCACTGGGATTATACTTTGAGCCACTGTTGTTTCCTATCATGAGCTTTATTATTCCTATCACTAGACATTTCACAGAGTTTTCAGCTTGTCAACTTCCTCTGTAGTGAAACACAGAGATTGAAAGCAATATCGTGTAATAGTGCTATTCTGCCTCAAGCCTACACCCCTCAGTGGCCCTCAAAAGCTTCCAAACAATAAATCTGGGCCAAAAGACCTTTGATGTATTTGGGGAAAGAGGGAAGGTGTAGAGTTCTGAGGTGAATCCTATAACTTCTACAAAGGATTCATTTCTGTCCAAGAACTAGAAAATAGTGTCCTCTCACTAAAAGTCTTCAGGCAGAGATGGGGTAACTACTCTTCAAGGAAGTTACAGAAACAACTCCTCTTCAAATAGGAGTTTGGTGTTCCTTCCAACTTTGAGGTTGTGCAATTCGTTAGAATATCTAGTTCATTTCTGAACCCATGAACCTTCACCAGAATTACCCTTCCTCCCTCAAGGATCTCATGAATTTCCAGGGATGACTCAAGCCAAAATTCAACCCCACAGTAATAACTGTAGGCCAGATAATGCGAGCTACTTTGTGAAACCAGTATAAAATGACCAGTGCACATCAGTGCTACAGTCAATCAAACCACTGGTCTTTACCCCTGCCCCCCCAAAAAACAAATTTTAATAAACATGATTGGAGTCTTCCTTCCCTGAATCCCAGAAAGAAAAATTCTTCCTAGAAAGTTACTTCTGGCACAATATTATACCCTGAGCCCCAAAAGATGTCATGAATAGGTAGTTTACCGCAGGGGTCATTTTACTTCACCAGAGAATCCAGATATTAAAAGTAAATAGATGAACATGACAAGTTCTCTTATTTAAACCCTGCAGATTAAGGATATTCTTCTAACCCAAACTCTTCAGATAAGAATTGTCATTTAGTCTCCTTTCATTTGATTGGTGTTACCACTACTACAGCAAAACAACACAGACAGATAGGGCTGATAATTCTTCCTTTCAAGTTAAACACCAAGAAACTCTTATCAGTAAAAACCAGTGGAAGAACATTCTTGCATCTGGCAGGGACTCTTGGTAATCCCATGAGCTTTCGCCGTTGTGTGAAAGAGGTATGGGAAGGGAGGCTATGTTTGCTTCTCTGAGATGCAATCCAGAATATTAACATAGTAATGTAAAAATTTGCTTCCTTAGAATAGTAAGTTACCTGAAGAAATTAAATCCTTAGATGGGAAGGCCATGACTGAAAAGGAAATAAAAGCCCTAATCAAAGAATACCTAAATAGTGACATCAGGCAGTGAGTCTGGTCTTGCACTTTGGAAAACAGACTTTGATATTCTAGGTTCCAGGCAAACAACCAACAAATGAATAACTACTGCGTGAAAGGCCTATGATAGGTACTGCCAGGGATCCAAAGATAAGGACAGACTATATTACCCTGTCTTCAAAGAGCTTACAGTTTTGTGAGAGGAAATTAGACAAGTAAGGGGAGATGATATATACATATATATAAAATATATACATATATAAAATATATGTATATACACACACATACATATATACATATACATACATGTATGTATGTATGTATGTATACACATTGACAGTATCAAGCAACATATTTAGACCCACTCTGTTGTTTCACTGAACAAAAGTAAAACCAAGGGTTAGAAATTATAGGGAGGTAGATTTTAGTTAGATATAGAAAATAAGGACAAACTTACTAACGATCTGAGCTCTTCAAAAATAGAATGAATGGGACACTTAAGTAATGAACTCCCTGTTAGGAATGTTTATGAAGAGACTATTTGACCACCTTATCAGGGATGATTTTTTTTTTAAAGTGTGGGAGGTCAAACTAAATGAACTCTAAAGTCCCCCTAATGCTTAAAAAAGAAAAGGCATTTATATAGCACCTTCTGTGTTCTGGCCACTGGGCTAAGCATTTTGATCTGCACAACAATCCTGCCAGGAAGGTTCTGTTATTCTTATTTTGCAAATCTTGGGATTACATTCCTTACCTAGGATCACATAGCTAGGAAGTTATCTGAAGTCAGATTTGAATTCTTGTCTTCCTGACTCTAGGATCCCACCCTACTGTACCACCTCACTACCATTTCCATAATTAATTATTTGGAGAAATTTTTCATATGGTTATATGTAACTTTGATTCATACTACTATGCATAACTTTGACTTCTTCTTCCAAAAACTGCATGTTTTTATCCTTTGACCATTTGTAAATTGGGAAATGGCTCATATTCTCATAAATTTAACAAAGTTATCTATATATTTGATATATAAGGCCTTTATCTAAGAAACTGTCTATAAAATGTTTTCCCTAATTTTCTGCTTTCCTTTGAATCTTGACTACATTGGTTTTATTTATACAAAACTTTTTTAATTTAACACAATCAATATTTACCATTTTACATCTCACAATGTTCTCTACCTCTTATATATTCATAAATTCTTCTATCCATAAATCTGATAGGTAGCATGTTCCATGTTCTTCTAATTTACTTGTATCTTTTTTATGTCTAGGTCATGTATCCATTTTGACCTCATCTTGTAAATGTTGTAAGATATTGGTCTGTATCTAATTTCTGTCTGTTTTCCAGTTTTCCTAACAATTTTTACCAAATAGTGAATTCTTATCCCAAAAGTTTAAGTCTTTACATTTATCAAACATAAAGTTGCTATAATCATTTACAACTGTGTATTATATGTCTACTCTAGTCCACTGATTCACCATTCTGTTT
>CM053769.1:263829329-263898420 GCA_028658325.1 Potorous gilbertii | reverse complement strand
CAATTTTTACCAAATAGTGAATTCTTATCCCAAAAGTTTAAGTCTTTACATTTATCAAACATAAAGTTGCTATAATCATTTACAACTGTGTATTATATGTCTACTCTAGTCCACTGATTCACCATTCTGTTTCTTAAGCCAGTACCAGATAATTTCGATAATTAGTACTTTATAATACGGTTTAAGATCTGGTACTGCTAGATAGACTTCCTTATACTTTTTTTCATTAATTCTTTGATGTTCTTGACCTTTGAATCTTATTGCCTTTTTCTAGCTCAGTAAAAATTTTTTGGTAATTTAATTGAGGTAGCAATGAATAAGTAAATTTATTTTAGGTAGAATTATCATTTTTATTATATTGATTTAGCCTACCCATGAACAATAATCAGAATGGGCAATTAGGTAGTAAAAACTATCTCTTTTTGTAGACCATATGATGTTGTACTTGAAAAATCCTGGAGATTCAATTAAAAAGCTAGTTGAAACAATAAATTTAACAAAGTAGCAGATATAAAATAAACCCACATAAATTATCAGAATTTCTATATATCATCCACAAAGCCCTACAAGAAGAGATACCAAGGGATATTTAATTTAAAATAGCCATAGAAAATATAAAATACCTGGGAGTAAATATCCTGTTTTTATTTTTTTTTTTTTAAAAAGGTAGATTCTACAAACTGTAAAACAGTGAGCTTAAATTTGATTCCTCAGATATTTCTAGAAGCCATCATTATTTGAGGAATAGTTTGGCTGTTGGAAAGAAAAGGAGTAATCATTAAAAACTATCATGGTTTTGTTAAGAACAAGACATAGCTGACTATTCTCATTTCCTTTTTTGACAGAATAAATGTAGGGGAAGCTGTGAACATTAGTTTTCAGTAAAGCATTTGATAAAATTTCTGTGCCCAAGATAGAGAGATATGGGCTAGAAGACAACGTATAGTCAGGTAGATTTGGTACTGTTTGAATGACGGGACCCAAAAAATAATCCTTAACAGTTCAGTGTTAACTTGGAGGGAGGTCATTAGTCGTGCAATCTAACTTGACCCTGTTCTGTTCAACATGGTTTTTTATCAGTGTCTTGGATAAAGACACAAGAGGCATGCTTGTCATATTTGCCAGTGATGCAAAGGTGATAAGGGTAGCTAACGTGCTGAATGAAAATCAAGATGCAAAATTATCTTGACAGGCTAGAATAGGGATTGGCAAACTATAGCCAGTGGGCTAAACCCAACCTTCTCCAATTTTTTGTTTCACCTGTAAACTAAGAATAAATTCATGTTTTAAATAAAAAAAGTTTTATTTAAAATATAGAAAGCGTCATTATTATTCACCAATCTCTGGACTAGAGCAGTAAACTAAATTAAATAAGATTAAATTTAATAGGGAAAACTGTAAAGCTTTATACTTAGATTTTTAAAAGCCTACTTCACAAATATGAAATGGCAAATACTTCACAAATATGAAGTATGGAAAGACAATAGTCGATTCTAACCCTAACCCTAACCTTAACCAATAGTTCCTGTGGAAAAGACTTGGAGGTTTTGGTGGGCTGCAAGCCCAAAATTGTGTGACAAGCAGAAAAGATAATGCTATTCTAAGGTACATTAAAGGCATAGTGTCCAGGAAAAAGGAAGTAATTGGACTGTAACCCTTTGCCCTGGTCAGAACACATCTGGAGTATTGTAGACCAGTTCCACATTTCTGGATGGTTGTAGACAAATTGGTACATATCCAGATCAGGGTGACCTGGAAAGTAAGAGTACCCGGTAAGTGCATAAAAAAAATATGTTGAAAGAACTAGGTATTTTTAGCCAAGAGATAACTTCTGGGGTCTGGAGGACACAAGATGATGATGATGATTGCCCCTTGGTGTTGCACCACCCATGTGCCAGGCACTCCCTAAGTCCCTACAAACACCTCATTTGATCCTCACCACAGCCCTGGGACAGCAGTGCTAGTATTATCCGGATGTTATAGATGAGAAAAATGAGGCAACCAGAGATTAAGTAACTTGCTAGATTAAGTAGCAGCTAAGAAGGCTATGTCTGAACTCAGGACTTCCTAACGCCAGACCTGGCTCTCTATCCACAACACCACCTAATTGCCTGTGATTTGGGCATTTGAGGGATTATCATGTAAACAAGAAAATAGACTTGTTCTGCTTGACCCCACAATGCTGCTGGTATTAGGTCAAGATAAAGAATATACTTCCTAATTAGTAGTTGTCCCAAACATAATGAACTTTCTTGAAAACTAATGGTTTCCTCCTAATACTTAGAATGTTGTCGAGAAGATTCACGTTTTTAGAAAAAATATTTCAGAGATCCTTTCTAACTCTTGGATTCTGTGATCTTATGGTAGTTCAGCTGATGCAGTAAATCACTTTGGTCTAGTATAGTAAGGGAGACTTCCCAGAGAGGGGAGACTTGGGTGCCCACAGGCTTTGAAGGACAGATAAGAGCTCTGTTTCCGAGGTTGCTGTTGCATGCATGCATGGCCTCCAGCTAGTTGGTTTACCTGTTAAGTATAGATGTTAACCCCTACCTGCCTCGTAGTGCTGCAAAGAAGAATTAATTACTATTTATGAAGCATTTTGAGCTCAGTGGATGAAAGGCCAGCCATAAATGCAGATTATCATTCTTGTTATTGTTATATTTTATTAAAAGAACTAGGTGTCTGCCCATGCAGTAATGCCTTAGGTTATGCCCTGAGTAGAGACAAGTGCCAACTTCAGGAGCATGTTGTAACCTCTGAGCAGAAACTGTGGGGCCCAGCCAGAGTGGGAGCTAAATTGCCTGGGAGTGGAGAGAGGCCCCACAGACTATGGGAACCTGAACGTCTTATTTCATGACCATCTCAACCATTGTTGTGGGTATGCAGTTGCTAAATGGAGTTTGGGAGCACAGAAGACAGCTTGAGTTCTCAAGAGTCTAGAGTCCCAAGTCTTATTTCTTGGGGACAAGGACTGAAGTTCATTATTGTATCATTGTTTCTACTGAGAAACAAACTGAGAAGTTTTGGTAAAAGGCAGCAGATCCAGGGGGAGGCGGGGAAAGGCAGAAACCTATTTTTCTGTTCCCTGTATACATAAAGACATGGGATGTAAGAGCTGGAAGGTTCTTAAAAGACCTAGTTCGGCTTCTTCATTGAGCAGCCAACCCAGTACTAGAACATTCTAAGTTTCCCAACTAATTCACAAATCCCATGCCCGATGACAAGGAGCTTTCAATATGAACATATTTTATCCTACAGAACATGAACATTTCAAATGCAATAACATAAAAAGCATTTTGCAAACTTTAAAGTGCTCTACAGATGCTAGCTCTTATTGACTTCTCTAGCTGAGAGGCTGCTGAACCCTTACTCTGGATCTGGAGAGAAGGGACCTCAGCTCAGTGCAGGTTCTCACTTGTTACAGTCCTAGATGACCTGGGGCAAACGACTTCACTTCTCTGGACCTTGGTTTTGTTCACCTGTAAAATGAGGGGACTAAACCACATGGTTTCTAAGGTCCCATACAACTCTGAATCTGAACTATGTCCGTTTTACAGTTCGTTAGCAGGAAGCCCCAGTGAAAGTCATTCCCGCTCAGCCATTTAGTAAACAAGTACTTAGTATGTGCAAAGCTCAGTCCTGGGCATTGGAGGAGAGACAAGGGTGATCAGGATAGCAGGACAGACACAACACTACATAAATATACAGTCTGCTAGAATGTGAACTATACAAGAGCATGTTGAGCTTGAGATGCCTGTTTTAAACAGTAAAGATTGTTTCATTCTTTCTTTGTACTTGTATCTCTGGTGCATATCACAGTGCCTGACACAAGTAGGCATTTAACAAATGCTTGTTGTTTGACTGATGGAGCAATCAATCCAGATAGAGATCTATAGCAGGTAGTTGATGAAAAGAGATCAAATTGAGAGTCACCTACAAAGATATGATAGTTGAAAGTATGGGAACAAATGATATCACTGAAAGAGGGTGGAGATAAGAATGATTCTTAGATAATCCTAAGGTATACCCATGTACAGAAAGAATTCATGGATGATGATCCTGGTAGGAGGAGAACCAGGAGAAAGTAGTTTCATAAAAGCCCAAGGAGGAGAATACTCAGAAGGCTAGGGTAGTTAGATCATCATTCTTTATAGGGTTCAAGAGGGATGGAGACTGAGAA
The DNA here is from genome assembly GCA_028658325.1 of Potorous gilbertii. NCBI lineage: Eukaryota > Metazoa > Chordata > Mammalia > Diprotodontia > Potoroidae > Potorous > Potorous gilbertii. The sequence goes on along the minus strand of CM053769.1, from coordinate 263,894,240 downwards.
ATAAGTTACTGGATTTAGCCATAAAGAGATCAGTAGAGACATTGGGGAGGGCAGTTTCAGTGGAGAATTCCACAGTATGAAAGTGTAAATTATAGAAACGTAGGTTTAGAGCTGGAAGTAACTTTAGACACTATCTACTCCAACACCCTCATTTTAAAGATGAGGAAATTGAGGTACAGGTAGATTGGGTGATTTGTGGAGTATAGCAAAAGTGAGATTTGAACCCAGGTCCTCCAATTTCAAATTCATTTCTCTTTCCCCTGTGCCATGCTTCATTTGAATGGGCTATGAACTACAACAGCAGAGATGAATGCCCACATCATTGAGATCATGTATCTATTAAAAATAATGAAACATAATTGTTATCTTCAAGGACATGGAGATCCTGTCTCTAAAGAACAATAAGTTTCATCTGAGGGAGAGAGATAAAAGAGAGCAGTGGAAGAGTGGAGAAAGGAGGATGAGAGAGAAATCAAAAGACAACATCTATTCAAATATTCATTCCCCATGTGCTAGACACCATGCATAAAGCACAGCAAGTCACTGTACTAGGTACTGGAGAGATCCAAAGGAGAAAAAAAATAGTACCTACAATGAAAGTATACAAGTGCAATTAGCAGGGTATAAGATATGATTATTTTAAGGAAAGAGAGATTCTTCTTAGATTGGGGTTTGGAACTAGATCAGCTTCCTAATCAATACTTCCATTTGGAGAGTTGAAGAAATAGACCATAGAGCAAGGTCTGCTTGTTTAAAAGGTTGCCAAGAACAGGTCCCCAGATTGGAAGCACCGAACTTCTTCTTCATGCTGTTATCCATAGGTCTGCTTATCCCCCAAAAATCAAAGATATGCACTCTGCCTTCAGAGAGTACATTATGTATGTAGTTAAAGAGATCAAATATATTCCCAGTGAGTTGGGGGAGAAAGAATGGACTGTACAACACCAAAGGACAACGAACATCCTTTGGAGAGTCACAACCAGGTTGGCCTACCTTACATTTTTTTAACTCCAACTCTATGTGTGTCTATTTCAGCGGCGATAGCTTTGATTTCTGCCATTAGTGAGCTGAAATTTTGAGATGTCTCCAGACATTCTAAAATAACAGAAGCATTCAGTGTGCTTGTGATGTGTGTTACTGCATACAAGGGATAGTCATTCAATACACAAGACCCAACAGAACCTCTAATACTCCTGATCTTGGTGAAGTTAGATTTGGATGACTGTGAGCACTTCCTCTTTGAAAAATGTACTTTCAGAGTTTCTCCTCCTAAGAGTATAAAGAGTGGTAGGCATTCTGTGGGATCAGTGATTAAATCAACAGTCTCTTCCCAGAAAGGTCTCTATAACTTTGCCCAGCCTCAACAGCTGAGTTTTATTTTTTTGGTTTAAACTTGCCTTGCTCTATGATGGTTGAGGACTCCACAATGACTTCAGACTAATAGCTGTACTACCTTGACCCTATTCATAAAGTGCCAGACTTTGCGGTGTTGTACAAAGCAAATTAAAAACAACAAAAAGAAAAAATTCCCTGCTCAACCACTCAGCAGGCATTTATTATTCCTTACTATATGTCTGGCACCGGGCTAAGTGCTGGCATGCCGAAAAAGGCAAAAGCAAAAATAAAGTCTCTTCCCTCAAGGAACTCACGTGCAAACAACTGTGTACATGCAAGATATATGCAATGTAAATGGAAGGCGGTCTCCAGTAGAAGTGAAGTTATAGCAATGAAGGCCTGGAAAAGGTGGGATGAAGAATTTACAATGTACAAGAAACAATAGTGATACAAACAGACTTTCAAGATAGATACTAAATCAAGGCTTTTACTATTTATTCTTAGGATTGTGTATTCTTTAGCCTTTCATTCTTTTCTTGTCCAGTCCTGGCTGTCACTTAATACCTAGTCCTCCAGGTGACCTAGTTTTTGTCAGAGTTCACACTTCCTGCATCCTACAAAGACCTATATTAAATAAATGTAAACTAAGGAACAGAACTCCAGATCCCAGGAAGACAGAGTAAGAAAGTAAGGAGCAAGGCAAAGGATCTAAGTTTCACAGGAATAAGGACTCTAGACAGGAAACTAAAACCAGGGTGAGGTGCAGATAAGGGAGGGGCTTTAACCGCTCGTAGCAAGGCAAATGCCATTTGCTTGAATTGAACTACAAAGTCAGAGTGAACCCAACAGGAAAAGGATCTGGATGCTGAGCCTCTAAACTATGCGTCTAGGAGTCCTTATGTTTCCTAAAGCCTAGGATGGCCTCAGCCTGCAGAGGAAGTATAAATGGTCCAAGTGTGGAACTTGAAATGCTGCAGGGAAAGAAGCTAGACTCCTCATTGACATTTAGCTGCTGAGATCATCTTAGTATGTCCCAACAGCAGAAGTTACCTGTAAGTATTACCTCTGAGGGTCCACAGTCACCTCCACAAGACAGAGGGACATCAAAATAGAACATTTAGAAATTATTTAACATTAATAGTCACTGGCACCTCAGATGGGTTATGTGTTTGCTTATATATCCTTTGGTCCCCAGAATCTTTAAAAAACAAAATTGAGGCATTTCATGAAATGGCGAATATTCCTGTTATTCAGTTGGGTTTGTTTGTTTTTTTTAAGTTGTATCTGACTCTTTATGACCCCTTTTGGGGGTTTTCTTGGCAAAGATACTCAGAAAACTGAGCAAACAGGGTTAGGTGACTTGCCCAGAATCACATAGCTAGCAAGTGTCTGAGGCCAAATTTGAACTCACAAAGTTGAATCTCCAGGCCCAGCACTATATCCCCCACACCAAACTAACACAAAAACTCATTTGCCCCAAGATCTCATTGTCTAGAGGTAACATGATTCTGGCAGAGGTGTTACTGTACCTACCAAATATGGTTACTTCCTAATGATAGTGTCAGATTTTTGCTTTCCTAGGCACTTAAGGCTCAGCTAGTAAAATTCACATAAACCCTGTGAAGACTTGAGAAAAAGGTCAGCTTAGCAGCAGTAATAGCAGTTTTTATGGTTATAAAATACTGATGACACTCTCAATGTTATTTGATATTCATAGCAACTCCATGTACACATTGTTATCCCATTTTACGGATGAAGAAACTAAAGCCCAAGTAGGCTAAATGATTTGTATATAGCTAATATAAAGGACCTAGAACTCAAACCCAGGTCTCCTCATTATTTGTTCAGTGCTTTTTCCTCTGTAACACACTAGCTAACCAATTTCATTGTCATGTTCACCTTTATTGCAAGGATGGTCTTTGGGCTGTAAAGAGTAATTCAGAATAATTCAGTGTTTATACTGAAACTATAGGACAATAGGGAGAAGAGGAGACCACGAGAAATGATTAGCTGGGTTTCTTTTGCACTATTTACAGAACTGCTTTGATTTTCAAAACCACAGTCAGTTTTCAGATGACTGATCAAAAACATGTGTCAGAAACTAAAGAAAACAAAACCAAAAAAATTGAGACCCAGATGTTTTGAAACTTGGCCACATTTGCACAATGATCTCCATCTGCAGGTAGTGTGACTTAACAGTGTCCTTTCTTCGATGACACCTCAGCTAAGACCACTCTTCTCCTTTGACCTTCCTTTGTGACCTCAGTACAGAGTCATCAGCCAGAATTATTCCTACCCAAAGAAAATCATTTGGTAAAAGACATCTCCAACAGCTCTCATGTGTACTCAGAAGACATTGTATGGCAATCTGCCTTCAGTCAAGATGTTTCGAGTTATACTGCTAAAGGGAATAAATATATGGAGCCCTTTTGAATATGATCTTCTTTACCTAGGATCTCCCTCTCTCTAAATCTCCACTATTGCTTAAATTTCTTCATCAATAAAATAATTTTATATATTGTGTGTATATATATATATATATATAATATACCTACCTCTCTAGGGCGTTGCAAGGAAAATGTTTCATAAATAAGTGTTGTGTTTATTGTAAAAACTAAAAACGTTGAATGTATTAGGAGAACAATGAGTAGCCCAATTTAGCTACAGTATTAGATATCTAAGATGGAGTAATATGAGTAAGTCTGGAAAAGTTGATTAGACTAAGGGATTTTTACTAAATTCATTAAACCTTTGATGCTGATTTCTCCATAGGGGTAGCAGGTAGGATAGGAGAGGGTGTGCTTCTTTAGGACTGTCTCAACTTCCTCCCATGCTGAGAAATTCACATTTCACTGGTCTGGGTTTCTTCCCCAAGTGCTTCTAGGAGGCAGAAACTGGCCCCAGCTGGATGCCAGACCCCTCTTTCTTAGACCTAGTGGAACATTACCGTACACACGCATTCTGCCCTAGCTAGTTCCCTCTGTTCCTCATTCTCTGGCAAGAGAATGCATTCTATTACATGTCAGAGCAACCTTTTGCCTATTGTTTTTCTATGATGCGGGGGCAAAATCAGGGTGGGACGCAGAGGACAATGAGGCGGGGAAGGTGAGAAGACGGGGAGTTGAGTTGTGTTGCAAACTGAGTGAGCACATTGGGAATTAGGCTGTGATGATGATGACGATGACGAGGATGATGACGAGGATGACGATGATGATGATGACGACGATGAGGATGACGATGATGAGGATGATGATGACGACGAGGATGATGAGGATGATGACGACGATGATGATGATGATGATGATGATGACACAATGACAGTAACCACCATTTACGCAGCCCTTAAGATTGACAAAAGGCTTTCCAAATATTATCCCGTCTGCTCCTCCTAACAGCTCTATGAGGGAGGTGCTATCATTGCCCTCATTTTACAAATGAGGAAACTAAAGCAGATAGAGATAGAGGTTAGGTGACTTGCCCAGGGTCACACAGCTAGTAAGTGTCTGGGGCTAAAATGAATTCAGGTCTTCGTAGCTTCCAATCCAGCGCTCTTTGTACTATGCTATCTAGCTGTTAATTCATCTTATTGTTATTTTATTATCACTTTTGGTGTCTCAGACCGTGGATACAGCTAAAATTGCTTTGTGTTTTGTGCATAATTACTATTTTTGAGATGTTGAGAGGATTGAGGAAGGTGGCAAGTCCACTATCCCTTTGATCATGTGATCCATAGGTCCAAACCATCATCCTTAAGACACTGAGCACATTCACACGTCTCTAGTTGCCGAATACCCATAGACAGTTTACTCTCAGATTCCACTGGGACAATGTGGAACACTTCCCATACACAGTATGAGATGAGCAATGCTGGAAGCATGGAATGCTCCCTGGGCTTCCCTTCCTCTGTGTCATTCTACCCCACTTCAACAAGGCCATTCCAATCCAGTGCTATTACTGACTGCCATAGCTTAACTCTCCTGAGTTAGCTCAGCTAGTCTGCTGGGCATAAGCCTGAGGGAGGAGCTGCTGACTGTTCATGAACTGGCATCTATACTTAGGCCATGAAGGTGCTACGTCAGTGGCTAAAGCCTTTGCCCTCTGGACCAGTTAAGCTTCAAGGTCAGGACCTTTTAAGAAAAAACTAGCCTAACCTGTAGGATCTACCATGCCATCCAAAAACACATACACACGCAATTTAAACATTTGGTGTCAATTTTTTAAATTAGATTTTTTTTCAAAAATTAATTAGATTTTTTTCAAAAAAATTACAAATTCCTCTTCCCTTTCCATGTTAACCTTCCACCCTGGTGAAAACAAAACTATGGTTACAAACATGTATAGTCAAGTAAAACAGATTCCTGCATTGGACATGGCCGTACATGTATGTATACATATATGCTTGCATACATCCATCCATATACATAGACACATATATATGCATACTGGTTCTAACAGACTTGGACAGTTTTTTTAATGATTTCTTGAAATAGAGTATCTAGGCTCATGACTTTCGTGACTATAAGTTAGGCATTTATTAAAATTTTTTGCTCTTGTCATTTCTATCCACGACCAGTAGCATTAGCTCGTAATGCATATGCTCATGATGCTAGCAACGCTAATTAAATAGACCAGGCTACTAAGAGTAGCTACTTCTCTGAGTTTCTGGGAGCTGAGTGCTCAGTGACTTCCTCTGGAAAGCTCTTATTCCTCAGAAGTGCTGGGGCTCTGACAGGTGAATTTTCATCTTACTTCACTGGATCAAAACCTTCACCTCACTTCCTGTTCTTCTTTAGACCATGCTGCCATATGTAGATGTATGTGGATACGTACGTATATGCACACACATGTATGTATGTATGTGGTGTGTGTTTGTATGTATGTATATATATATATATATATATATATATATATATATATATATATCTCCTCTCCTTTCTTCCCCCCTCCGGCACCCCTTGATACGTTGCCATCCTTCATTAGAAGGTAAACTGGCTTATGTTTATCCCCAATCACTTAGCACAGTCCCTGGCTATAGTAAGTAATTAATAAATTACCTGTCTTTCCAATGAAAAGGTTTACATTAGAATGATCTTAAAAGTCCCTTCCATTTCTAAAGTCCCGTGCTTCTGCGATATTAAGAATGACCCCCAACAAAACATATCACTGTACAAATACAAGCTAATGAGTTACACATATAAAGATGTGCATTCATCATCATCCCTTACATTTCTTTGTGTAGCGCCTGATGGCTTACAAAAGCACTTTACTGCATCATTCTGTGTGATCCTTACAGCAATCTAAGGACATAAGCAGGCAGATCTCATTGTTCTTCCCCTTTTCCAGATGAGAACGTTGACATCGGAAGAAGATGCAGCTTTTCTGTCCAGCATAGTGTGAACGATAAGCTGTGAAGCTAGACCTAGGACCTCATTCTCCTAACTCTCATAGATGCAAGATGGGTTTAGAATAAGAGCCTCTGAAGTCAGAGGCTCAGTGCTGGAAGAGGTCTTACTGGTCATCTGGGGCTTACCCGACTCTATATAATCTAACCCCAATTTCACCACCTTTCTACAGAAGAGTGTGACACAGTATGAGCCTGGGGACCTGGTGTCGATTTCTACCTTCATGACTTAGTCAGATGGCACAGAGGATGGAGCACCAGACCTAGAGTCAGACACTTGCCACCTGTGTGACCCTGGCAAAGCCACTTAACCTCAGTCTACCTCTTGAGACTGTATTCCTTAGCCTTTCATTCTTTTCTTGCCTAGCCTTAGGTGTCCCTTAATACCTAGTCCTCCAGGTGACCTAGTTTTGTCAGAGTTCACGCTTCCTGCATCCTACAAAGACCTATATTAAATAAATAAACTGAGGAACAGAACTCCACATCCCAGGAAGACAGAGTAGAGAAGTAAGGAGCAAGGCAAAGGATCTAAGTTTCACAGGAATAAGGACTCTAGACAGGAAACTAAAACCAGAGTGAGGTGCAAAGTCAGAAGGCAGAAACCTTTTTAATGGAACTGGAATAGATGAGGGAGGGGCTTAACCACACATATTAAGGCAAATCCCATTTACTTGAATTGAGATACAAAGTCAGAGTGAACCCAACAGGAAAAGGATCTGGATGCTGAGCCTCTAAACTATGGGTCTAGGAGTCCTTATGTTTCCTAAAGCCTAGGATGGCCTAAGCCTGCAGAGGAAGTATAAATGGTCCAAGTGTGGAACTTGAAATGCTGCAGGGAAGGAAGCTAGACTCCTCATTGACATTAAGCTGCTGAGGTCACCTTGCTGCGTTCACAAGGCATCTGAAAAGATGACCTTGGTGTTCAGGGGAAATACCTAGATTGGGAGTCATCTGCATCAAGGCAAAGTCTGAAGCCCTAGAAGCAGATGTAACCACCAAAAGAGAAAGTGCCGATTCAGGAAGAAAAAAAGAGGTCTAAAGGCACAAGTGCAAAAGCATTCACATTTAGGAAGTATAAGAGAAGAGCAATCAGGATCACAAGGAAAACAGGACCGTTGGTTCAATGTTAAACAGAAAGCCAAGGTGGGGGTCCCTCTTTCAAAGAGGAAAATTGTCCAACAGCATCAACGAGGACTTAAAAAGGCTGTTGGATTTGGATTTCAGAGTTCATTGTTGACACTAGATAGAGCAGAAGTCCAGGTTGCCTTAATGAATGTACTGTGTTTTAATTTAACCTTATCTTAAAGGGATTTTAATATGTATATTTCATATGATTTGCTGTTCTAATCTTCTGTTAGCCGGGAAATTTTATCACCAGCCATTTGTTCCAATCATGTCTAAGATTAAAGAAGCCTCGAGTAAAGATTGGAGGGAATCCACTCTTTAAAAAGTTCACATATTTGAATGTACAGATCTTGGGACACAGTTTGGCCTTTTTTTCTTGCTTCCTGTTTCTCAGTTGTGTTTCCTTTAAGTGAGGTTCATCAAATCATAGGATAAAGGTGGAAAGGACATGAGGGAACATCTAATCCAATACCCTCATTTTCCAATGGGAAACAGAGACTCAGAGATCTCTGTGGACAGAAAATGATATGATCTCCCCCGAATCTTACCACTAGCCTTTGATTAGAAAAGTTTGTATGCCCAGCCCGTTTTCTTTCCAGTAAATTAGACTACTTATGTATTCAGATACCAATTTGAGATCTTAGGCCATTTGTAAATCATTGTTCAGTCCTTTGTTCTCTCTAAAGTGAAACACCCAGTTGGAAAATGAAAAATTCCTTTATATGAATGTTTCATGTAAATAAACCATCTGTCTGATTGCCTGAATTCTTCACATTTTACCTATATGCTTGGCTATCTGGCAAACCACAGAAGGCAGCCTGCAGTCTTGTGTTCAGAGAAAACCCCTTTGAATATAAAAACAAAAACCCTTTGGCTCAGAGACACCCTGCAAAAGCCCTTTTGAATACAGAATGTACAAAGTGTCTACAGCCAAGACATCCTATGAGGGGGCTATGGATATGCACGATTTCTCTAAGTGGCCCAGAAAATGTTTAATTATGCCTCAGTTGAACAAATAAAGAGAGATTTGTGCTAACAAAGAAAGAAAACAATTTTAAAATGCACACGTGACACATAACAACTGTTCTGAGTTAGGTCTGAAAGCTCAGAATTGCTGGGTCTTCATGCTGGTTTGTGCTAACCACGATTTCTTTTCTCTTTCCCTTTTCCCACCAGGGCTTATTTCAAAACTTTTGTCCCTCAGTTCCAAGAGGCTGCCTTTGCCAATGGAAAGCTCTAGGAAACACCAACCTTAAGAGGACGCCAGCCAGACTTCTCTGTCCACATGCATGTCAGCACATAAGACAACTTCCTGGAAGCCATTTGGAATATCTTCATGGGAGCATTTTGTTTTATCAGCAACTCAGATCACCACAGACAACAATCACTGTGGAGAAATCATGATTGAGTTCTAACCTGAATGTTTCAGCTCCTTTGGTTGGCTCCCAGTTTCTTTTTGTATATTTTTTGTCAATCATAAGAAGTTAAACCACAATATTAAAATGCAGTATTTTTCCAGGTAGTGTGTCACAATTTCAAATATTCTCCTTCAGAATCATTTGTCCATGAGATCTCAATAAAATTTAATTTTTCTCTCATACCGGTGTTTTGAATGTGTTTCTTTAAAGGTGAAGCAAAAACATTAGCAACTTTTTCAGTTTAGAGTTAATTTTCTATTAGAGACAGAAACTGGATGGGCATGATGGCACATACTTGTCATCCTGCTATTATAGGGGGATGTTGAGGCAGCCAGTCACTTGAGCTTAGGAGTTCTGAGCTACAGTAGGGCTAAGTCTGGCACCAATGAGGTAAGCCTTGGCAGGGGGCATTGGCAGCATCAGGCTGCCTGAGGAGGGGCAAACCTGCCCAGGTCAGAAACAGAGCAAGTCAACACTTCTGTGCCCATCAGCAGTGATATTGGTCTATGGTGGCTGCTACCCTTCTAGCCTAAGTAAAAGAGGAAAAAGGAAAAGGAAAAGAAGAGAAAGGAAGAGGAGAGGAGAAAAAGGAAAGTAAGCTACTTGTCTTAAACTGACTACCTGGGGGGTCAGTTGAGGAAACTAAAAAAATCTATCTTGTCAAGCATAAATGAAGCTAGACATCTTGAGTTATAATTACAATCCCTCCCTCCTTGGGCAATTAAGAGAATTCAGCAATGTTCATAAAGAGCCTAGAGACTTGTGGATAAAAGGTAAAGGTCAAGTGACATATCTTGTTCAGATTATTTTAGACTCCAGGCTTAGGCCAGGTGGCTTTGTGATTTTTGTCTAGTAATGGTGGACAGGGAGATTTCAAGCAGGATCCATTTTTCCTAGAACCATAGGCTGGATGAGACCTTAGAACCAGCACTGAGCACAGTGCCTGACCCATACTAGGTGACTAATAAGTGCTTGTTGATTGATTGATCATCTGGTCCAATCCTTCCCTTTTACAGATGGGGAAACTGAGTCTTAGAGAGGGAATATAAGATGTTTGCAAGACACTTACATTATGATGCCTGGCACCTTTAACAAAGGTGTTAAATAAAGTCTTGTTCTCCCACTTGCCTAAAGTGACAAAGAAGAGCTAAAACCCAGATCTCCTGATTCCTCACCCTAACGTTTCTTTGAAAAAGCTCTTTGTCCATTGTAGAGATTCAACTTCATCTAGGTTATTTCATAGGATCACAGATTTAGAGCTCAAAGGAAACTTAGAAGCCAGCAAATCTACCTGCCCCTCTCATTTTACAGATGAGGAAATAGGATCAAAGAAGTTAAATGTAGTTGGCCCATAGTTATACAGCCAGTAAGGGTCCACGATGGAATTCTAATCCAAGTCCAATGCTCTAACCACTATATGACACTGCCTTCCTAAAGGCAGTAGCATCCATCATAGAGGGTACAGAGTATTCAAGGAAGACTGGCACCTCTGGTGTGAGGTCTTGCTGAGCCCTTTTCAGGGCTGCTCATCCACCTTTGGTGTCCCCCATCACAACTCTCAACTATAGCTCCAGGAAGCTGTAGCAGGCGCAGCAGCCATGCCCTGGTAAAACCACCTCAGCAGACAGGCTAAACCAGGTTAAGGGTAACTGACGAGCCTCAAACCCCTCAGTGAGTTAGGGAGGTGTCTGCCCCCAAGTATGTGAAGACTTCCCCAAATGGAATGGGCAGATGAAAACAATTTATTCCAATGGCCATGGAGGCAGCAAAAGCAGCCACTGTGGAATGCTTAACAGCTTGGTCAGAAACCGAAGATGTTAAAGCCATCCACTGCATCCTGGGCCATCACCAGTCATCTTGACTTTTGTCTTGCCACTGGACTCCAAGGACTGAAAGAGTAAGGCTGACAACTTTGTGCAGCTCTGCTTCACTTAAATCCAATTCATGCCTGAGTCAAAACATCATCCCATCATGTCACTGGTCCTCTTCAAAAAACAAAGGATGGACAGCAGCAGTACCCACCATGGAGCACAAAGCCACAGCCCTCAGTGCTATACCAGCAGCCCTGGCATTTGTGTTCTCAGATAGGGAAAGTGATTAGATTGATCACACCATTCCTGGAATGCTTGTTGTGTTCTATTAAGGATGGCTGTACATTTAAGTCCCAATATACCATTGCAACTCTTCATATGTCACCATGTCTTCAATGACAAAGGAGAGAATGATCTAGCATGGGGACCCCAGCCAATGGCAACACATCTCCTGGATTATTCTTATCCATGTCCCCCCCCAAAATATTCCTTAACAATTGATCTGACATGAAGTTATTCTGAATCTTTTGGCATTATATGAGCACGAGTGCAATTCAGTCAACTAATATTTTAAAAGTTCCTATTCTGTAGTAGTTTCTAGAGATTATTGTTGGGGTTTTTAGTCTGGATTTGTAACTTCATTGGTATATGGAGCTCTCAGTCAGAAAACTGACCCCTCTACTAATCCAAATCAACTCTTGTGCAACTTAGACTCTATGAAATTACCTGGATAATTGAGAGGTTAAACGACTTGCCCTGAGTCACAGAGCCAGCTTTTGTCAAAGGCAGGACTTGAATCCAGGACCTTGACTCTGAATGTAGATCACTAACTCCTAAATCACGCTGTCCCCATGACATGAAGACAAAAATGAAATGTCTCTGCCCTCAAGGACCTTGCATTTGACTGGGAGATACAACAGTAAACAGATGAGTAAGTAAAATACAAAATTATTTGAGGAGGGAGAAAGCACTGTCAAATAAGGGGATCAGGAAGTGGGACCTAAGCCAATCCTTGAAGGAAGCTTAGGATTCTAGGAGAAGGAGGGGTTGCATTCCAAGCAGGGAGAACAGTGTGTGCAAAACCAAGTTTTCCTGATTCTAACTCCAGGCAGGGAGGCATGAGATGGAATGACCAATTCAGGGAATAACAAAGAGTTTGTTTTGGCTGGAACATAGATGTGTGAAGGAGGGCAGTAGGAAAGGGCACATGGAATGTGTCCCACACAAAGTGCAGCAATGACCATTTCGCAACATGACTTACTCCAGGTATATTCTTACTAGATTACCTCTTTTATGCAGCTTCTGGCATGCAATTTAGCATTATTAAATCCTATATATAGTCTAGAGGGCTCAGTGGATAGACACTCTAGGCACTGGGCCTAGAGTCAGGAAGAACTGAGCTCAAGCCTCAGACACTTACTAGCTGTGTGACCCTGAGCAAGTCACTTAACCTTTTTGCCTGAGTTTTCTCTAAAATGAGCTGGAGAAGGAAATGGCAAACCATTCCAGTGTCTTTGCCAAGAAAATCCCAAATGGGGCCATGAATTGTCAGATACAACTGAAATGACTCAACAACAACATGTAACCTTGCACATAGGATCATTAGATTTAGAGCTGGAACAGACCTTAAAAATTATTGAGTCTAATGCCCTCCTTTTACAGATGACAAAACCAAAACCCAAAGAGATGAAGTGATGTTACTTAACTTGCATTAACTAAGATGACACAGCTAGTAATGGTCTCAAGCAAGACTCATACTTTCTGACTCTGAGCATTCTGAATTCTACTATTAAGCCTCCTAGCTTACATGTGTTTAGGTTACATATGATTTTGGTTCTTTGGGGATTTCAGTGTTCCATCAGTCAAAGGCATATATTGTTAATAATGGACTTTTGAGCAGAGAGCTTGGGATCACTCAAAGCTCTTTATAGTTACCCCAACACTATCCAGAGCTCTCTCTTTCTCCTTTTCAATTCTGAACCCAGCTTATTATCCATCTGAATTGTCTGTCGAAGGGAGATGATGGACCAAATTAATAGGATGTCCATCCAGCTGCATATCAGTCTAAACAATGAGTATTCTTCATCAATTTGATTTTTCTTGTGTGGATTGTTAGACCAAGCTCTTAAGTAGTTGTGTATCAAATTAAGAAAGCTACATAGTATTCCAGTTCTTGACATAATCAAGATATAATCATTGAAACAATTGATTTGTCATATGCAAACAGGAATACCTAAAGGTCTTCACTCTCAGGAATCCCTCTTTGACTTGGACTCTGCATTAGATAGTCTCCATGAATGCCTGTTCTGTGCCTCAATTGATACTGAAAATCAGGACTATTGAACAAAGTCATTTCTGTTGCTTCTATCAGAGAATCTTATGTGATTTTTAGCATTCATGGGATCTTGGTTGGAGGAGAGCTATTAAGACACCATAACATGCTTTTTTAAAAAAATTAACAAGCAGTAAACACAAGTCTAATAGGCTCTTACATTGCCTACACCTTTTCATTATTTGTGTGCCTGAAGATATGGGCTATAGAAAATCATCTGTGAAAGCCTACCTGTCCCTTTCTCATACTTCTGTTAAGGATCCCTTTAATAAAACCTACAGCTCATTTTCATAAAGATTTTATAGAAGGGTGAAACCAAGATGGCGGAGTAGCAGGAAAATGTATAGCAGCCTCACCACACCAAAAAACAAAACAAAACAGAAAACCTCTGAACATCTAGAAAATGTACCAGCCCAAATGCTAATGGGGGGGGGGGGGTGGGACTGGGGAATGTCTGGCCCTAGTGTTTATGTCCTGCTTTTTTCATTGCTACATCTGGGATCCTGGAAGTTTTCAATACTTCCAAGATGGTGTGATCTAGAGAGAGTTCTGAGCACCACCTTCCTGATCTGTGCTCTGTTCCTTATCTAGGTAGGGGCCCCTGCTCCCTCAACCACAACCACTCCTCCCAGTCCTTGAACTGTGACCTGGAATTCGGTAATGGACAATGGAATTGCCAAATGATACCTGATTTGTCACCCAGTGCTAAGGTAGGGGTTCTTCAGAATTTCTTTCTGACCAGGCATTCAGTCTTCTTACTGTCTCTGAATGCTGAGTGCTCTTCTCCCCCTGGCCACTGTTGCTACCCTCTCAGCCCACAACTAGCACTATTTCTGCCACACTGGCCAGTCCCCACCCCAGTGTTCACAAACCTTTGTTTTCTGTCCCCAAAGCTGCCCTGGGATGGGAAAAAATGACTAACTATGACTTTTTGTTGTTACTGTTTTCTGCTCAGTTTTAATTTTTGATGACTTTAAAGTTGTTTAGTTATGTTAGTAGGGTTAGCAGAAATGCTCACTTCACTCTACCATCTTGGTTTCGCCCCTGAGTTTCCACTACCTAGTTCTTGATCACACATCTAGATTGGACTGAGGAGGGGACCTATGCTCAGGGTTGGTATTCCAATGTAAGGAGCGGTTGTGCGCCCTGGACTTTGTACCAAGAGGAGCAAGTTCTGAAACAAACAGACCTCAGGAGTGGTGCAGTATTCCAGATACAGGTTTCAGTGCAGTCTTAAGTATGCAGAGGAAAATGTAAGGCAGGAATCCCAGACCAAAAGGAAATATAAAATTTGGCCACTGTGAACCAACAGAGCTTCCCACCTGACTGATAGCAGCTGAGTCCAATAGTCGGCTTTTGCTTGGACCCAAACTTGAGTCAGGAACTTGCAGGCATCAAAGCTTGGGGGGGGAGGGGAGGGGGGACAGGAGAGGAGGGGGGGGGTTCAATCAGTCTAAGCCTTGAATCAGAACACTTTGAAGTTCAAGCATAGGAGTTAACAAAAAAAACACGAAAAGGTAAACAAGAGCAAGCAATCAAAAGAGTCTAAAAAAGGATAAAATATTCACATTCTAAGATGAGGAACTGATGCATATGTCCATTCTGAACTCTGTCATCATTAGGGGTCATAGGGTTTAAATAGACAAGTCCTGAAAGTGGTTCTGTTTTGTCTTGATAATCTTAAAAGAATGGGAAAAGAGAGGAAGAGGAATACACTGGCAAGGAAGAAAGTAAGGGATAGAAAGATTAGGGAAAATTATTTTACATAATCAGAGTGCACAGGTATATACATATACATATACATGTAGCTACATATATGTGTGTATATATATATACACACATATATATGCACACATAAATGTGTATAGTGCCAATGCAATATTCATGGCACCTATGGCAGTCATGAATATGTCAGCACAATTCTGAATCACAAAATAACACAGACATGAGGATCATGGAAGACAGAACCAAAACATTTATTCAGATACCAGACAGCCAAATCCATCATAGCAACAAAAAAATCTATACACAATAACAATGCAGAGGACAACACCATCCCCAAGCCATTCCCCTGCTAGGCTTCCCACAAACAGGCTTCCCTTAAACAAAATTCCCTTCTCTCACTCACAGCCAGCTGTCAGCTTGCTGGAGTCCTTCAGTTCTGACCACTCTCACTAATTTCCCCTCAGCTCTGCTCTAGTTCTGCCTCTTCCTGTTCCACCCCTTCCTATTCCATCCATTCAGCAAACTCCTTCCACCACAGGTTCCATGTAATTCTGACTTCCTTGTGACCCAGGCAGGTCACATGGGCCTATTAATGAATGGGAAACATCTTCCCATTTAAATTACCGTTAATATATGTATGTTTATGTATATATATATATATATATGTGTGTGTGTGTGTGTGTGTGTGTGTGTGTGTGTGTGTGTGTGTGTGTGTATACACACACACACAAAGTTAAGGATGAAGGGAGCAGCCAACATTTCAACCTCACTGTCACATGAACTGATCAAAGGAGGAAGAAATATATACATGCTGCTGGGTATAGAAATATGTTTTACTCATCAGAGAAATAGGAGGAAAAGAGAAAAAGGGGGAGGCAGAAATTAGAGGAAGGATAGATTAAGGGAGGGATTCATCCTAAGAAAGATAAAACAGTATACTAAAGGCAAACAACTTTGAAAGACTTAAGAACTTAGATCAGTGTAGTCATCAGTCACAATTCCCAAGAATTCATGATGAAACATACTACCTACCTCCTGACAGAGAGATAAAAGATTCAGAGTACAGAATAGGACATATGTATGTATATATGTGTGTATGTATATTTGAAAGTTTTTGTATGTGTATGTATGTGTATATATGTACAGATATATGGTATGCATGCATATATTATATAATATACACACACATGTACACAAAAATCACACCATGATGACCAATGCAGAAATTTGTTTTGCTAGCTATACATGTCTGTAATAGTGATTTTATTATGTTCTCAGTTGGGGTGGGAAGGAAGGAGAGAAGTTGAATTTTTCCTAATTTGAAAAAAATTTTAATGATTTTATAGAAATGACACAAGATAGTAGTTAGTGATCCTTTTAGATAAAACCTCATAAATCAGGTCAAGGGTGTTAGACCTTTGAGGTAAATGTGTACAGTTGAAAATATGATCTTTGCCTTTATTAAGCACTAACAATATAATGAGTAACAGTAGAACCAGAACAAGATCTTGGTCCTGTACAGAAGACTGTGTTAAAATCTCAGAATTGACAGTGATCTTAGAGATAGTCTAGACCAACCTTCTCGTTTTACAAATAAAGGAACTCAGTAACAGAGAGGTGGAGTGACTTTCCCAAAGTGACAAAGGTAATTAGTGGAAACGCCTTGATGAGAATCCAAATCTACTGATCCATTATGCTTTATTGCTTCCCTCACCTTATGTTCTAAATAAGATCAAATGGTATGATCAGAACCACCATTACCATTGCCATGCTCTGCCACCATGACTCATTGGCACTATCACTATTACCGTTCCCGTCATCACCAACAGGCACCATTACTATCACTGCTAAAAATTAATGGCAATATTACTACCACCATTGCTATCACCATCATTACACAATCTCTATTAATATTGCCAAATGTTTGTTGAATCTGAGTAGTCCCACACTAATCAATATGACATCTATAATTTGGATTAGATTCAGTCCTTTCCCTTGAAGCATTTTAAACTTTATAGAGAAATAAGGTGAATAAGCACCAAATAGAATAGTGGTGATACTTTTAATCTCTTAAATGAGGAGTAGAACTTCCCAATTTAAAATACTTTATCTTACACTAGAAAAGTTTTACCAAAGAGAAATAAATGAAAGTACATCTATAAGTTGAATGAAATAATGCATAATGGTAATTAGATATATATGTATGTATGTATATATGTGTGTGTATACATACACACCCACTAAATACCTTTAACATTTTTTGTCATATTCGTAGGATCATAAGTGAGTGACTTTGTTACACATTTGGATCACAAATATTTTTCAGATGTTTTGCTCTTTTGGAATCATAGCTTGAGAACTGGAAGGAGTCTTAGAAGCTGCCAAGTCCAACCCTTCCTTTTGTAGATGAGGAAGATGAGGTCCAGAGAAGTTGTGTGTAACATAGGATAACACTGCTAATAAGGGTCTGAAGAAGGATTTGAATTTGGTTATTCCTGATGGTTAGCCTCCACCCACTGTCCCCACCTAACTGCCTTCTGTCCCTTTACCCCATTGGTCATCTTATGTACCCCCTGGAGTACATAGCCCCACTTGGGAGACTACTATTTGGTCCTTTAACATTCTGTGGATAGAAATGCAACCCTTGGCTCTCCATGCATGTGGCATCTTTCATCCTCCTTAAATCATCAGCTCACCTCCTTTCCCAAATAGACATATCTTCGTTAATATCTGACTCCACTAGTCACCAAAGAGGAGTGAGTGAGTGGGAGAGGATAGATTGTGTATTACACAAATTGAGGTTTGTTGTGGGTTTTGGTTGAGATCTGTGATGTCATCAAAAGAGAAAACTCCCAGTGAAGACATTCCCTCCTCTTCCTCTCCCTCCTCCCCCACTGATTCAAACTGGCAACTCATTGGGCACTAAGAGAGTTGTCTGGAGTACTAAGAACTCAAGTGCCTCCAACATAGTCACGCTGCCAGTGTGTGCCAGAGTTACAATCAAGTCTCACGGACTCTACCTTACTTTTCTGGTGTTCACATTGACTGTCTACAGAATGAAAAAAAGCTTGAGGTCCCCCACATCATTATCATCCCTTTGGATGATATGTATCGTTGTATAAATATAATAATTCTGTTTGATTCTTAAAGGTAGAAAACATACCTCTTCCTCGTTTCCTTGCAGAGGTGGAATATTCCATGTATTGTTAGCCACGATGTGTTGGCTAATTTTGCTGGACTCCCTTTGTCCCCTGCTCTTTTCTATTTATTGTGAGTGGTTTGGGAGAAGAGAGAAAAAGGGAAGTATATATTTGTAAATGAAAGTGACATAAAAACAAAAGTATCAATAAAAAATTTTTTTGAGTTTTAAAAAATAATTAGCAGAGTAGGTCCGGGTGCTGGCAACCTATGCCAAGATCTCATCTTGAGGTGAAGGTGACTCTGCAGGCGGTATTGGCACAGTATAAGCTCTACGAAGCTGGAGAGGCCTCTGGTGGTGGGCTTGTAGTGACATACACATCGGCTATCTAAGGACTGGCGGTGCTAAGTTTAGGGAGACTTATCTCCTGTTGCGTTTCCAAATGATAGATCTCTCCACCACAGCTCCTCTCAAAAGATCATTAACTGAGCTACAGAGGGGATGTGACCTCCCTCAGCACAGGGACCATCCACACAGCGGGAATCATGGTTCCTTGAACTACTGAAGTCATAGATGATTTTCTTGATAGGAATCAAACCCACATAGGGTTGGGAAAAACCAGCAATGTCACTTTGGAAAAGTCAGTGGTTCAAATACTGAGCAGTTCATAGGGCTTATCTGCACATCTGAGCAGAAAGAAGCCTTGAGAGGCAAGTGTCTCTGGTGCCAGACGGGCAAAGGTCTCCTATGTATTTCTGTTCTGTATCTTTGTACCCGCATGTGGATTACATCTCAGGACCAATTAGTTAATGTTTATAAAAAGTTTCCAAGATGAAAGGTTCAGGATATAAAGACCCATTATTATAACCTTGTAAATCCTGGCTCCGGCCCCCGCCTGTTATAATTTAAACTGTATCTTAAGAGCAATACAAACAGACCAATAAGGTTCAGAGATATTTACTCACAATACATTGATGAAATCAGAACACTGTAGCTCTCCAGAAAGCAGGTGCTTTCTTTCTTTCTGGGAATGAGGATACCAAAGCCAGTTAGTTGCCCAGCTTAGATGTGTTTTCAGGATTCTGATGGGACAGCTTGACATCCAAAGATCCCAAGTTTCCTCACTCACCCCACACGCATACACATACACACACACACACACACACACACACACACACACACACCTTTTCTTTTTTCATTTAAACTTAATGTGTAATTCTAGATGGAGTTGATCACTGGGTGACTTCAGGTTACCTTGTATCTGTTTTATTTGACTTTGACATAGAAGCCATATATGTATATGCTCTCTCTCTATTAGAATGTAAAGTTCCCTGAAATCAGGGACTGGTTTTGTCTTTGTCTATGTATCTTTAGTATCCCACACAGTACTTGGAAAGTAGCAAATGCTTAATAAATGATTACTGATTGGTGGATGGATATTTTAGAGCAGACCTGTTCAATTTGGCAGAAGGTAAAAATTAAAATAGACTAGACTTCTTCAGGTCATAGATAGGTTTTTAGTGCCTCACTTTCCAAGTAAAATATAATTACATATATATATATATATATGATATATACATATATATATAATGTTTAAAGTACTTTACAAATAAACCATATTTTTAAAATTTTGATTAATATCAATTAACTACACTTATTACTTAATATTTTTATTTATCAAGAAATTGCTTCTCTCAAACTAGAGACAGACTGATGATGGTTGGTTGCCACAGGTCACATGACAAACAGGAGCGTGTGCTCAGTGGCAACCCACCATTTTATCTAAAGGGCACAATAGTGACTCATGGACAAAGCACTTGTTACAGCTTTACTTTCCTTTACATCCTCTACATTTTTCGTGGACCACCCAAAATCCTTTGGTGGGTCCCAAGCAACCCATGGGCTATATATTGTAGGGGTCTGTATTAGAAAGAGCCCTTAGTGAACTGATCTCAAATATTCCTCTGAATAATGTGGTAAGACATAGCCAAACTTTTGCATTTTCATCAGCATTGTATCTGTAAGAAATGGGTGGATATCCCAGAGACCTGGGGAACACATCTGAAATGCTGGGGAATTAGTTCCAAGGTCCAGCTTCTTGTGGGAGGATGAACTAAGCATACCACTGCCAAACACAGAGGCTCTGCCCTTCAGTGGGGAACAGGGAGGAGGGGTAGAGAGAAAGGTAAACTGATGGGTACAGAAGCCAGTTTTCTGATATGAATTTTGGTTGGGTTCTCATCCAAAGGGTCAGTATTCCACTGTGAGATATTCCACTGAAGGACACAGCTTCAGAAGAGCTTAGAAGACCAGAGTACAAACCACCATTCACCTTCTGGAGAAAAACTTCTGAACTTCTAGAGGAAAAAAAAAAGATCACTCATACTTGGAGTTTTCCCCCAAAAATCATTCCATGCGCTTGCATTTATCCTGACAATGAATACTGACCAGAACAGCAAAAAAGAAAATCAAGCCTCCTGGTTGGTTTGTTTACTCTGGAATGTCTTTCACCAGGATAGGGAGATCGGATGGAGTGGGTATGATTTTGCTCAACGCCCTCTCAGTTCCTAATAGCCACAAACCCTTACTTTGAGCTCCATAGCCTTGCAAGGGAAAAAAAAATTCCATGTGTTTTGCATCTGAGGCCCATTAACTTTTAAATATAGTAGAATGGTCCCAAGAGGCCCAAGGAAATGTTTTCTTTTCACTGGTCTCTTGACTGGCTCCCTTCCATTTCTTGGTCTCTCTGGGAAAAGGCACTTGGCAATTCTGAGAGACAGCGCCGGGGGCATGGATGAGGTCTTCAGGAATAACGGCAGTAAAAAGAGCACAACGGTAAGCAGAACGATCCTTAATGTCTAGCATTTCACATTCATTTGTTCAGTTTTTAAAATGAATTTTACCAATATATTTTGCTTTTATATAGACGAAATTTTTTCCATATCACTTCCCCTCACCCTCCCAAAGCGTTATTCCATATAATGAAAGATTTTTACAAGATTTTTTAAAGAAGAAAAGGAAAATCAACAAAACTGATCAATCCACCTCCCAAAAATCTGACAATATGTTTAGTGTTCCATACCCATGGACCTCGGAACTCCGCAAAGAAGTTGGAGGGAGATGCTATAAATACTGTGATGGCTATTGAGCCTTTCTTTTTATCATTTACCTCCTTGGGGGTCTATACCTAGAAAGGGAATCACTTAGTCAAAAGGTATGAACTCAATCAATTTTAATATATTTGCTGCTGGAACAAGCAATATTTAATCAATAAGTATTCAGCAAGTACTCACCATGTGCCAAGCACTGTGCTGGACATTGGGAATATAAAGACCAAAATGTAAAGAGCCCCAACTAACAAGCCCAAGCTAACAAGCCTGTGCAAAGGTTTAAAGATGGGAGGTGGAATGCTGTGTATGGGGAGCAACAAATTAGCTGATAGGACCTGAACATAGAGTGCATGAATGACTGAGAATGGTTAAAGTTTATGAAGGATGTGTACTAAGTCTAGAAAGATGGGTTGGAACCAAGTTGTGAAGGACTTTAAAAGACAAACAGATGAGTTTCTATTTGATCCTAAAAGCAATAGGAAATCACTGAAACTTCCTGAACAGATGAGTGACATGATCATGTGCTTGAGGAATATCACTTTAGCATCTATGAGGACGATAGATTGGCAAAGAGAGAAATTTGAGATTGGCAGACCAAATGGGAAGTTATCGTAATAAATAAGATAAGGAGTGATGGGGACCTGAACTAGGGTGGTGCCCAAATGACTGGAGGGAAGAGGATGGATGTAAAAAAAATGTGTTGTGGAAGTAGTATAAGCAAGACTTGGCAACTGGTAAGGGAAGAATCAAGAATGACTCAAAGGTTGCAAACTTGGGTGACTGACTGGAGGGATGACAGCATCCCCAACACAAATAGGGAATGAATGAAACTGATTGGTAGCCCTGCAAATACCTTAGATACAACAAATCGTTTATACTCGGTGGGACTACAAAGAAATGACAAATATGTTTAACAAAACATACCGAGGCTTGGACATCTCCTTCACCTGCAATCACCACTGCAGGCCGTCGATTCATTCTAATAATTCTGCCATGGTTCAGAATTAATATGAAACTGTTCTTTGGGAGATACCTTCTGAGGTCATTTCTAAGTGATACAAGAAAACTTTCCCTTCACTTCAGAGTCAAACCAGCAGCAGATCCCCTAACTTAATCACTTACTTTATATTCCAGGGGTCACTCTCAAGTGTTGACTCTTTCCAGAAATCAAACCCACACTCCAGGGGTAACAATCTGCTTAAAGAAATTCAAGATAAACAATAAAGATAATCTCTTCAAGACACAGCTTGATCACCACCACAGCATGAAGCCTTTCCTGAGCTCCCAAACGCTGCTGTCCTCCCTCCTGAATTACCTTGTATTGAACTCTTTGGCATGTAGTATTTATTTACTTTATATTCATGCTTTATACGTTTATATGTGTGCTTGTCTTCATCATTAGAATCTAAGATCCTTGTGAAAAAGGAGCATTTCTTTCTTTGTATTTGTACTCCTAGCACCTAGAACAGGTCTTGCCTAGCACATAGTAGACTCAATAAATATTATCGTCCAATTGGTTAACTTGGTTGGTTTATTGTTGTCCTTCGTCTTCAATGAGGACCAAAATGATATCACCATGATAAAGTGAAGTTTCAGTGTGTCCAACTGTGACTGATCAGACCTATATATGAGCTCAGAATGCTCTACCACAGTTTGGGCACAGATAGTCTGTTTGAATTTTTGGGGTGGGTACTTCGAATTTGCACATTCTGTGTTTACTTTGTGCTGTCTCAATTCTGCTTTGCTCATAGAGCATAGCACCCTTTCTGATGTGGGCACGCCATGCTGAGCGGTCCTGTGCCAGTGTCTCCCATGTTATACAGTCAAATCCAAAGTTCTTGAGAGAGTCCTTGAGAGTGTCCTTGTATCACTTCTTCTGACCACCATATGATTGGTTGCCTCATGTGAGTTGTCCATAAAATATTCTTTTTGGCAAGCGTACATTTTGTATTTGAACAACATGGCCAGCCCGTCTGAGTTGTGTTCTCTGAAGCATAGTTTGAATACTTGGCAGTTCAGCTCGAGCAAGGACTTCAGTGTCTGGTACTTTATCCTGCCAGGTGATCCTCAGAATCTTCCCAAGACAATTCAAATGGAAGCTATTCAGTTTCCTGGCATGGCGCTGGTAGACTGTCCATGTTTCACAGGCATACAACAATGAGGTCAGCACCACGGCTCTGTAGACCTTCAGTTAGGAAAGAAGAGGTATTAGACTGATTAACTTAAAGACACAATGATAGTAAAAATAACACTAATATAATACCTAATATTATAGCTGGAATTTACAGAGAAATCAATCAACAAACATTTATTCATTGAGTACCACTATGTTCCAGGTGCTATTCTAAGCACTAGCAATATAAAAAGAGACAAAAGACAGTACTTTCCCTCAAGGAATTTATAATCTAATGGGCAGACAGCATGCAAACAAATATATACAAAGTCAACCATATACAGGATCAAGAGGGAAATAATTCATTGAGGGAAGGCACTTGAATTAAGAAAGGCTAGGAAAGGTTTCCTGTAAAAACTGGAATTTTACTTGGACTTAATGCGTACAATCTCTTTTGATCTTTGTAGAGACTATATGTAAGTAAGTAAATAAGTTCCTTAGAACCATGATATTTAAAAAAAACAACTCAGTTCAATCACATTTTCAGGACTTTTCTCATAACCCTGTGAGAGAGATACATTAAGTATCATTATCCTCATTTTACAGAGGAAGAAACTCAGCTTCAGATCCATGACCTTCAGTTTCATATCTCACTTAGATATTGAAACACAGATATTCCATATTCATCTTAAACTCAACACATCCCAAACTGAACTTATCTCCCTCCCCCTCTCCCCAATCCTCCCTCACCCTCCTCTCTTCCTAACTGTCTTATTACTATTCAGGTTACCACCATCCTCCCAGTCAGCCCCCATATCCAATTATTGCCAAGTCATTCCATGTCTACCTTAGTAACATTTCTCCTAGACCAACCTCTTCTCCCTCACCCCTTTCCAACAGTGCAACCCAGAACCTCATCACCTCACATCTGGGCCATCGCAGTAGTCTTCTACTGTGTCTCCCTAAGTCAGGTCTCTCCATCCTTCACTCAGCCATCAAATTGATCTACCTAAAACACAGGTCTGACCATATCATCGCCACCACCACCACCACCACCACCACTCTCCTTCTCTCCCTCTCTCCCATTCAATAAAAAAACAGTGGCTCCATTGCCTCCAGCATCAAATATAAAAAACTCTGTTTGGCTTTTAAAGCCCTTTATAATCTGACTACTTCTTACCTTTCTAGTCTTCCTACACCTTACTGTCCTCCATTTCCTCTATACCCCCGTGGAACTGGCCTCCTTGCTGTTCCTCCCCCATGACACTTATCTTTTGACTCCAGAAATTTTTACTATCTCTCAGCCTGGAACTCTCTCCTTCCCCATCTATTCCTCCTGGTTTCTTTTGTTTCCTTCAAATCTCAACTAAAATACCACCTTTTGCAAAAATCTTTCCCCAGTCCTCCTTAATTATAGTGTCTTCCCTCAGATTATCTCCATCTCTCTCTCTCTCTCTCTCTCTCTCTCTCTCTCTCTCTCTCTCCCTCTCTCTCTCCCTCTTTCTCTCTCTCTCTCTCTCTCTCTCTCTCCCCCCATCCCTCCATGTGCGTGTTTGTGTGTGTGTGTGATATATGTACCTGTATAATATACATGCATACATATGTCTCTATCCAGTTTCCACCTGGCTCTTTATTTGTTGTCCCCACAATTAAATTAACCCCATTGAAAGTGACAACTGTTTTTTGCCTTTCTTTGCATCCTAAATGCTTAGCATAGTGCCTGGTACACAGTAGGTACTTAATAAATGCTTGGTGTCTAATAGATTGACTGACTGACCCAGATCATATAGCTAGTAAGTGTCAAATTTAGAATTGGAACCCCAGGCCTCCTGAACTATTTCTACTCTACCATGCTATCTTATTAGAGCCACAAGGAACCTTGGACCTTAGCTAGTCTAAGCCCCTAATTTTACAAATGAGGACCCCAGAGAACACTCTGCCAGGAAGTGAGTGTCAGAGCCAGGACTAGAACCCACGTAAATTGACCCCTACACCAAAGTTCTTTTCTATCTTTGTCTTTTGATTGTTTTTACGTGAAAGATGCTTGGTGATAGGCTGCCACCTCCATTCTGCCCAAGAGCTAGGGTTTTTGGCTTCAAGGTCAATGCCATTTCCAATCTAATCCCATTGCAAGGACAAGGACTGTATCTTATTCATCTGTATCCCCTAGAAACACCTAGCAAAGGGCCAAAGACATAATGAATATTCAATGTGTCTGTTGAATTAACTGAACCAATTACTGGAACATATTGAGTTAAGTAACAATAAGATAAAAACCAAAGGACATCAGAGTTGGAAGGGTCTTCAGCAGCCATCTAATCCAAATGACCTTTTGTTATCTGTATGACCCAGGATCAAATATAAAATCCTGTTTGATTTTAAAAGCCCCTGTTGCTACTTTCCACTTCCCACCCCCAATACCACATAGTCTGGAGCCAACAGCACAGGATTCCTCACATCTCTCAAACAACAATCCATCTCCGACTCTAGCAATTTTCTCAGACTGCCTCCCATATCTGGAACTCTATCCTTCCTTATCTCTACCTCCTCACTAAAGTCCCACCTTCTCTAAAAAGCCTCTCTGGTCTTCCATAATCTTAGGATCCTTCCTTCTGAGGTTATCTCCTACATACCACACATACATACACATATGTGTATGTATATATATATATATATATATATATGTGCATGCACATTATATAATATATGTATCTATATCATAAATATATGTTCATAGATATATTCATAGCTATTGGTATATATACATATACATATATGTGTCTTTTCATAGATGTGTGTATATATATGTATAAATGTGTGTTTGTATACACACACACACACACACACACACACACACACACACACACAGCTCCTTGAGACTGGGGCCTGGATTGTTTGGTTTTGGTTTTTGCCCCTTCATTGTATCCTCAGAACTTAACAGGTATTTAATAAATGCTTATTGATGGATTGATAAGCATGCTATCTATGTCTTAACAAATTAAAAAAAAAAAAAGGAAACTAGATGCACCATCCAATTTAAAGCCTGGATCCCATGAGGCCTGGAAGCTGAGAATTAAGTTGCCTGAAGCAGACAAACTGAAATGGAGAGACCAGGATCCTAAATTGACAAGTCTGAACTCGATCTGAATAAATAAAGGCCAAACCAGCCCGTTCATTGGTTTTCATACATCTCTTCTCTGTGCATTTGGTGCCATGCTTGGTATGAACTCTTTCCTAGAGTCTGGATCTTAGAATCCCTGCTCACCTTAAGTGCTACGTCCAACATTCTTCTTGATCCTCCTAACTGTTAGCGTCTATTCCACCTTAAAATTGCCTTATTTGTTTTCTGTACATGTTGTATAGCAAGTACTCTGGCCTCATTCTCCCAGAACAAGGCAGGTTATATCTCTCCCTCAAGGTTCTAGGGCTGCCCCTTATGAGTTAGGGCTGTCTTTCTCTAATGGCATCAGCGCAAACTCTCATTCTGGTACAAATTCTCTCCCCTGTTAGCCATGAATGAATAGGGTTCCAGTTTCATTTAACCAATTTATATCAATGCTACTTTTCCAAAGACTTATTCAAAGATATAGCAAGAATAGAAATACAGTCAGTTCTGCTGTAACAAAACATGCATCTCTAAAAATTACTGAGCTATGAAAAATCATACAATAAAAACCACAGGATTTATGAGGAAAATGAAGGGTGAAACACTCAAAAATTTTATCTGTAAAAAATAAAATAAAGATAGGAACCTAATAAAAATGGAAGCACAGTTTTATACATATTAAACAGTTAAGAAATGCATATACGCTACAATAAATAGCGGTGGTGTCCAGGGCCTCAGGCTGCTGCTCAGCCTTCACCTGGGTTCCCACAGGGCTTGAGCTGGCAAAGTTAGATAACTGAAGAGAAGCAATTCCGTGAGTTCAAACTCATGGTTGAGTACCCTGCCATGGTGAGGTGGGAGAGGTGGCTAAGAGCAGATCAGCCCTCCTCAGCCCACAGCTCCAGCTGCACCAGAAGATACATGATAAATAAGGCACTTTATCTTGAAAAAAACCCCAAAACTCTGATGTTTACTTGTGGAAGTGGTCATGAGAACAGTTGTAGCTTCCAAGTTAATGTAAAATGGTGCAGTTTTCTTGGCTGATGAAATCATATGTTAAGAAAACAAAGAAAAAATCCATTTTTGCTCAAATCACTCTAATATATCAGTTGAATTGGAACAAATTCACATTTTCTAAAAAGTATAGTAGTAGAACTGACTATACATACATTTCATCCCAACATCTCTGGAGCCCACTCTTCTCTTATAGGCCTCAGTCTCTGGCTAGAGTGGATTCCAACATAATGAAATGTCTACAAGTTCATGTCTAAATGAACTGCTGCTGCTAGAAGACCCCTTATCTCAACTGCTGGTGGGCTACATCTCAAAGGTTGCTGAACCAACTGGCTGTAAACCTCAGCACACTAACTACCTCCAGACATCTTGGTGGCTCACTGTCCTATCCTTTTGAAATTCAAAAGACTCTGCACCACCAAACTCCTTCACTTAGTATGAAAGAATAAGCACTAAGGAAGAACTGAGGCCCTTATTCCTTTGATGGAGAGAGTCCAAGGTATCTTCCCTTAATATCAATGACTTTTTTCTCGTTGGAACTCTGCCTGACAGAAAGCAGTCTGACAACAGATTTGAAAAGGAAGACCAGGTTCTTTATGATCAGTGCCTTTTGAATATACCCCAATACCAACTACTCAGACACAGTCATGCAAAGAGGTTCCCCTTTACATGTGGAGCCACTTACAATTACAAAATTTCCATGCCTGCTCCTAAGTCCATGTGGAGATTACATAGAGGCATTCGATACATGCTCACTAGGACTGGTCTCATTAGGATTGACCACTTCCCCTTACTGTTGTATTTACTTATATGTGTATGTATTGTTTCTCTTGCAGTTACACATTAGTTTAGCTCTACAGGCATCACTTTTTTCCTTCTAGAAAGAAAATCAGACTGTCTGTATGGCACACAATCCTCATACTCTTAAGTGTGATTCCTTACGTACTCTCGACAAGCCGGCTGGGTACTCCAGGAGTGTGCTTTTGTTACTGCTAGTCATTTTCAAGGCAAGGAGATGCTATTTCTAAGCAAGAAGCAATTCTGTGTGTTTGTCTGTGGTAATCTGGAGCAGTTATACAGTAAGTGTGCCCAGAAGCATCCCAAGAAGAGCCTCCCCTGACTCTTGAGCAGTGCCAGGAACATAGTAGATGCTTTTAAAATGATTATTGATTGATTTTTCTTTCATTCATAAAATGTATGAATTCATCTTGTCCTAAGTTCTCATCATCCCACTGATAAAGTCTTGTTAAAAAAGCATTAACTAGTTCATGGCTAGTGAGCTCTCCCAAGCTCCTCTTCAGTTTAGCCCTTCAAAAAGAACTATAGGTACGGTCAAAGGGAGCTATGCAAGAGGAGATGCTCTACACACAGAGTTAGACTGAATTCCCTGGAGAGAAGCCTGCATATCCATGTAGCCCCTCCAGAGAAAAACGTGTGCTGAGGAACTGGTACCATATGGAGAATTGACAGGATGTCAGAAACAGTGGGAAGGAAGAAGCCATCTCTGGATGGAATCAAGAAGAGAAAGAAGGTTCATCGCAGAAAGGAGTGAGAACATGGAAGAACAGTGAATTTAATCCTTTGTGGATACAATGAGTATAGTGAAGAGATTGTGGAGTGATTTAATTAATTAATTGATCAACTAATTAATTAATTAATTTAACTGGCAACTCTAGGTTCATTTCCCCTTGGGTGGGAGGGGACATTAAGGGTAATGCCATAAACCTTTTGGATTGTATAGGTACCTGGGAATGGTAGAGTTCACCAGAGGAGAGGATCTGTTCAGCCATTCAGCAGTTATAAAGACCTTCCTCTTATGGGGGCATCTAACTAGGGTTGAAGTTCATAGGATCATATAAGTTATTTAGGTATATAGAGGCCTACCAGATAGAGAAGGGGAGTTAGTTTGACTCTCTGTGGACTTGGATACAAATCTTTGCCTGATTTTTCTGTTGAGTGAAGTAAGACTTATTCTATATTCATTATTTTGTTAACTTGAGTGCAATGTAGAACGTACATATTAGGCCTTTTCCTTGAAAGGAAAGGAAGAGCCTGCCCGATCAACTAGCAAGGAGAGATGTGACCCTGCAAGAAGCTGTGAAAATACCAAGAAGTACAAAGGAAATCAGATCTGACGTTGATCCTGTCATCTCAAGAGACCACAATACAGCCTCAGCTCCACAACCCTGAGGCAAACAAGCAGGAAGGCTTTTTATTTCTGAGGTAAAGAATTAAGGCAAGAACCAGGAGAATGATTTACACAATTACAAGGTAAAAAATCAATTTTAAAGAGTAATTCTGATCGGCAACAATGCTCAGCCACAATTCCAAGGACTCAGGGATACAACCCACCTTCAGAGAGAGAACTGATGGCCTCAGAGTGTAGATTGAAGTATATTCCCCTCTATTTCTTTTTCTTGCTTTTTTTATGGGATGGGTGGGAAACACAACTGATGAAGAAATTTGTTTGCACAGCTACATATCTATCTGTCCCACCTGACTGGGTCAGGGGAGCAGAGCCTCTGCCATCTGGAAGATCCATATAAAATTTTTGGCCCTCCCTTCATATAGGAAAAGAAGCTTGAATTTTTTCTTTTTCTTTTATGGGGTATTTACAGTACCTATTCTAAAATTGGGGTTGATATTATATAATATGATACATAATAGCTTATGCATTTCTGAGTTTCTAAACTTTTTCTGTGTCATCTGCTGGCCTTCACATGTTGTCTGAAGTTTCTGCAATATTTCCCCCCAAATTCCCATTTAATTTCTTATGCCAACCTTCAATATATCGAATCCATGATGGGGAACGTCGCAATGTGTAAGGGAGAACTGTATGTATTTTGTAATGGGTTCTATTTTTCTTACCTTCTCAGTGCGAGGGGAAGAGGGAAGAGAATTTAGAACTGAAAATAAAATAAAATTGAATTTTAAAAAGAATTAAGGCAATACTGAATACAAGACATTAAACAAGTAATTAACTGGGACATCTCCTCATCTCCCTGCCCCGCAGCCAATATATTTTTGTTCTCGGATTTCCACACCCCTACACCAACCCCTAGGAGTCAATAACTACTGTCTAATTTTTCTTTTCCAAAGGCATGTATTAAAAGGAAATTTTGGTTCTGGCCTCACCCTGGTCAATGAGGCTAACTCAGAAAAAAAGCAAAAGTTTTTTATTAGCACACCAAGGCAGAAAACAGTTGGAGTGTATGTAGCTGGGTGATTTCAAGCCAGGCATAGATTTTATAGACAGAAGTAAATATCTTCCATATAAGGGCAAAGCAATGCTGGTTGGTCCACTTATGGTGAAGCAATAGCTTTTTATGCCACCTCAATTTTTCCCCATGTCAAAGTGTGCACATGAACTGCTATCTCCAGACCTCCATTCTCCACAGGATGGTTGCACACGTACCCAAGGTCAAGCAAAGTTAAAACATGAGTCACTTAGGCTAGCTTTGCATCACCCTCTCTTGGTAACCATACTCATGGTACAGAACCATAAATGAACCTATATCATAGCTCTTCTACCCTCAACTGGATCATCTTAATGTTGACTGCTTATAATTTTGGGGCAGCCCTTCAGAGTAATTCCTTACACCAGTGGAGATAGTGTAAACATACAGCAAATGATTTCTATAAGGAGGACCTATAGAAAATCTACAAATACTAAGGCCATGAAAAATTGAGTAGCCATGATGTTAGCCACTCCCTTGGACACTGAGGCCCCTTCCTATCTGCCTGCAACTCATTCCAGATTTTCCCAACTGAGTCCAGGTGAGTCTGAATGTTATCGAAGTTGTCAGGAATCCAGGTACAGTACTTCTGACATATGAGGGCTCATAACACCCCCTTTTCTCTGACAAGAAGAAGTCTAGAGCTAATATATTTTGGAAGGCCACAGTCCTGAGGGCATGGACCTTGATACTAAGCTCCTCCACAGCCCCTATGATCTCAGTGACAAAGACTTGCAAAA
This sequence comes from Potorous gilbertii, assembly GCA_028658325.1. Lineage (NCBI taxonomy): Eukaryota > Metazoa > Chordata > Mammalia > Diprotodontia > Potoroidae > Potorous > Potorous gilbertii. The sequence continues at coordinate 263,862,635 of CM053769.1, read as the reverse complement.
ATCTATTAATTCTGTTTAGGAGAGTCAGCCTACAAGTAGTGCCATATGTAGAGAATATAGTTGCAAAGATGCTCTTGGCCTCAGTATGGTAAGCACTTATTTTGTAAGCTGCGTACTCAAAGACAAGGGAGGCATGACTGGAAGGCCCAAAAAATTCAACCCATCACACAGTGAGTGTTCCTGGCAACTTGGGGAAAGCCAATAACACACCTTCTTATTGTATTTTAAAAGGGGAGGGGGCTTGAAAGAATCCAGTTGATCCAGTTGAGGTGTCAGCATCTCTTTTCAGCTTAACTGGCATCTTGGGATCTTCTTCCTTAGTTGGGCTGAGATCAATTATTACAGGCTTCACATGAGAGTGATACATCCAGGTGATATTTCAGTAACCTTGATGGCAGGATGACTGCTCAGCAACATCTGGAAAGGTCCATTCTGGGATGGCTGGAGACTAGATGTCTTCTTGAATTTGCAGATCCCTATGTATTCAGTCACCTGGCTCAAATGCATGCACCAACTCTTTCAAAGGCAAAGTTTGTATGTCAAGGCTGCCTCCTTCCAAACCTGTAAAAGAGAACTAGAGAAAGAGATCACACAATCATTTCTAAGTTGGACCAAGCTGAGGCCATTTTATCTGTGTTTCCCAGCATAGTTTCCCCCAAAAAGCTCTTAACTTCCTTATTTGGCCACTCAACTCTCCCTGTTGATTGTGGGTGATGAGAAGTATACAGGCCCAGGATTATCCCCCAAACACTTGGAGAGTTGTTTGGTAATTTCTGCCAAGTAAAATAAAGACCTTGGTCATAGTCAATAGTATATGGAAGACTAAATCTTGATATTAAGTTCTTGATCAGACACCTTGCTATTATGTTTGCTATGGTATGTGTTACTGGAAAAGCCTCTACCCAATTGCTCAGTTGGTCTTGGCATACTAAAACATATCTGTAGGCTACCATCTTTGGCAATTGAATAAAATCAATCTGCAGGTGTCTAAATGGCAGCCCTGCCTATTTTCTCCCTACTTTTGTCAAAGTTTTCTTCCATGAGGAATTAAATTGTTATCAAGAAAGACAGCTAAGGACCATAAAGTGGGCCTTTGCATAAATACCAGGGGCAAACCATGATTAATGAATTTGTACAAGGGCCTCAGTTCTTGCATGTCCCTGGGCATGGAGTTGCTGGCACAGGAGGCACACTAATCATCTAGGCACAATGGGATGGCCATCTGGCATAGCCTATAGACTGTTCCAAAGAATGACTTCATATCTGGTCATCTAGACATCAATTTAGGTACCTGTGACTAAAGAAGAATAGTCAGTGGGTGGGCTAGCTGATAGCATATGCACTGTGTTTGGGGGCTCTCAAGGACACCAGCAGGTAGTCCATTTGGCCATCTCATCTGCAAACCAGTTGGTATCTTGCAAAAATGACTGTCTTCTGGTACAGACTGGACAATGAATCATGGAGGTGGCTGTGGAGAGCAAGATAGCTTAAAAGAGTTGGTCAATAAGTGAGACATGAGCTTACCATTTGGGTGATGAGGTTACCCTGCTTTCACAAGGTGCTAGTGGTGTGAGACTTCAAGGGCATATTTGGAATTGGTAGAAATGTTCACTCAGAGTCCTTTGGCCATCAGACATATTGATGAGTGCCACCAACTCAGTTTTCTGTGTCCTCAGTCTATAGGACAGCCTAGTTACCCATTCAATGCCTTTGAGGGATACAACCACTCCCCAGTGGCATGTACCCTATTCTCTTAAAAGGAGGACCCATCTGTGAATAACATGAGATCAGACTCTTCCAAAGGGATGTCAGTGAGGTCAGGCTGTGGGCTTAAGTAGCTTCAATTGCCTCAAGGGCCCTTGCATATTCCCAAGAAACACCTCAACTTTCCAACCACCTCCCCTCTTCATCACTATGAATGTTCATCCCCAGGAACCAAAGAAGGGTACAGACTGTTTGGGGTTCATGGTTGTTGTGGGCATCAAGGCAATGGTAGGGGTGGCAATCCACATGGCAGCTTGTTCTACATGGGGGTCCCCTTTGGAGAGCCTCAAGGATGCTGCCCTCTGTCAGAGACTCTTTTTCCTATAATCCCTCTTAAAGGGAGTTTTCCAGTAAAAACTCTTTTATAGTAAAAACATACCAGTCCTTCCCCTTGCTTTCTAAATCTCCCTTTCTGTTCCTTAGTCCCTTCTCCTCTATTTTTCTCTGTCATCTCCTTCATGGTAGCTACTAAATCCTCCACTTCTTTAACCTCATCTTCCTTCTCTTTTTCAAGTTCCTTCTCCTTCCACCCTTCAAACAAATTCAATGCAATTCCCCTGAGTTCACTAATAGTTTTCCCACTAGCCAGGGCAAAATTTATGAAAGTAATTGTGGATATGTGCTGCTGATTGATTAACATAAGCTGGAGCAATTGCTTTTAGATCATGCTCCTTTTCTGGATCCAACTGAACACATTTCTAGGCGGCTGTACGCAAACAAATATAGAAAGGAGCAGGATGTTCATCTAAATTTTGAATAGTGTCATGGAATATTTCCCAATTTATCTGTTGTTGTGCTGCCTGCTCTAGAGCATCATAGAAGGTCATTTCTGTATCACCGAACATTCTCTACTCCCCACCATTATTATAATTCCAATGAAGAGTCATTTGGGGCCATGTGGTACAACACAGGACAGAAACTTTGCTTTCTCATCCTTTATGAGAAAGGCATCTAATAATTCCTCAACCTTCTCCCAAGTGGACTTATGGTTCCTTCTAATGGTCTTAATTTTCTTAATGATGGTGACTGGGTCTGTCTAAAAGGGTGGAGTGGATTGCTGCCATAATATAATATCTCCTGGTGGAAAGGGGACATATACTCTTCTCTGACTATTCTCTACAAAAGTGGTTCTTAAGGGTGCCATGGTCTTTGATTCTGAGAAATTCAGACTGCATGGTGGTAGTCCAATGGTTTAGACCAATGTCTCTAAAGGACATGGTAATGATGGGGCGGTCTTGCTTTGAAAATTCTGCCCAATAGCACAAGTATCCCATTGCGGAGTCTCTAGATCTTCAATCTGATTTTTAGCATGCACAGCTGACCATAATCAAAGGTCCCATATTCGTCTGGCCAAATTCGTTTCCCACAATTCTCTAAATAGTGAGTCCAGTCCTAATTGAGCTTTACCACTTGAGTCTTGAACATTTCCTGTTGAACTGGCAGTTCAGCCTTGTCTTGAGCTTTTAATGGCTTGCTCAATGGGGAATTGATAGGAGGTTTTCTCTGCTTCAATCCCATGATGACACCAGTATCTCTTGATAGTTCTCTCCTTTGGTGGCCTCGTGTTGGGTCAAGATCAGTTACTCACCACTGCCTTTTCCCCTCACATGGCGCCAGTCTTATACCTTTGTACACAATAAGAGAATTAAATTTTGGATTCAGGACCAGTTTCTCTTATACTTCCTAAGTTTGAAGAATTTAATTTTCCAACCACCTTACAGCTGACTGACTGCTGGAAGAGTTCCACTCTTGACCTATGATCAGACACAGGCCTGCAGAATCACACAGTTGACTCACCTAAAGACAGTCATGTGAGTGAAAAGTCCCTTTGTGATCTCCAAAAATTGTTAAATAGAATCTTGGTTCAGGCTTTGCCCTGCTCGCTGAGGCAAACTCAGGAAAAAGGCAAAAGCGTTTTATTATCACACCGAGGCAGAAAGCAGTTGGAGTATGGCTGGTGCCAGTTTCAAACTGTACATGACTTTTATAGACAGGAATAAATTGCTTCCATATAGAGGCTAGGAAATACTGACTGTCTATGTATGATGAGAGGATAGGTGTTTATGCCCCCTTAGCTTTCCCCCACGTCTAAGTAGACATGCATAAGGGAATCTCTAGACTGCCTTTCTCTGCAGGATGGTTTCGCATGTACCCAAGGGTCAGGCACGGTTGAAACATGAGTCACTTAGGTTAGCTTTGCACACATTCATTTGTTAAGTGCCTACAATGTTCTAGACACTGGTCAGAAGCTCCAAAGGATGAGGGACTCACACTGTTGATGAAGAAGGCAATAAATAGCACAGAGCCATAGGTCTAGAAGGGTCCTCAGTGAGCACCTCAGCTGACCAATTAAATGTCCTCTCCTTTTCAGTCAATCAAGTGTTTATTGAGCATTATTCTAGGCACTGTTTGGGAAGGTCCTAGCCCTGAAAGAGGTTATAATCCATTCTTACCTTTAAGTCCCAATTAAAATCCTATTTTTCTGTAGGATGCTTTCCCTAGCCCTTCTTAATTCTAGTACCTTCCCTCTTTTAATTATCCATACTTATCATGTATATACTTGCTTCTTATATATTTGCATGTTGGTTCTCCCATTAGATTGTAAGTTCCTTGAGGGCAGAGACAGTCTTTTGCCCCTTTTTGTATCATTAGTGCTTAGCAGGGTACCTGGCACATAGTAGGCACCTAATTTATGTTTAATGATTGATCAATATAAAATCTTTGTGAAAAGAGCAGTTAACTCTGGAGTCAGGACTTGGATTAAGATACTACCTTTGAAAGTACATATTGAAATTTCTTCTTCTCCTCCTCCTCCTCCTTATTTTTCTCCTTCACATGGCCAATGCAGGAGATACATGTTTGTAAAAGGAATTTTATTTTTCTTGCTTTTTATATCGGGAGTAGGGATTTAGGAGAGAGAGAGAGAATTCAGATCTGAAAATAAAATTTAATTTAAATTAAATTAAAAATTAAAAATCAAAATCCTACCTTTGCTATAAATACTTGTGTGACCCTGCGCAAGTCACACAGCCACCCCAGTTTCTTCATCTGTAAAATGGCAGGCCCCTCATTGCCAGATCTTGTGAAGTGGGCTAAAGCCTTCATTTTGCAGCCGGCATGGAGCCTCTGAAGGTCTTGAACAGGAGGACTAGCAGAATTCGGTACGAATAATCATTGATCAGGAAGAGGACCAAGTGAGCAGAGCCAGGAAAGCAATGCAGACAATGGCTGCAACGACGCGAATGGAAAGGATAATCACAAAAACAAAACAACTGGAAATGAAGGTTGGAAATTGTATGGAATTGGCACGGTCCCAAAGAAGAGGCGGGAATACACCTGCCCTCACTCCTTTGTGGGGTATGAGGCAGGGAATCCATCAAGCAGAGAAAACTCCATTTTTTGGACATGATCAGTTTTGTTGAATTTTTTTCTCTTCTTCCTCTTAAAAAACCCTTTGTCATAGAAGATATCTCTCTGGGAAGGGGAAGAAGGAAATAGAGTCAATGTGAAAAATGAAGATACTATTAAAATTTTATTAAAGAAAAAAAAAGAGAAGCCATGCCAGTGGTGAGAGAAGGAAGTGGCGAGGGTCCAGACCAGGGTGGTGTCTCTGAGAATGGAACAGAAGGAATGGAAGAGGCTCCATGGAGCATCTGCAGAACCTAGCAATGGGCTGGACGTAATTCAGTTCCAATCAGCAAACATTTATTAAGCCCCTGTTATGTATTAGGCATTACTCTGGGCCCTAAGGGGTTCCAGAGAACTAAGATCTGGAGGAATTTTACAGTCTAGTAGACGGAAAATAATAAAAATAGCCCACATTTGTTTAGGACTTTTAAAGTTTGCAAAGCACTCACTGTGTATTGTCTCCTAGGCAAATACTCAAACAGGTATGTTAGAAACTGATCTAGTGCACAGGATAGCTTTGTCAGAGTGGCTTAGCTAGGAGGGTTAGGGACGACCTTACCAAAGAGGTGGCCACTAGGTCACAACTTAAAATGGGTAAAGATTGTCAGAAGGAGAAGATGAGGGCAGACCACAGCGGTAATAAAAGACAAGATACATGAAGGTAGAAGGTACAGAGGTAGGGAGAAAGGTGGACCACTAGGTGGCACAGTGGATAGAGTTCTGGGTGGGGAGTCAGGAAGACCCTTCTTCCTGAGTTCAAATCCAACCTCAGAGACTTACTAGCTATATGACCCTGGGCAAGTCACTTCCCTCTGCTTGCTTCAGTTTCCTCATCTATGAAACAAACTGGAGAAGAAATGGCAAACCACTCCAGTACCTTTGCTAAGATAACCACTAATGGGATAATGAAGAGTTGGACATGACTGAACATCGAGGAGAAGGCAGGCTAAGATCAGAGAACAGTAAGTAGCCAGTCTAGCTGTATCATAGGTTGTGCGAAGGGATGTGTCATGAGATAAGGCTAGGATAATTTGTTGAACCAATTTGTGGAAGGTCTTTGCTTTTGAGCAAAGGAGTGACCTGACAGAGAGGAGCATTAAAAAAAATTCTTTCGATGACATCTTGAAGATCAACTGGAGAAAGCAGAGATTTGGCAAAGAGATCATAGCAAAGGAAATAGCATTGCATTTAAAGCCAGAAGTTGTGGGTTCAAATCTCAACTCTGTTATTTACTACTTATGTGATTTTAGGCAAATGACTTCCTCTTTCTGGGCAATAGTAGCCTCAACTGTAAAATGTTGGACTTAATGACTTCTAAGATCCCTTCCAGCTCTAAATATATTCTATGATCAGTTGGATGGCTCAGGCCCAAACTAGGATGCTGACAGGGGGAGTGGAAGGTGGAAAGAAGGGGGCGGATGGGAGAGATATCACAGGCATAGAATCCAAAGGATTTAGCAACTGATTGGATGTGTGGGATGAGGTGTTGAACTTCTAGAAGAGGGAAAGATGATAGAGGGAGTGAGTCAGGGATGAATCAAAGACCAGTCCTGCACGATTGGGAGAATGGTGACGCCATCCATTGACAAAGGCAGGGAAGTTGGGGGTGGGAAGAAGATGATGAATTTGCTTCCTTTCTTCTAGTCCCAGAATTCTCCCAGGGGGAATAGTGGCAAACTTTACTTTTTCAGAGTTAAATCTGGGCCTTCAAAAGTCACGTGAACATATTGGATTCCACACTCACCAAGAATACTGGATCTTAAGGAGAAAAAAGAATTCAAAATCACTGTTCCTACTGTGCCTACTAATGTCAGAGATGCCTGCTGCCCCAACCTTCTCTCACCCCACCCAGTAATCAGTGAAGAGGTGGTATTAATGGGCCTCCTGGGAGATGAATGTTTGAAGACTAGAGAAACTGAGGTAATAGCCTTATCTGGAAGCTCATATTGATAATATGAGTGATAACCGAGCCTGAGGGATAATGATGATGTGATAGAAAGGGGCCCTGCATTTGGAGTAAAATCTGCTCGAATGCTGGCATAGCCATTCACTACCTTTGTGACTGGGGGCAAGCAAGTCCTTTAACCTTTCTGGGTCTCAGTTTCCTCAACTTTAAAATGAAGAGATTGAACTGTATGACTTGGGAAGTCCTGTCCCATGATCCTGTGATTCCCTCAGAGTGATAACCATGTCTTAGGTCTTGGAATGAAATGGAGAATTTAAGTTGACAAAGTTTTCAGAGACACCCACTGGGTTACTGGAAGTAGAGTTCACAGGTAAGGGAAGGGGAGAGAGAGAGAGAGAGAGAGAGAGAGAGAGAGAGAGAGGAAGAGAGAACATCTCTGCCCATTAAGGAATTTACTTTCTGATGGAGAAAGACAGCACATAAAAATGTTCCTGAAAAGGGGTAGAAGAAAAGAGGCTTACCTAGGAGGGTGGTGGGAGCCAGAGGCAGAGGCTAAGCTGCTGGGAATTAGATTCAATTCAACAAACATTTATTAAGTTCCTACTGTATACAGAAACCCCTGTGGTGCTTACTAGTGGAAACATAAAACTTTAATAAGATCTAGTCCCTGCCTTCATGAAGATGATGTGCACCCTACTATTCCCAAGGGAAGAACCAACCTGCTAGGGCTCCAAAATGTGCCTAATTGTCCTTGTGTTTAATCAGTTGGTTGACAAGCATTTAACTGCTAGGCACTTAGTACAAATAGAAAGAATGAAACAATCCCTACTTTCCATGAACTTGTTTTTCAGTTATTTCAGTGATGTCTGACTCTTAGTGAGTCACAAAATCCACTTCAGTTTTTTTTTGGCAAAGATCCTGGAGTGGTTTGCCATTTCCTTCTCCAGATCATTTTATAGATGAGGAAACTGAGGCGAACAGGGTTAAGTGAGTTGCCCAGGGTCAACTGTTAGTAAGTATCTGAAGCCAGATTTTAATTTGGGTCTTCCTAACTCCAGGCCCAGGGCTCTCTATCCACTGTAACCTATTTGCCCCAAATTTTTATTGTGATAGTTCTGAATTGTGTCTGACTCCTCATGACTCCATTTGGGGTTTTCTTGGCAAAGATACTGGAGTGGTTTGCCATTTCCTTTTCCAGGTCATTTTATAGATGAAGAACTGAGGCAAATAGGGTTAAGTGAGTTGCCCAGGGTCAACTGTTAGTATATGTCTGAGACTGGATTTGAACTCATGAAGATGAGTTCCTGATTCCAAGCCCAGCCCTGTATCCATTGCACCATGTAGCTGCCCTAATTTTTTATTAGTATTTTTTTATATTGCTTATATTTTCCATTGTATTTCCCCCCTTCCAGGCAGCCTTTATAGCAAAGAATCAAAAAGGAGAGAGGAGAGGTAAAGTTCAGCAAAACTGACCAGCACATAAAAAAAGAATCTGACATCATATGCAGTGTTCTCAGCCCACAGGCCCCCACCTCTGCCAAGAAGAGAGGGTGGGGCGCTTTCAAAGCTTTTCTTTGAGGCCAATCTTGGTTGTTAGAGTTTCGCAGCATTTAATGTCTACTGCTTTATTGCTGTAATCTCGTTTGTTCCGTGAATACTGTTCTGGTCAATATCACATTTTTCCTGGATCTAGTTATTTCACCTTGCATCTGTTCACTTATCTTCTCATGCATTCCTCACAACCACCCTGCAAGGTTGCTGCTGTTATCATCCCCGTTTTACAGGTGAGGAAACTGAGGCAAAGAAAAGTTAAGTGACTTCTCCAGGGTCACGTACCTACTGCATGTCTGCGGCTGGATTTGAACTTAGCCTTCTAACCACTATGCCATCTGGCTGCCTCAGTGGTTTACTTTGTTTCCATGAACCTGGGCATTTAATGGATGAGGAAACAAATCATACAACCTTATAGTTAGATCTGAAAGGAATCTGAGAGGATATTGAAGCTGTATCTCTCTTTTTACAGAGGAGGAATCTAAGAGAGTTTAAATGATTTGTACAAGGTCACATAGGTACTAAGTTTCCAAAGAGAAATTTGAATCCTGACATTTGGGATCTGAAGGCAGCGCTTTCTCTCCTGCTCTCCCACTGTCTTTCAAATCCAGAGAAGGGAAAGGACTGACCAAGATCACAGCTAGAACTAGAATCCAGTCCTATCCCCTTTCTTTTTTTTTACAGTATGCAATTCAAATCATTTCAACAAACTTTTATTAAATGTCTACTGAGGGCAGAGCACTTTGTAGCAAGGAAAAGGTACAAGGTTTAGATAGAATGCTGTAGTGTCCTCAATGAGTAAATGTTAAAAGTTAAGTCCTTACTCTGTGCTCAGCATTATGCTCATTGCTGAGGAGAAAAAAGTAGACTCCACCCTCAAAAAGTTTATACTGTGATTGGGATAAGACAGTATGTATGGGAGAATTCATCTGCAGCATAGATGGAAAGGCCCAGTAGCACTAAGGGTATATATCAGAGGTTGGGTCTCAATGCCCATGTATGGGGCGTGGTGGGGGGAGGTGGGGGTTGCTGCTTAGTTGTGGGACAGATGATAAGGCCTGATGGCTCTACATCTTACTGGAAGGATTATAGTTGGAAATCTCAGCTTATCCAAAGTGTGGATCAGTCATGTTGATTCTGCAGGACATTGGGGCTGAGGATGGCACACTCAAGAGCCAGCCTACCACCACTGGGAAGTAGGGAAAGAGAACTGAGTGCCTGAATGGATAGGGATCCTAGGATCCCCTCCCACAAGGATAGAAATAGTGAAATCTATATCCAGCCAGGACAGGGGAAAGAGGCACTGGCAAGAAGGTTGAGGGGGGAAAGTCTCTCACCTTGTGACCAGATGGGGTCTGTGTGGCTGGTGAAAAGGAAGGGAGAAGGGAAAGGCCTCCTCAAGAGGTGTTCAAACTATTTAGGGAGATAAGACACAAAGATAGATGTAAATGTATCACATGATAAATATGAAGCCCCTTACAATCAAGGGAGCCAGTGAGGACTATGGTTTGTTTGTTTCCCCATGTGGAATGAGAGATTGAGGGATCATGGGAGGGTGAAGCCTAGGGACTTTGGAGTCTTGGGATAGGGACATGTGCCGGCCAAAGGATAGCCAATTGTAATGAAAGGATCTTGTTATCTCAAACCTATTACAGTCATGAGTAGTTAGAGACTTACCTGGCTTACTGATCCCGTTTAAGAAATGATCTGCATGGACAGAATTTGCTGTCACATTGAGACCTGCTAAATTTATCCCTGCTCCACTTCCTCCTTTTCTGCCTCACAAATGGCTAGCAAGCCAGTAATAGGCGTTTCCTACTCTCTTGAAATTTTGTTTTTTTGCTGTCTGTATTTTTGTAATAGATTTAGTCTACAGATAAAGATAAGCTGATTTTTATTGCGTTCTGTACATGTTTACTTACAAATAAATGGATCAAACCATGAGGAAGGAGAGAAGGGAACCAACCCCTTGACCAGACCAATAGCCGTAGATCTAACTGTAAATTGATAGTGAAGCTCTCTCTCTCTCTCTCTCTCTCTCTCTTTCTTTTGCTCTGTCTTTCCCTCTGTCTCTGTCTCTCTCGTCTCTTTGTCACTCTCTGTTTCTCTCTCTCCCTCCATTTCTCTGCTTCTGTCTGTCTGTGTCTATCTGTTTCTCTCTGTGCATCTATGTCTGCCTCTCTGTCTCTCCCTCTGTTTCTCTTTGTGTCTGTCTGTGTGTCTATATCTGTCTGTTTCTCTGTCTCTTTTTGTCTCTGTGTCATTTTGTCTGTCTTTGTCTCTCTCTGTCTCTGTGTCTGTCTCTCTTTGTCTCTGTCACTCTGTTTCTCTCTCTCCCTCTGTTTCTCTGCCTCTGTATCTGTCTATTTCTGTCTGTCTGTTTCTCTCTGTGTATCTATGTCTGCCTCTCTCTCTCTCCCTCTGTTTCTCGGTCTTTGTGTCTGTGTGTCTGTATCTGTCTGTTTCTCTCTCTTTTTGTCTCTGTGTCATTTTTGTCTGTCTCTGTCTCCCCACAAAAAGATTTCAAGTGCATCTAAGAAGAATAAAGTGCTAGGAGGGGTGCATGGTGGAGGGAAGGGGGAGGTCATTAGTAATGGGGGCATCAGGAAAGATGTTTTGAAGAAAGGAAGAAGCTGGCATCTGACTTGGACATTAACGGGGAGGTAGGAATTCAACAAAGAGGGAGGACATTCCTAGCATAGTTATCTCTTGTGGCTGGAGTCAGGAAGGCATGGGGTGTGTCCAGGGAACAGAATAGGCCAGTCTGGCTGGATCACAGAATGGTGGGGTTTAGAAATTATTGACACTTCCTCTCATCTCTAGGAGTACAAATACACGAGACCAGAGGGTGAGTGGCCCCACTTCTCTACGCCTCTAGCCTCCTATTTGTAGACACATCTATGGTGATCATTGCATATTCAAAGTCTTCTGATTTGAATATGAATATAATAAGGGAGCAGATATGATTGTGATAGTGTAGGAGACTCCCACACCCAAGGGCTTTTTAAATTAATGTTTGCAAAGCCCAAGAAGATGGTCTCCTTTATTAATCCTCCACCTCCCCCCACCCCTAGCTCAGTGACAAGGGGGAATTCTTTTCCATCGAAGGGAGCCAGAGAAAGGCTCAGGGCAACTTGCCAAGAATTTCTCCCCTTCATGCCTCCTTAGAAATACAATGGCTAAGCCTGGATGAGGACACCCAGCTTGCTTGGACCCAGGGCCCTCAGCTCTTAATTTGAAAGGGTTACATCCAACCTGGAGGTATTTTCCTGAAAGACTGTCAATACTGATTGGAGGGGAGGGATAGCAAGACAGAAAGGGCCAAGGGGATTATAAAGCCTTAGACTTAGGTACGGAAGGGGCCTTAGAGACCATCAAGTCCACCTACTCCTTCCTTATTTTACAGATGAGGAAACCGAGGTGGTGAAATGACTTGTCTCTAGGTTGTCTCTAGGTCATCTCTACATGATTTCTACAATTCTACTACACTAGCTCCGGCTCACCTGGGCAGGTGAGACTCCATGAAGTTTTGAAAGGCCAGTTTCATGCTAATGGAGTCATCTGGGCTGCACATGGATATTTCCACCCAGGAGGGGACTCTGTAATTATACAGTGGGCAGTGGTGTGTCTGAATCTAATGGTACATCGGACTCTCTTTGTGGATGACTCACCCTGGCACCAGTCCAGGGATGGGTGAGTCACACTGAACAGCCCAGCAGCCTGATTGACTGACCACTCCACCCCATTTCCCTCCCACTGAGGCATTGACAGCTTGGAGAAATCAGGGACCTTGCAGCTCCAGTAGCAAGAGAAAAGAGACCCTGAAGCCCTGAAGCATTACAAAGTCTCACTGGATCACCAGGGGTACTCTGGAAAACCAAAAGGATTCAGAGTCTGGATGATCTGGCTTCTGAATCTAGGGATGAGTGAGAGCTCCCTTCCAACTGTTGTGTTCTGGTATTTTGTGTGATTCTGCTACTGTATGACCTGTCATTTTCTGTTATTCAGTTGTGTCTGACTCTTCATGATGCCATTTAGGGTTTTATTGGCAAAGATATAGGAGTGGTTTGCCATTTCCTTCTCCAGGTCATTTTACAGATGAGGACACTGAGGCAAACAGGGTTAAGTGACTTTGCCAGGTTCATACAGCTAGAAATGTCTAAGGCTGGATTTGTACTCATAAAGATGAGTCTTCAGGACTCCAGGCCCATCACCCTATCCACTTTGCCCCCTAGCTGCCCCATTGTATAACTTTAGACAAGTTATTTCATTTCCCTGGGCATCAGCTTCCTCATCTTTAAAAGGAGGGGGTTGAACTCAATAATGTGTAGGGTTCATTCCAGTTCTTAAGCCTGGGCCATTCTAGGTGCCCCTTTCTAATGGAGCACTATCTCTGTACTTACAAGACTTGCCTCTCCTGTGAGTTTATTCTGTGTTTCTTGCCTATTTTCTTCATCTCCCCAACTAGCTCCTGATCCTTTGGGCTCTGGCTGTGGTTCTGCCTAACTACATTGGAAAGTCAGTTTCTTCATTCACAACAAAAGGAGGACAACGTCCGCTTCACAGTCGGTCATTATGAGTTACAATGCACATGAGATACATGCAAAGTCTTGTCTAAATGGAAGGTGGTCTTGCTGTGGCTATCTCTCCCACCTGGCTGGCACACCCCATGGGCACAAGGCTCCTGAAATGTACTCTCCATGCCAGCTCAGGGGCAGTACCTAGAAGTGAACCCACCAGCTTGGGTGGTGACCCAGGATTCTGCACCTGCTGCAGTCTTGGTGCTGTCTACACAAGAGGCACAGCATCACACATTCTGAAACACTAGTCTTTTCTCCAGGCTAACCTTGGTCTTTTGCCTCTAGAAAACCACTATGAAAACAACAACAAACAGCTCATGTTTATATGAACCTGTTTTACAGCATAGGATAATAGAAAAAAATGATTTGAAGTCAGAAATTCTAGGTTCAAATTCTGCTAGTCTACTCCCAAGTCATTTAGCCTAACAGGGCTGCAGTTTTCTCATTGGTGATATAAGGATCCCATCTGGACCACAGGATCTCTGAGGACCCTTCCCACATAAATCTGATCTTCAAAAAGGAAAGAGGGAAGTGTTGAGGATGGAGAGGTATTTTCCATATTTTTTTTCCATTCTAGTGCATTTGGTGTCTGATTAGCCCACTGTCTCCTTAGAAAACCCAGAGAGCAAATAAAGGTCAAGTGACTTTTCAGCAGAGTGGGGAGAGGAGAGTTACAGACAGGGCTGTGCTGGAAACAGCTCTAGCCTGCTGTGGGTAGAGACTGTTAAATTCAGAGGGTGCCTTTAAACACCTTGGAATTTGACAAACGTTACAAATCAGGACTTGATTTAGTATTTCATTGATTGCCTAGAGACTTAAGAAATTGATAGAGAAAATGTTAATGCAGATTAAATTTAAAAGTGTTTTGTACAGCTGGTTGTTAAGCATTTGCCAGCACATCCCTAGTTACAAGCCCTGACTGTGGAGGACACACCCAATTACCCAAAGGTCAAGGAGGGCCAGTATGGAGGTGCCAGTCGGAGAGGACAGTGACCCAGACAATGAAGCCCCCAGAGTAAGTGTCTGCTGACGAGGGAGTGGCAGACTGAGCAGGGGTGGGGTGCTTGTGTGTGATGAGGCAGGGGTTAATACACCAAAAGCAGACCTCTCAGTCTTCATAATCATGCTATGGGTAGCCCTGATCCTTCCTCTCTTTGTTAAGGCCTAAGACTTGGGCTTTAAGAGGAATGTGACTGACATTTTTTGCCAGCCCACATTCTGCCCAAGGCAAGGGAGGGATGACTCAGATCTGGTGAGAATCCTTCCTGACCCCCAAAACACCCCTACTCTGGACTCAGAGAGACTTCAAGGGGACCTCACAATTGTGTCATATATATAACGGCTCACATTTCTACAGCATTTTAAGGTTAGGCTTGCGAAGGAAATTGTACAGCTAGGTAATCGTGTTACCCCCATTACATAGATAAGAAGACTCAGACCCAGAGAGGTAAAGTCACTCACGCAAGGTGTCTCAGCTAGTTAGTATCCGCCCTAGACCTTGCTCCCACTTATTCTCTATGTCCAATGTCCTTTCTTACCTTTGGTCAGGTCTATGCCTATGGCAAGCTGCCAGATAAACTATTCCGCCTGTATCTTAGATGTACATAATCATTTGCATGTACCTCTTAGGTACATTAGGATGTAATTAGGATGTAATCCCTCTGAGGGTAAGGAATGTCTTTTTGCCTTTCTTTGTATTTCCAGATCTTAGCACAGTCCCCGGCACATAGTAAACACTTGATAAATGCCTGGTAACTGACTATATCAAGTGGATGCCCTTGCAATGAATTTAGGGCCCCAGAGGATAAGAAGCCTGATGAGAGCCCATGGACCTCACAGATCCAGGACTTATCTTGGTCTTGCTAAGCTAAGAGACCCCGTGGGAGGCAAGAGACCACTGCCCTAACTTGCCCAAACTCCAGCTCTAGATTTCAAAACAAGGCACTTTTTTGTTCATATATTTTGTTTTTGCATTATCTTCATTTCCAAATCTCTCTCTCCTCCTCCTACCCATTGGGGCCTTCCTTTGTAACAAAGTTTTCCGAAGAAAGGGAGGGGAAAGCAGTTAACTAAACAACATAAAACTGAGTAAGGATAACTATTACTATAACTAACACTTATATAGCATTTGTTCTCTGCCAGGCATGGGGCAGCTAGGTGGTGCAGGGGCTAGAGCAACAGAACTGGAGTCAGGAGGATATGAATTCAAGGCTGGCTTCAGACACTGTCTGGGAAAGTCATTTAACCCTTATTTGCCTCAGTTCCTCTTCTGTAAAAATGGGTACACACTGGAGAAGGAAGTGGCAAAGTACTGCAGTGTCTCTGCCAAGAAAACCCCGTGGACAACAGTCAGACAAGACTGAGTGACCACAAAAGTTCCAGGCTAAATGCTTTGCCATTATAATCTTGTCTGAGTCTCACAGGAACCGTGGGAGGTAGGCTTTACTATTATCCCCATTTGTATAGTTGAGGAAACTGAGGCAAACAGATATTAAGTGACTTCCCCAGGGTCACCCAGCTAGGAAGTATCTGAGGCCAGATTTGAACTCAGGTCTTCCTAATTCCAGAGCCAACCCTTATTCCATAGGTGGTCCTAGCTGCCTCATATGTACAATGTTTCACCTGTTATCCTTCTGCAAAGACCCCTCTAAGTTTTAAATATAACCCTGGAAAGGTTACAATGGTTTCTCCACCCATGCTGACCTTCACAGTTCAGACTCCTTTCTGAGCTTGGGATTTTCCCTTGGCCTTGTTTCATCCCATGGAACACTGCCCAGGTTGGCTCAGGGCATGGGGAAGGGCTTGGTAAATCCTGCCCTTCATTGTCTTGCAAGCTAGGTGGGAGCTGGGCAAAGAACCCTTGATACCCTCCACTCCCTTGGCACCTCCCATTCCCTCCCCATGTTCTACCCTGATGCTTCAGTTTCTCATGTGACTCTCCTGAAATGCTTCATGGAGTGATTCATTGTGGGAAAAGGGACCAGGGCTGTCTTACCCCAGAGGCCATTGGGCATTTTCCCAATGGCTTCTGAATGATTTATCCTTTTCATACTCTTCCAAATCAAGGAGAAAAAGGCAAAGGCCTTGTGGTCCTAGGACTCATGGGAATTGTTTGGTCTACCTTGTGGTCATTGACCCACCTGGAACCTGGAGAAGGGCAGAAGGAGTCAGTTGCCAGTTTTCAGGTGCCCGGTCACCCACTTCAACTCTCAGCTGGTTTGAGGGGAACTACGGGGCTCTAATTACTTCTCCTGCCACGGGTATTTGATTGACTCCTAACTCCACTGAAAAAACTTGACAACCATCTCCACAGCAGGAGGACAGGCTCAGGACATTTGGGGGAAGACCAAAATGGAATCTGAACAGCAAAACCCAGGGCAATACAAGTATGTATCACATGTAGCTTTTCCCTACAGAAAGGAGTTCTGTGAGGGCTCTTCTCATCTCTGCCCCACCTACGCTGACATATATTTGTATTAATATTTCCTTAATACTTAGGATAGTTTCTATTACAAATATAAGATGGATTCTCCACGGTAGGACAACTTGAAATACACACATATGCATACACACAAAACTTAGCAATGAACAAACACAAACATTACACTATACAAAGAAGGACAACAAAAAAGAGGATTTTATATGAGGCTGTGACTCCATACATCCAGCCCTAGTTGGCCCTGGAGTCACCAGCATCACCAACTGCCTCTTGGATGCAACCAGACTGGATATTCCACTGGCATCTCAAATTCAAGGTATCCGAAAGAAAAGTAGTGCTATTTCCCCCACAGCATTTCTCTTTTCTTAACTTTTCTATCACTTCAATGGCACCACCACCTCATAGTCACCCAGGCCTGCAACCTGTATTATCCTTCCCAAGAAGACTTATCATGCTTGGGGTGGACATCCCCCTAATTCACCGATTGGTTTGAGGCATTTGTTACCTTTAACCTGGTTTAGCCTATCTGCCAAGATGGTTTTACTGGGGTGTGGCTGTTGTGCCTGCTATAGTTTCTTGGGGGCACAGATCAGAACTGAGTGCCAGATAGACACCAAAGGTGGATGACCAGCCCTGAAGAGGACTTGGCAAGTCCTCACACCGGGTGCTAGACCTCCCTGCACACCCCATCCATCCCAGCACACAGGAAGTACTTTACAGAATGTTCATTGACAATGACTAATTGATATACAGTTTACCTTTTTTTAAAAAAATACATATTATGAAAAAATGCTCTAAATCACTTTTGACCAGAGAGATGCAAATCAAAACAACTCTGAGATATCACATCATACCTATCAGGTTGACTAACATGACAAAACAGGCAGATGATAAATGCTGGAGAAGATATGGAAGAGTTGGAACATTGATTCATTGTTGGTGGAGCTATGAGCTGATCCAACCATTCTGGAAAGCAATTTAGAACTATGCCTAAAGGGTTACAAAAATCTACAAACTCTTTGACCCAGCAATATTGCTTCTAGAGCTGTATCCCAAAGAGATCATGAAAATGGGAAAAGGTTCCACATGTACAAAAATATTTATAGCAACTCTTTTTGTAGTAGCAAAGAAATGGAAATCGGGGGAATACCCATCAATTGGTGAATGACTGAACAAGTTGTGATATATGAATGTAATGGAATACTATTGTGCTATAAGAAATGTTAGACTTCAGAAAAACCTGGAAAGATTTGTATGAACTGATGCTGAGTGAAATAAGCAGAACCAGGAAAACATTATACACAGTAACAGTCACAGTGTGAGAGGACTGTTTCTGATAGACTAACCCCTTCATAGCAATACAAGAACCTAAAACATTCCCAAAGGACTCAAGGCAAAATGCCATCCACATCCAGAGAAAGAACTACAGAATGAGAACACAGAATGAAACAGATTATTTTCTCTTGTGTTATGTTTTGGTTTGGTTTTTCCAGTGGTTTCTCCCATTTGTTTTAATTCTTCCATGCAACATGACTAATGTGAAAATGTGTTTAATGTGAAAATGTATTTAATAAGAATCTATGTGTAGAACCCACATAAGGTTGCTTGCCATCTCAGGAAGGGAAGGGAGAGGAGGGGGAGAAAATTTAAGCCTTATGAAAGTGATTGTTGAAAACTGAAAACAAATAAATTAATTTAAAAAATAAAAAGTACATATTATAATTAAGACAGCAACAAAATTTTCTCTTAGAAATTCTCATGAATGTCTTTTCCTTTGGTAGATTTTTTTAAAATGGTTTTATTGATGAATGAATGAAAAAAAGATTTATGAAGTAGTGAAGTTGGGAGACTTTAGAATGCTGATCAATGTTGTGATCAGTCATGACTTCAGAAGGCTGATGACAAGGCATATTGTGGACAGGCTAGAACTTTATACTGAGCTATACATTCTCAGACATAGACAATTTGTTCATTTGTTTTGCTTTGATTATGCTTATTTGTTTATTTCAAAAGGGGATTTCTTTTGGGGTGAGTTAATGGCAAATGACAAATATGTAAATAAAAATAGTCTTGCTCCAGATCAGGCCCCACACCATTTCTGAACCAGAATTCACTCCACTTCCAACTGTAGCTTCCCTTTGGGTTGTTTTCTTTTATGAGACTGTAAGCTCTTTGAAGGCAGGCACAGTCTTGTTTACTTGCTTTTATATATTCAGTGCTTAGCACTGTACCTGGAACTAAGTGCTTAACACATGCTTTTATTAAGCTTTGTCCTGACTACAGACATGGTGGGAAATGCTGGAGCCTATAGTTTACAGATGTTTTGCCTCCCAGAAAGGTCGTTGGCCTGAGAAAGAATGAGGATCTTTAGCACCAAGGACAGGGAATTTCCCACCAAGTCAGTATCCTAGGACTCTTCATCTTCCTGGTGCTGGTGCAGGTACGTCAGTCCATCCCATGTCACCCACCCATCCACTCCTCATCTCTCAGGGTTTACTGCCCCCAGTGCCTGGTTGAAAAGACACCAAAAGTTCTTATTAGTTTTCAGTGAGAGGGACATAACAACATTCAACACCTTCATTTGACAGATGAGGGAAATGAAAGCCAGGAAGAAGAGTGATTTGTCCAAGTTTATACAGTTAATTAGAGGTCGAGCTAGACTAGAACACCACTTTTTGTCTTTTTCCTATTATTCATGGTTGTCAGGGTAGTGCCCCATAATAGATAGAGTGCTAAAGTACATTCAGGATGTTGTTTAGTCATTTTCAGTCATGTCCCACTCTCCATGACCATTTTCTTGGCAAAGATACTAAAATAGCTTGCCATTTCCTTCTCCAGCTCATTTCACAGATGAGGAAACTGAGGCAAACAAGGTTAAGTGACTTGTCCAGGGTCACAGTTATTAAGTATCTGAGGTCAGATTTGAACTCAGGAAGGATAATGCAGGTTCAGATCCCAAGAGAAAGTAACTTCCTTGAGGATGATAACTGTTTCTTTTCTGTTTTTGTATCCTGAGTGCCTAGCACAGTTGGGATACATAACAGGAGCTTACTATATCTTACTTAATGAACTGATCTGTCTCAAATAGTTATTAAAATAGTTATACAACCACTTAACCTCTCTAGGTCTCAGTTTCCTTATAAGCAAAGTGGGGGTAATTGTATCTGTAGTATCCACCTCCCAGAGCTGTTGTGAGGCTTAAGAGAGATCATGTCTATAAAGTGCTTCGTTAACTAAAGTGCTTTATCATATAGAGATATAGATATATTATATATACATATATATATACAAAGACATACATATACATACATACATACATACATACATATATGTGTGTACATATATATATATATATATATATAGAGAGAGAGAGAGAGAGAGAGAGAGAGAGAGAGAGAGAGAGAGAGATAATATCATCAGGTATGGGTGAGTATGTCTAAAGCATTTAATAAATATATACCAGACACTAAGAGAAGTACTGGGAAAGCTAAGAAAGGCAAAAGCATTGTCCCTGACCTCAAAGAGCTCCCATTCTAATAGGAGACACTATACAAATAGTTTATATGCATTGTCAATGCAATTAGAGGAAAGAGATATGCAGGAGTGGGAAACAAAGACCTAGAAAAACCTCTGGCAGGAGGTTGGTTTTAAGCTAAGTCCTGAAGAAAGCCAGGAGTCCAAGGTGAGGAGAAAGAATGTTCCAGGCATGAGGGACACAGCCAATGCAACTACATGGAGTCAGGGAATGGAATGTTACGTAGGAGGAACAAGAAAAGCAGTGCAGATGGATTGTAGAATATATGAAGGGAGTAAAGTGTAAGAAGACTGGGAAGGTGTAAAGGAAGGGGCTCGGGTGTGAAGGGCTCTAAACAGATTGTGATCCTGGAGCTGCCGTGTAAGGAAATGCAAAGGCTCAGAGAGCATCAAAGAATTCTAATGCTAGAAGGGACCTTAGAGGGAATCCAGCTCAGCTTTCCCCTTCCCAACAGGAAATACCGTGAAGAAATTCCTGAACATTCAGTAACAGGCAGCCCTGGGCTTCTGCTGGACACCTTGAACTTTAGAGTCCTGGCTTATGCCGAGCCAATGTCTACTTTCCTGTATCTTCCAGGATACAGTTCTGCCCTGTAATGAAGAACAGAGAAGAAGTCGCTGTATACTACCTGTGATGCTTTATAGGCATGAATCATGGGATACCACGACCTCAGAAGAATCAAAATTGCTGGTGACCCAAAGGGCAACAGTGGGTGTAAACAGGCTGCAGCTTGTAGACAGAGGACTTGTGATGGAGAGATGGTGTAAAAGGCATTGGCTAGGACATGCATGATTGGAAAATGTGGTGGACTCGTCACATGTGGAAATGGAAAGATGATCATCATTGCCTGATATCCACCACAAAATCCTAAAAGAATACAAGCAATTTTCAGTGGAGGTGGGGAAGAGGATAAAGGGCTGCACCCACTGGAGGATTTAAGAAAAGATGAGGATAAGACTTGTACAAGATGAAAAGAGCATGGATGGGTTGCAATAGGTACCTTGGTTGGGGGGATTGACCACGTTAGGGACATCACTAATCCATCCAAGCATTCTGTTTAAGGAACGCGTCTCTCTAGCCTGTACTTCCTGCACTCTGCCTAGTCTCTGTCCACCTCCCCATCGGCCCCATTGGCACATCCCCTTAGCAGTTTCCCCAATTTTCTCAGGCTGAAGTTATTTTTTTTTCTTTTGCTGTTGTTCTGTTTTATTTCCCAAAGGCTGTGTCTGGCTCTTTCAGCTCATTTCCTTACATTGTACTGATTCCTGTATCCAGCTGCCTGCACCTGAACTTGGCTCCAGCTTCTTCCCTTCATTTTTTGGCAAACATAGAGCCAGACTAAAGTGCCCACCCCCTTTACCCTCCTACCCTAGAATCACAGAATTTGAGATTCAAAAGAGACCTCCATGGTTAGCTCATCTAACCCATCCCCAGAAAGAATCTTCACTATAACACATACAACAAAGGGTCATCCAGTCTTTGCATGAAGACCTTAAACAAGAGAGAACTTACTTCCTGAGGCACTTATTCTACTTTTGGACAGCTCTCATTTTTAGGAAGTTTTTCTTGACTGTGAAGAATGGGAAAATTACCACAGGACCAGGGAAGAGTAAACGTCCTAGTTTTCCAAAAAAGGAAGAGAATATCGCCTTAAAAGTACAGGGCAGTGTACAATCCAATATCTGGACAAAACTCTAGAATGTATTATTAAAGGGATGGTTTGTAAATATCTCAAAAAGGAAGCAGTGACCAAGGCTTCAAGGACAGATCGTGTCAGGCTCACCTCTTTTTCTTTTCTGTCAACTTTACAAGGCTGATCAGGGAAATGGTGTAGGGAGCATTTAACCTAGATTTTAGCAAAACATTTTTATAAAGCAGCTGACATATATTTGTAAATGAGATGGAGAAATGTGGGCTAGAGAACATCACTGAGATGGTTTGGCAACAGCTGGCCAGATCCAAAGAATAATCATGGATGGTTCAATGCCAACTAGGAAAGATATGTCTGGAGGAGTCCTCCAGGGATTTGTGGCTGGCCCTGGGCCATTTTAACTTTTATCAGTGACTTGGATAGAGTCATAGATGGCATGCTTATCAAATCTGCCATTTACACAAAAGATAGCTAATGTGTTGGACTATAGATCTCCGGTGCATAGTCCCTCACCAGGGAAAAAGGAGACCCTGGGGAAAGTGCTTCCTTTCCGTTCTATCCCAGGCTTCAGAGATCAGAGTAGACACACACTACCGAGCCTTACCAGGACAGCACAGCATGTAGGCAGGAGTAGTTTCCTCCCCACAGCTGCCTGAAGGACAAAAAGAGAATAGACAAAGACAGGGCCCTGGTTGACTACCCAGGTACCTCCTGGCAGCTTACAGGCCCTGGAGAGCTGCTTGACAGAGAATAAGTTACACACATGCAGTGGCCTTGACAGTGATGGA
This sequence comes from Potorous gilbertii, assembly GCA_028658325.1. Lineage (NCBI taxonomy): Eukaryota > Metazoa > Chordata > Mammalia > Diprotodontia > Potoroidae > Potorous > Potorous gilbertii. Next base: position 263,840,013 of record CM053769.1, on the reverse strand, counting down.
TCACTGTTTTGAGGTGACTTGTCTGGGAGTTCTCCAGGCCCAAGATTTGCTCCCCCTTCACATCTGAGTTGTCGAATCCCTATCTCTCTTCCAAAACACAACTCCTAGGCCACATCCTACTTGAAGTCCTTCAGTATCCCCTCCCGGTTGTTAGTACCTACCCACCCACCTGCTTTCTGTTTCAGAGGTTTATATTTTGCATTTTCTTATTGGTTTGCCCCCAGAAGATTTTTTTTTGAGGTTTTGAGGGCAATGACTAGCAGACTCCAAGAACAGAAGTTCCTAGCAAATAGTAGGTACTCAATAAACTCCTGTTGAATTGAAGGCGTGCCTGGGTTGGCAGTCAGTGAAGAAAAATCCCCTTGGACCTTGAAATGGACTCCAAGACTTCCCAGAATCCTCCATTGTTAAAGGGGCCTTAGAGGTCACCTCATAGAACCTTCTTCCATCATCCTCCACCCCATTTTATAGCTGAGCAACTGAGGATCAGAGAAGGGAAGGGTTTTGCCTCAGGTCACACAGAATTAGAGGCAGAGAGAAGATGAGTAGATCTTGTCTCTTGTCTTTTAGTCTAGAATTCCTCCCCATTTCCCTACCATCTCCCAGCCACCCCGGGTACAGTCTCTCCCTCGCTTCCTCTCTTTCTTCCTCCCTTTCTCCTGTTATAAGTGCCAGGGGCAAAGAGTTACCAGTTTCACAAGGAGATTAGTGAGAAGCCATCCAGGTATTGAGTAGGTCCCACCTTGAACTGTCAAAGGCAATGGTTTTCAAACCACTAACAAAAGAAGTTTCTTCCAGGCCTTCCTGTAGGCTCAATACAGGATTCAAGACCTTCCCTACTGAAAAAAAAAAAAAGGAGTGGGGAACCAAAGAATAGAGGGCAAGGAGGGTTTCTGAAACTTCCCTCTTGCATTCTTGGGAAATCTTGGAGAACAGAAGAATTCTGGAAACAGCAATCTGGTGCTAGTGATTGGTTAGAGTCTCTGCCCCTTCTGGGTCTTGGTTTTCTCCCTTAAGGATCCAAGTTTTCTACTCCTATACCCCCAGCCTGAGAGATGAGCTAATAATGAGGGAACCCAGTTTAAAAAAAAGCTGTCTCTGTCCTCCCCAATAATGTGACTTGGTCTTGGAAGGCAACTCTCTCCACAGAGCTCAAAGCACTTTTATTAGCATTAATCTCATTCATCCTCCCAGGATTGTTGTCTTGTTTTAAATTTTATTATGGACTGGTGAGTTGCACTTAAGCCTCCGGGCATGCCAGGGAGGGAGGAAGGGAGGAAAGGATAGGGCAGGGGAATTTCCACTCTTTGCAAGGTGAAGGAAGAAGAAGTGGGCAATTAGCAAACCAAGGGAGAGGTCCCAAGTGTCCCAGGGGCTGGATGCCAAACCCCTCTCTCTTCCCATCCCTTCTTTGGGCTCCAAAATCTCCAGGACTGGTGGGAGAGTTCTGTGAAATGTGTGATTGAAAGATTTTGAGTTGAAAGGCATTAGAGATCCAGCCCATTCATTTTCCAAATGAGATAATATTTAGTACTTAGTAATGTGCCTAGTACATAGTAGGTACTATGTCAATGCTTATTCCCTTCCCTTTCCTGGGAAGGAAATTAGGGTCCCAAGAAGGGGCTGACTTGTCCAAAGTCCCACTGTGAGTCGTGGAACCATGAAGAAGTATAGATCAGTGGCAAGTACACTGGATTTGGAGTAAAAAGATTTCAGCTGGCGCTACTATTTATTACCTCCTTGTTACTGGGCAACTCAAGCTTCCTGGCTTTCAGTTTCCACAGATATGGATGGGGTTGGACTACCTGGCCTTCAGACATCTTGAACTAAATATCCAGTGGACATATTAAATTCAACATGCCCAAAATGGAACTCATCATCTTTCCCTCTAAAATCTACACACACACACACACACACACACACACACACACACACACACACACACACCTTACTTGCACCTTACTTCTCACTATGACCTCTTCAATCCATCATCATTGACCTCGGCTATTCCTTGAACAAGACACTCCATCTCCAGACTCCTGGCATGTTTCACTGGTTTTCTTCCACTCTTGCAATTCTCACTTATTAGCTGCTCTGGCTTCCTTCAAATGCAAACTAAAAGCTCACTCCCTCAGGAAGTCTTTCCCAATCATTCTGAATTCTCATGCTTTCCCCTGTGTTGATCCTTTCCTATTTGTCCTGTATATGGCTTTTTGTACTTATCTGTTCTCATGTTGCCTCCCTCACTTTGTTGTAAGCCCCATGAGAGTGGGGACTATCATTCCTTCTTTTTGTATCCCTAGCACTTAGTACAGTACCTGGCACATAGTGAGTGCTTAATAAATGCTTACTAATAGTCCATGAGGTGTCTTCTAGCCCTAAGTCTGTGTTCCTCTGAACCCCGTGGCAGTTGTGGGATTTGAGCCTGGGTTATCTGATCCTTAACTCATCCTGACTTTTATTTGGACCCATTGTAGGGGGTTGTTTTGGAGTCAAGTGAGTGAGGTCCTGAGGACTTATCAGTGGCCACAGCTCTAGGGTTCTCCTACTGCTGTTCTGCTTAAAATGGCCACATTTCTGACCTGGAAATTTGAAAGAGCAGCTAGTACTTCTCTTTTTTTCCCAGCCCCCAGGCTGAGCATGAGGGCAGTATCAGAAGGGTTGTCCCCCTCAGCTGGATGTCCCAGAGTTGGCCTACTCTAAGCTTCAAGACATGCAAAATATTCTGGTGGAAAGAAGGTCTACATTTCTCTCTGGAATTTGCCACTTACTAGCTGTGTGAACTATTTGGGAGGTCTTATAATCAGTCACATTTCTCAGGCCTCCTACATGTCAGTATGGGGCCTGCTAAATTCCTAGATGGCTTCTCACCAGGATCTACTTGTAACACTCATAACATGGTACTCACAACAAGAGAGGCAAGAAGAAATAGGGGAAAGGAAAGAGGGAGGCAGGCAAGGAGAGACTGTATCTGGTGTGGCTGGGAGGTAGCAGAATATCCTGGGGAATGTACTAGCTTTTGTGAACTACCACATTCTCTGCCTCAGATTTAGCTATGGCAATTCACAGAGACACAAAATACACATCACAGTTTGCAAACAGCTGGAACAGGGTCTTTTCAGCTCCCATCTGGATAATTCATCCATCTCATCCAGTTGACTGTTGATGATATATTCTCCTTCACTGCTTCTCTGTCAACTATACTGAAGTGATGGTTGACAACTAGGTCTATTTTGATCAAACCAAGTCTCTTTCATGTTGTTACCAATTGATAATGATGAAGGTACTGTCTCTGGCTGGCGGAGAATGGAACCTCTCTTTTCCCCATGCCATGGCCTTGATTTTTGCTTCTACTTGTTCTTTTATGTATACCTTCCTTGTTTGTCACGCAAAGTCCACTGTCCTCAGGCGCAATTAATCCCAAATACCAGATCAGTTAAAGAAGAGATTCCCTTTTCTAAGTCTAGTAACTCAGAGCCACAACTAGAACTTCTTTGACCTGGAATAAAAACAACTGAATCAAAGAAGGGCAAAGGATACTGGAGGGGGGCAAAGAAAAGAGAGTTTAACTATGAGTCCAGTCTTGCCAGGAGAGGGGACTGCCTCACTCCTAGAGAGTTCACCCCCTTCCCTTACTGCCCCAGGACTGAAGACAGAAAGCAGGCTGGGCAGAAGGGCTAGGACAATGAGACTCTTAGGTTGGAAGCATTGGGCATTTGTGCTGTGGATGTACAGACCTGAAGATGGTGAGACAAGGTATGGGCCAGTAATCACAGCTGAGAAGTACACCCATCCACGGAGGAAGCACCCTTGGATACTGGTGTTCTGGGTCAAAGCTCCATTTTTCCCATTCTCATTCCAAATCTAACAGTGAAGGGGGCCAAAGAAACCTGATCTTGCTTCTTGAAAGATGGAATATCTACATGGTTCAGTAATAAGCAAGCTAATATTTTGTAGTTACCTGGCCCTAGGGACAATTTAGACTGATGTGTGAGAATCTGGGAATAAATACTGTCTGTGCCTGTCTCTTCTGAGCCTGGCCCCACAACCTGCATCAGGGTCTCATGAAATAAAATAGATCATAGTCATTAACAAGCTGGGGCAAGGATGTCAGTGAGTCAGAATCAAATACCTGGAATGTTAGACCTGGTCAGGGGAACCTTAGAGATCATCTGAGCTCCATTTTATTTATAAGAAAACTGAGATCCAGGGAAGTCATCTAATTTGCCCAATAATTAGTAGCCGAACAGGACAAGAATTTTGATTATTTCTCTTCATGTGTCTCTTGGTTCCAGGGATCGAAAAGGGCTTTCTGCATTAGGATTTCCTCAGGGTCTGTGATGCCTGGTCTCAGGGAGATAGCTCTGGAGATAGAGCTTCCCATAACTTGGGTCCCCAAAGAACCTAGAGGCAGTTAGAGCTTGTCTTGCCCAACCCATCTAGGAGGAGCTTAAAAATAGAAGATGTTCCTTCCCAGGGACATTTTTTAAATTTCACAGGATTAAAACCAGATGAGCTCTGTCCAAAAACAAACAAAAAAAAATCAAACGTGTCACCCAGGGGTTTGGGGCCCTCTTGGTGTAATCCTCCCTGTCCACGCCTCTTCCCAGAATGTTTGGAGGGAGCTGGGATGGCAACAGTCCTTTGAGAAGCTCAGAGACAACTGTTCCAAGAGCTGCCTGAAGGGAGGCATGATCCTAGAACAAACCATGCATGTGGGGATTTACTGGAAGGGCCAGGGACTCAATCTCTCAGGGTGAGGGGGAGGTCACTCTTCTAGGGAGGGTTCCCTCTCAGGTAGGAGTTAGACTAGAGTTAATTCAATTCAAGTCTGGCCAATTAAACAAACATGTATTAAGCACCTACTATATGACAGGCACTATGCCAGGCTCTGAGAATACAAAGGGAAAAAAAATTGTCCCTGCCCTCAAGGAATTGTTTACCCTCTCCTGGGGTGGAGAAGGGAGAAGGTGAAGACAAGAAGAACACCACCTGTACACAAGAAGTAAATACAAAGTCAATTTGAAGTCATATAAAGTAAATTCAATAGAGACTGTGTTAACCCCTTGAGTAGAAGGCAGTGCTGAACTGTGCAGTTGAAGGAAGCTAGGGAATTTATGAGACAAAGGTGAGGAGTGATTGCATTCTAGGCAGGGGGGGCTACACCTAGTAGGTAGGGGCAGAGGTAGGAAATGTAATATTGGGTTCAAGGTAATAGCTCACAGACCAGTCTAACTGGAACGGAGGGTACATGAAGAGATGAAATGTGATATAGGACCTCTGAGGTCCCTTCCAGATCTGATATTCTGTCATCCTATGTTTCTTTTCACTTGGAGGGCAGGGTTCCATGCAGACTTATTCCTTACCTCCACTAGAAATGTTTTCCCAATTCTAAAAAAATCTGCCAGAATTTTGAGGTCCTCCTATGATGTTGAAATCACTTGACTGTTAATATAGGTCCTGTTAATTTTCTAGAGCATGGCCCTCTTGGGAACTCTGATCACTTTCCAGACATTATCTCACTTAGTTCCATGCTCAGGAACAGACAGAAGCAGAGATCATCTCAGTTTTGGAGTTAAAAGACTAGACTCAAGAAGCACAAATACTTCCCCAGGATGACAGCCAATCAGCAGAAGTAAGGATGGGGTCCAGAAGGCTTGACTCTTGGTACCTGGACTAGCCAGTCTGATTGAGATGTGCTGGAAGTCAAGGGCTGGTCATTGGACAGGGAGCCCTGGCTTCAAGAATCTGATTGGGTAGTTTCAGCAGAGGGACCATCTCTCTTTTCCTCTCTTCTTCCTCCTGGGACCAGGAAAATGACAATCATAGCTTACATCTCTATAAGGTTTACAAAGCATTTGCCACAAACCAATCCTGTGAGGCAGGTAGTGTGTGTGTGTGTGTGTGTGTGTGTGTGTGTGTGTGTTTGTTTTTTTAATTCTCATTTTACAGATGAGAAAACTGAGGCTCATAGTTGTTAAAGGACTTGCTTAAGTCATATAACTAGTAAATGACAGGGCCAAGATTTGAACCCAAGTCTTCTGACTTCAGATGTTGTTATTCTAAAACACCTGTCTCCCCAGATATATTTGGATTGTCATTCATGGCTACTAAGGGTGGGAAAACATCCACAGAATCATAGTCCTATAGTTGGAATAGACATTGGTTATGATGGGGGCTGGGAAGGGGGTGTTACCTGTTGTAGTTCCTACCCAAAGCACAAATCCCCATATGACATTCCCAATAGGAGATCATTAATGTGATATTAGGTCACAGCTACTCTCTATCACCTTAAAAAAAAACCACATCAAATATTTGCCTAATGTCTGCTAACCTTCTGGGTGTAAGCAGACCCCTCAGTTTCGGAGATTCATTCAGATCTCATAGATCTGATTTGACAGGGGAACCTTAGAATCACTCCAGTCAAATAGGACTCTCCATCATTCCTTGTGGCTGTTCTTACTATTTCCCCACCTCCATGCCCTTTTTTCACAGTGTTCTCTATGCCTTGGATTCCTTTGCCCTCCCTTTCTTATCTTTACCTGCTGATGTCTCTCTCATCATTCAAATCCAGTCTAGATGCCACCTCCTCCATAAAGCTTCCACTGGTCCCATTAAGATGGAATTAGAATCATAGATTTAGAGTTAGAAAAGATCTTAGAGGCCGGCTAGTCCAATCCCCTCATTTTATAGATGAGGAAATTGGGGTCCCAAGAGATTAAATGACTTGCCTTAGCTGACATAGGTAGTAAGTGACAGAACCAGGATCAAATTCAGGTCTTTGGACTTCAAAGGCAGCACTCATTCCCCTGGACATAACTGTTCTGTCTTTCCTCAGCTGTCTCTCAGCACTTTGTATAAATAAACAAACAAGCAAAATTTTACGTGGGTATCTGCATCAACAAAAACTGATTGAGCATATTCTACGGACAAGGCCCTCAGCTAAGGCCCTATTCTAAAACCTCATCATGAAATGGAAGCACCAGTGGTTTATGAAAAGTTAAGCATAATATCTGTCAACATGGAAGGCCTCAGAGATAGACCCTGGTAATGGACTATGTATCTAGAGTCTAGTGACAAAACTCACAGAAGAACAAAAAAGAGGTAAAAGTTGTGTATTGATGAGTTGGTTAGTGATCTGAAACAGATGGGAAAGGTGGAGAGATAGATCCATACTATCTTAACTGTCAGGGTCACCAAGGACACACCATGGAGCTTGTCAGATCCATTTCTACTTTCTAAAACAAAGGAAGGAGTTCAGACAGAGATGACCCAAACTTGACAGGTAGCCTCATTCCAAACAGTTGCCAAATCAATGTTCCTAAAGTATGTCTGTTCACACCATTCCCTTGCTCAAAGCTCATAAGTGGCTCCCTAATGCTTTTAAGATATAATACAAATAATTCAGTTTTGCTTTAAAAGCCCTTTACAATCTGGCTCCAACTTCTCTTTCTAGATTGATTTCACTTCACTTTCAAACACTACTTTCCAGTCAACTGGTCTACTTGCTAGTCTCCCTGCACAACACTCTAATTCCTGCATCCACTATACCTTTGCACAGGCTTTCTCATATGTAAGAAGCTCTCCTTCCTCACTTTCATCTCTTAGAATCCCTGGAGCCCTTCCAGGCTGAGCTTGGGTACCACCTTTGACATGAGGCTACAAATCATCCCTCCTCCATCCCCAAAATCCAACACCCCTGGAAATTGCCTTATATTGATTCTGTATGTATTTTTTTTTTTTTTTACTCATCTGTGTACATGCTAGTTTTTCCTGAGGTAGAATTTAAGTTCCTTGAGGGTAGGGATTATTTAATTTTGTACCTTTAGCACCTAGGGGATTATATTTATTATATTACATTATGTTATGCTATATTATATTGAAATGTTATATTGTATTGTATTATGTTATACCATATTGTGTTGTATTAGTTGATATTTATCTATATTTATAATATATTAAATTATATATTTATATATAATATATATTATATTAATTTATATATTACAAGTTTTTATTACATATTACAAAGTTTATAAAAAATACTGATTGATTCCTTGTATCTGAGACAGTCAGGGGAAACTTCTTGGAGAAGATTGGACTTGAACTGGATATTGAAGGAAAGGAAGGATTTCAGGAGACGGAAATATGGGAGGAGATTCTTCTAAGCATGGGGTGGAGGTGGGGAGGAACAGCCTTTCAGTGTGTGGATACAAAGATCCTGAGGCAAGAAATGATAGGCTGAAACTGAGCACCAGAATTAGTCCAGAGGGGCCTAGAGAAAGCAGAGAATGTGTGTTGGAGCCAAAATAGCAGAGTACTTTGAAGGCCAGCCTGAGGAGTTTGTGTTTTGTTTAGTAGACTATAGGGAGCCAATAAAATTGGTAGGGTTTTTTGGTGTGTTTGTGGTGGGGAGGGGTTGCAGAGAAGCAACCTAATCAGACTTGGGAATTGGGAAACTTCTTTTGGCGGTTGTGTAGAAAAACAGATTAGAGAAGGAAGAAACTGGAGGGTAGGAAGGCCAGTTCCTGTAGTCCAGGAAAGACATCATCAGGGCTAGAATATATTTTCAGCTTCTCGATGGTTGACATCCTGTTTTATTTCAATCCGGTCCAAATGAATTCAACAATCATTTATTAACCTCTGTTTTATTCAAGGCCAAAAACTGAAGCTGAAGCTTAAACACTTTGGCCACATAGTGAGAAGACAGGACTCATTGGAAAAGACCCTGATGTTGGGAAAAATTCAAGGCAAAAGAAAGAGGGAACAGCAGAGGATGAGATGGAGAGTGAGTGTCATGGAAGCCACAAATATGAACTTGGACAGACTTCAGGAGAATAGAAGGACTTGGTGTATTCAGGGCATTTTGTCAAGGGCTAAGGAGTCAAAGACAAAACAAAAAACAGTCCTTACCCTCAAGCTGCTTGGATTCTAGATGTGTGTGGGAAGAGGGGATGCAACAAGTAGAAGGCTCTTGAGTATGGAACATAATCAGACATGGGACTTAAAGAGAGGATTCCATGTTAAAATCCTACCTCTGCCCTTTATACCTATATGATCTTGAGCAAGTCCAAATCCTTTCTTTTATAACTGAGTAAACTGAGGCTCAGAAGGGACTTTATTTCCACTTCTCAGAATCCCTAGTTTCCTTCAAAGCTCAGCTCTAAGTCCTGCCCAGGGCCTTTTCCCACCCAGCAGGTGTTCCCTTTATCCCAAAGGTAAGTGAATTTGCTTTGTTTATAATCTTCCAACACTTATCTATGTACATATTGTTTCCCTTGATAGAATGGAAGCTCTTTGAGGGTAGGAATTACTTCATTTTATCTTTGTATCCCCAACACCTCCTGCACGGTGCCTGGGGCATAGTGAACACTCAATAAATATCCATTGGTTGATTAAGAATTATATTAATAACAATTTTAAATGGTATTTATATAGTGCTTTAAACTTTGCAAAGCACTTTCCGTACATTATCTCACCCAGCTTTTCAATAATGCTATAAATTAGGTGCTATCATCATCTCAGTTTTACATACAAAGCAACTGAGGTCCAGTGAAGTGAAGCAATACAAGGACACTCTTCAGGTCTCTTTTAAGAACTTTGGAATTGATTGTGTGACATGGCAGACACTGGCACAGGACCGCTCAGCATGGCGTGCCCACATCAGAGGAGGTGCTGTACTCTATGAGCAAAGCAGAATTGAAACAGCTCAAAGGAATTGCAGGACAGACAAATTTGGAGTGTCCACCCTTTATGCTCACATAGACTATTTGTGGTATAACATTCTGAGGCTGTATTAGTCTGATTGGCCACAGTCGGACACACTGCCTCTTGACTCTAGTTTAGTGATGTCATTTTGGTCCTCTTAGAGAATAAGTACAGCACCAACAATCAATCTGCTGTGGCTAAGTAAATTTCTTTTTTTTTTTTTTTTAACTCTTGGTTTTATTGCAACATTGGACCTAAAATACCAGGAAATTGACCATTTTAAATTATTATGATTGATATTATTCTCAATCAATCAACAAATATTTATTAAATGTTCACTATGTGCCAGGCACTGTGTAGGAGGTGCTTGCCTGATCTAATCTAGAACATCTTCCTTACTTGAAGTTTCTAACTCCAGCTCTATCCATTGTACCCAAGAAAGTATTTGTCAATTGGGTAATAGATGGGCAAGTTATGGTACATGAATGTGACAGAATACTATTGTGTCCTAAGAAATGATGAAGGGGGTGGTTGGTTTCTGTGAAATCTACAAAGACTTGTACAATGAAATGGGCAGAACCAGGAGAACAATTACTACAAGGGCAACAATATTATAAAGGCAAACAACGTTGAGAGACTTAGGAGCTCTGGTCACCGTAATGACCAAATATGATTTTAAGGGAATAATAATTTTCTCCAAATTGAGAGGCAAAGCTTCCCCTTCGTCTGAGATTCCTGCCTTACTTATTTCTCCGCAGGCTTCAGCCTGGGATAGAAGCTGGAAGTGAGACCTTGTTTCATTCCTGGCGTCAGAACCACTCAGCTATTGCTTGTTTCTGGACTTGTTCCTATGCTTGACACAGAGGCTAGAGTCTTTTTTCCCTGTAATGTCTCCCCACTACTCCCCACCCCAGGTTTATGTCCCATCCTTATTCTACTCTGGATCTCTGACCCAGACCTGGGTAGTAAGACAGAT
>CM053769.1:263800355-263829229 GCA_028658325.1 Potorous gilbertii | reverse complement strand
GAGCTCTGGTCACCGTAATGACCAAATATGATTTTAAGGGAATAATAATTTTCTCCAAATTGAGAGGCAAAGCTTCCCCTTCATCTGAGATTCCTGCCTTACTTATTTCTCCGCAGGCTTCAGCCTGGGATAGAAGCTGGAAGTGAGACCTTGTTTCATTCCTGGGGTCAGAACCACTCAGCTATTGCTTGTTTCTGGACTTGTTCCTATGCTTGACACATAGCCTACAGTCTTTTTTCCCTGTAATGTCTCCCCACTACTCCCCACCCCAGGTTTATGTCCCATCCTTATTCTACTCTGGATCTCTGACCCAGACCTGGGTAGTAAGACAGACCTGCTAGTTGGCACCTGTTCCTATATCCTACACAAATTTTAAGCCCTTTCTGCTGGATCTGGGACATCTCCTTGAGCTGGTTCATAGTCTTTCTCTTTGCTAGAATGCTCCATGTGGTATACCCCCAGATGAGACCCGGGTCCCATTTCTATAGACTTCTCTATTTCTCTATACTGACCTGGGCTGGAAAAACAACTCCCTGTGATTTTTTTTTTTTGATCTCCCAATCAGGATTTAGCCTGGTGCATTTTTTTTAGGTTTGTTTGAGGAGTTGGGTTTTGGGGATGGGGTGGGCGTGGGGAACTCTCTGTATTTCTTTCAGCTATTTTATCATATATTTCTCCATACTCAGTTCTTAATTCTTAATCACTGTTTCCCTGCCTCGATGATATCCAATCAGGCCTTTCCCCCCGTTCTCAGACCCTCAGTCCCCTACATCACTTTGTACTTATTTTCCATAAATCTTCTATTTTCTTGCAAGCAGAAGGGTAGCTCCTCGAAGGCAGGGACCATGTTGATTTTGGATGTGTGCCAACACAGCAACATCCAGTAGGTTCTTAATACATGCTTGCTGACTGAGCCAATCAATCAATAAGGATACCAGTTTGGGATGGGATCACCTAGTCCAGCTCCCTCCTTCTGAGAAAAGGTGACCTGCCCAGTGTCACATAGCAGAGCTGGGATACAGAGCTTGGTCTCCTGCCTTCAAACGTCCTGTTAAGATGATAACGCTAATAACAACATAGGGGCTCATTTTTACCAACTCTAAGGTCTCTTTAACCTTGACCAAGCACTTTCCCGATGACAGTCCTCAAAGGGAAATCTACCCTGGGTGCTTGGCTCTGAACCTCTCCCTGAGCAGGCATGGCAGAGCCGATGAGTTGGATGGCCAGGCTGGCTGCAATGATGTCAGTTTCATTCTCCAACACAGACTTGAATCATTAACATTGCAGGCCAGGGAACAGAGGAAAACCTGCTCCCACTGGATCAGTGCCTCAGATTTTGTTAATTGAAAAGGCATTTATACTAGGTCATTCAATCTCAATCTTACTGCTTAATTAAGAAAACATCTTTTGAGTGCTTATTAAAAATGCTCTTCTTCCCCCTCCCTTTTCCCTCCTCTCCCATCCCTAACCCCTTTGCCCAGATTTCCACCCACAGACCCAGAATATTAACTCAGGAGAAAGAAATCTTGAAGATGGTCTAGGCTGATACTTTTCTCCCATTTACTAGCTGAGGAAACTGAGCCCCAGAAAGGGGAAGTGGTTTGACCACAGTTGGTAAGAGTTATAGCTGAAACAAGCGGTATAGGGTACAATACCCAGAGATATGAAAAGCAAGCTGGCTTGTAAGACTTTTAATAAATGCATATTTTTCATATAAAAATTCTGCTTTTCATAACATGCATGAATTTATTTTGTAATAAATCACAGCTCTCAAATGTACTAATACAACCCCCTCATTTTGTGGATGAAGAAACTGGAGCCTAGAAAGTCGACATGACCCTGCTCAAGATCACACATCCAATATTTTCTGCCTGGTATTTTTCATTAATGCCTAAAGGCATTAATCTTCAGAGAGCCCCTCATGTCAAGTTCTCCATGTCCAAAGGGACATCAGATATGAATAAGGTAGCTTTCCTGTGATAACCTAGCTCCTAGCTAAATATTTCTGATTAGAACCTAAGTTCATAAACCAATGAGGAAGCACTGTAGAACCCAAGCTTGTTAGACATCCTCTCTCCATGTCTCAGCTTAGGCAACATCTTCCTCCTTCTCCATCTCCTCCCCCTCCTTCCCCTTTGTCATTCTTTACACCCTGGCCATTGGCATCCGGGCTGCATTCCTGCCTGGGCCTTTTCGTCCTGTGTGCATACACAGAACCTTGCCACTGCTCAGCTGAGGCCCAGTTAAAGGGCTGGGGGAGTTCCAGGCTTTGTGCTGTGAGACAGATGGAGGAAAAACAGAGGAAATGCCAGAGGGGAGAGGAAAGGGAGGCTGAGATGGGGTGAGGCACCCAAGAGGGTCAAATCGAGAGTCTAGAAAGGAGGAAGGTTACAGAGGAATGCAACTGCCTCCATAGACAACAGAATCACTGAAGGTCAGATCCTTTTTCAAGTTTTCTTATTGATGGAGTAAAGACTAGTAGGAGGGCAGAGTTAGTTCCCAATTCAGAAAAATTCTTGGAGCCAGGACATACAGTGGTGTAGACATTGGGTTTCCTGCCCCCCACACTACCCCAGTAGGCATGAAACAACATCATAGTCCACATCTTGAAGGTCAAACATCCTTATGATTCTAGAGATCCTTGGCCAGGGCTAAGAGCGGATGATTATTAGGCTGCATATGGTTGGGAACAATGTGGGGAGTTTTCTCATGACGTAGTGGGGTCCGCATAACTGATCCAGTCATTCAGTCCCTGTAGGGATAAGCCTCTGTTTTCTCAAGATTTTTTCCAGCCAAATTCTAGCATTGAAGGCCAAAACATAATCAGCAGAGGGGCCTGGGGGAGCAGGTCAGGCCTTGGCTTCTGAGACCTCATCCCAGGACCACCCACGTGGCCTCTATCAGCTTTTGTTCATCTCTGACTCCTTTAGCCCAGCCAACAACATAACTGAAAGGAGCCAATCTGCCTTGGGATAGCCAAGCTCCTTCCACAAAGGATCAGCTGCTGACCTAGAATCACTGAATTTTCCACCAGGGGACAATGTGCCCAAAGAATGAGGGAGATGAAGGTTGGCTCTGGATTAGATAAGGGCCATAGAATCAGAGCTGGTCATGGAATAGTTGTCAAGGTCAGATTGATGAGCTGATGTAGTCCATGACCAGAATCATAAGTAAGCAATGTATGCATGAAATGGAAATAGAGGATGCACTCACCTTATTAAAGTAAATTCAGTTTGCCTGGAAGTGACACTTTAGGACAGCAGCCCATCCATGTTGGGGAGATGAAGACCCTGGGCCTGGGCCAAGGGGAAGCTCACTGGCATGTGGCTATGAGGGAAAGAGTTCAAGTCATCTGGTAGCTTATTATTTTATTAGTCCTATTTTAACTAATTATTTTTTATAATTATGGACTAAACTCAGTTGTTTCAACACTGCTAAGGAACTGCAAGTAATGTCAACATTCTCCTTCTAGTATCCTAAGAAAAAATTTGTTACTCTTCCTTAAATACAGCTTTATCCAAGATTGTCATTCAGACACTCAGCATTCAAATCTGAAGGTACTGCAGAGACCAGCTAGTTGAAACCCCTTAATTTTTAGAGATGAATGAACCAAGACCTAGAGAGGTTGGGTGATTTCCCCAAAGTCATGCAGGTAGTAAACATTAGCAGGATTTGAACCTAGGTCCTCTGTCACTCAATCAATAAACATTTACTAAGCATCAACTATGTGCCAGGCAAAGTGCTAAGCACTGGCACCTAAAAAAAAAAAGACAACTACTTCTAGGGCTGTATCCCAAAGAAATCATACAAATGGGAAAAGGACTCATGCATACAAAAATATTTACAGCAGCTCTTTTTGTGGTGACCAAGAATTGGAAATTGAGGGGATGCCCATTAATTGGGGAATTGTTGAACAAGTTGTGGTATATTTTGCTATAAGAAATGATGAACAAGACAACTTCAGAGAAGCCTGAAAGGACTTATATGAACTGATGCTGAGTGATGGGAGAAGAATGAGAAGAACACTGTGTACGGTTAAAGCCATGTTGTGTGATGACTAACTTTGATAGACTTGATTCTTCTCAGCAATGCAAGGTTCTAAGACGACTCCAAAAGGCTCATGATGGAAAATGCCATCCACATCCAGAGAAAGAGTTAGTGTGAATGCAGATTGAAACATACCATTTGTTCTCTCTTTTTCTTGTTTTGTTTTGTTTCTTCTTTTTTGCGGTTCATTCCATTCGTTCTAATTCTTCTTTACAACATGAGTAATGTGAAAATATGTTTAATATGAATGTATATGTAGAGCCTATATCAGATTGCACTCTGTCTTGGGGAGGGGGAAGGGAAAAGAAAGGGAAAAAATTTAAAACTCAAAAATTTGTGGAACTGGATGTGGTAAAGTAAAAATTAATTAATTAATTAAGAAAAAAAGTCTTTGCCTTCAAAGAACTTACAGTCTAATGGGGAAGACAACATGCAAAAAGAAACTAAAAAGTGGGAAGAAGGTACCTGGCATGGGGGGTTGAGTCCAAAGGAATGCAGTTCTGTGAGACATGGTTACCTGGGCACCCTCTTCAATAGAATTTTGGGAGGGGTTCTTCATCTCAGGCCTCTCCAGGAAAAGGGGGTACTTCCAGGGATGGAAGTGACTAGAAAGTCAATGTTCTTTCATGCTTATAAACCTCAGTCTGATAGTTAGGTCCATTTAAAGTGAGCTTAGATGCCCTCAAAGCAGACAGAATTAGCTCAGGAGATCACATGTGTGAAAAATAGCAAAGATGATGGTGCTTGTGGAGGGGGTGGTGGATTCATATTTGATAGGTTTTGTAGCTACAAGGTTAGTTACATATATGGGATATCTCAGGGTGGTAGAGCTGGAAGTGACCTTGGAGGTCACTTAGTCCATTGCCCTCAATTTTGAGAGGAGAAGACTGGGGCCCAGAGAAGGAAGTGAATGCCTTAAAATCACACAGGTCATCGGTGGGTTAGTAGGAATTAAAATCCAGGACTTCAGACTCTCAGTTCAACACATTTTTCATTGTAACATTATCACATCTGATCCTCAAACTACCCTGCAAGTTGCAAAGATTATTTTTCCCATTTTACAAGTGAGGAAATTGAAACCCAGGGAAGTAAGTTGACTTATTCAAAGTTATTCAGTTATCTAGCAAATTGTACTGAATAGTGTAAAAGGACTAAGGATGAGAATTCTCTTATCAACACCAGAGACATTGAGAATGTGCCCTTTCCTCCACAGGTCTCAGTCTGCTGGTCTGAGATAGGGGTAACTTCTTCCACCAAGTGCTCTATTTAATTCCATAACTCATAGGTGTAAAAGTAGTTTCAATCTATTTATAATCTGTCATCTCATTAGTGTGTGTGGGCATATTACCAATATAGATTACAGTACTTCAATAAGTTAGTGATGGTCTTCCAAGGTTAGTATGACTGGATAATTCATTACCCCAAAATGGGAGAACTCCAAACCCTACTTGGCAGAAAAAGCTGAGAGATTGTACTTTTACTTAATACTGAAATCTCCATGTACATCCTACTAATTTTTAGGAATGCTGCAATAGAGAATGGGGGTGACTTTGGGCTCTTGAAAGAGTATGACAGTGGAAAGCAAACACAAAAGGGTCTCCCTACATCAAGATTTCCATTATCCTCATGGCCTCCTGTGATTTTCCTACAGAGAAATTTTAACCATGTCACTCACATACTCACTTGCTCTGTGGGCTTCCTATCCATACCCTCTGCCCTGATCAATTACAAGCTTCTGTGTGACCTTAAAAATTATGTCTCCAATCTTCTCCAATGTTATCCTCCTCCAACTATATCTGCCTTTGTGTGGTTCCTCACATGCTACATTCCATCTCCCATCTTTGTGCCTTTATTCTAGCTGTCTCTCATGTTGGATAGGTTTCCCTCCCCTCAGTCTCAGTTTCCATGATTGCCTTAAAATTAATCCCTACTTCCACCTTCTAGGTGAGACCTTTTCAGATTCCAGCAACTTATCTCCTTCCAAAATTGCTTTGTACTCATTTGGAATATATTCTGGATACACCTAACTGTCATATCATGTCATGTTCTTCCATTAGAAGGTTAGTTCCTTGAGAGAAAGGATATTTCATTTTGGCCTTTGTACCCTTAGTACTTAGCCCAGTGCCTGGCCCTGAATGGGAGTTTAATAAATAAATTGAGTGATTAACTGAGCCATTATGAAAAAACTTCAAGTCTGAGGCTAGTAGCAGAATGTTTATCTGTTATCCAAGGACTGGTCTAACCAATTTATAGATGAACATTAGCACAACTAGCCCTTGGACATTGGAGCTTTCACTTTTCTACCTGACCCCTTGTGCAATTTGGGGAAAGTGCACAGAGTAGTTTCCTCCACAGACCATGAAGTAATTGCTAGACTGCCATCTAGGGTGGTCCTACTATGACCAATCCTATTCTTTACAACATTTGGCACCCAAAAGCAAAAGTTGTGATTGAATTGTAAAACCTAGTTTTTCTCAAATATCTCCAGTTTGCTCAAATCTAGAAAATCCATGCCCCATTTTGGAGAATTCAGGCTTTTTAGATTTACTCAGTGAATGGAGACCTGTATTTTGGTGTCAGATCTTCTCCAGATTCTGGCATATGGGTGGTGCAGTGGATAGAACCTTGGGATTGGAATGAAAAAGATTCCTCTTCATAAATTCAAATCTAGCCTCAGACGCTTCCTAGCTGTGTGACCCTGGACAAGTCACTTAGCCCTGTTTGCCTCAATTCTTCATCTGTGGAATGAACTGGAGAAGGAAAAGCAAACCACTCCAAGATCTTTGCTAAGAAAACTCCAAATGGGGTCATGAAGAACTGGACATGACTGAAACTAGAACAAATTGACAGTGTTGACCTCTGGCCAGTGACTTCAGCACATCAGATTAGAATGACATCTTAGATTACAGCTTCTAGATCCAATGTGTGATCCTAGAGCTGAACTGGACTTAAGAGGTTATTTAATACAACTCCCTCTTTTTATAGGTGATAATACTGAAGCAGAGAAAAGTGAAGGGATTTGTAGACTGACTTTGAGTCTGGGCTAAGTAAACTAGACTACTTTGCAACAATTGCGGGGCAATCACTGGGTCATAGGATCATAAGATATCAAGAAGAAGCATGGAAGAAGCATAAGATCATCTATGGATTTAGAGCCAGGAAGGGCCTTCAAGACTGGCTAACCCAATCCCCTCACTTTTTAGATGAGCAAAGTGAGACATAGGTAGAAGAGTTAAGTGATATGCCTATAATCACGTAGGTAAGAAATGTCAGAGGTAGGATTTGAACCCAGGCCCTCTAACTCCTGACTCGGACCTCTTCTTTGTACTATACTTTTCTGAACATGAAATAGAAGTCATGAGTGCCAGGTCCCATTACAACTGAAACTAGATGTAAGCAGAAATAACTTCTGATTTATCTGGAGGGAGGAAAATGACGTCTTGAGGTAAACCACACACCCAGAAACCGCCAGGCTGCTGGTGTTTGCTTTTCAGCAAAAGTCATTGATGTGTAGGGAGGGGCGAGGGGGAGGAGCCTGGGCCATTCCGGTCAAAGGGTGGATGGGAAGAAAGGGGGAAGAAATAAAAGGAAACCACAAGAAAAGAGAGTACCCCTGAGAGAGAGGAATGGACGTCAGCACTCTAGAGTCGGGGCTGTCTCCTTCCAGGGATCTCTGGTTCAGAAATTCCATAGAAGGTCACCCACAGGGGTATTCTGTGGGTGCTGGTTGGACTCTCCCCCCTCATCATAGAGTGGAAAATGTCCTGGGCCAGTAGCAAAGGGACCTAAACCTTGGACTAGAGCAGTCACCTTGTGAAGAGTCATTTTTCTTATTGATGAGTTAGACCAGGTGGTGGTTAGAGGCTCTGCTGAAATTCTAGGCTGACCAGCAATGTCTCAGGGGGACTATGAGGAATCTGACTTGTAGCCAAAGTGAAATTTCCCCAGAAAAAAAAAGCAAGTTCTAGTTCAGTGGTCCAAGAGGGAGAGGAATGGGCTGCTTAGTTTACTTAGGAGCAGAGGTATAGCTAAGAATTTTTATGCCTGGGGTTGGGAATATGGTGGAGAGATAGAGTTAATCTTGCCAGGGAGAGGAAATAAACTGGGATGTTTCTGTGCAGGTGGAAGACAGGTTGTTGCTAAAGATGTAGGACTGAGTCAGGGAGAGTCAGGATCTTCCCCTTGGGATGATGTTACCATCACTCTCTAAATTTCCTGGTCCTGGGATACAGTTCCAATTGCCTCACTCTAGTTATAGTTCAATTTAAGAGGATTAATTAAAAAAAAAGAAGGATGTAGCTTTGTAGGTCCATGGGCTTATAAACATTGTGCTTCATAGAAGATGACCTAGCCTCAATTGATTATATTGAAAGGGATAGAAATCTTCCTGAGGGGAGGTGTGTGATAAGATTGAGTGTAAGATCGACCCTTTTCAGAAAATTAACTTGTCTGACCACTTAAAGAGCACCTGGTAGAGGGGTGGAACCAGAACTGGAAAGATTATCATAGAAATGGTTCCCTTGCCAAATTGTTGGGGAATGATTTAAGTGGGTCATCCTGCCCTTGTAACCTTTGCCTTAATAAAAGAGTTCATTTATCTCTTTTACCACCAGGAGACAGGTAAGAGGTGAGGGGCATTTATCTTTCAGAAAGCATGAAATGTTAGAAATGTAAGAAAAATATTTTACCTGTCCCAAGTGCTTTAAAAAAAAACTAAGAGAAAAAGATTGGCACCTCATAATAACTTTGAGATGATGTAATCTGGGCGGGGAATGTTATCCTCATATTATAGATGAGGAAACTGAATCTCAAAGAAGTTAAGTGATTAGCCCAAGGTCATATAGCTAGTTGTCACATAACTAGTTGAGTTGTACCTCAAAGGACTTCTACTCTAAGCAAGCAACCAACAAGCAATTTTTAAGTTCCTACTATGTGTTCAACACTGCTATATGCTGAGGTTTTATAGTTGTTTATTCCTTTCAGTCACAGTCTGATTCTTTATGATCTCATTTTTGGTTTACTTGGCAAAGATACTGGAGTGGTTGGCCACTGTCTTCTCCAATTCATTTTGCATATGGGGAAAGTGAAGCAAACAGGGTTAAGTGACTAGCCCAGGGTCACACAGTTAGTGTCTGAGCCTGGATTTGAACTCAGGAAGATGAACCTTCCTGACTCCAGGCTTGGAGCTCTGTCCACTGTACCACCTAGTTGCTCCAGATGCTGAGAATATCAAGGTAAAAATCAGTCTGCTTCATCATGCCCTTAGTGGTCAGTCAATAAATTTTTTATTAAGTGTCTTCTATGTGCCAGGCACTGTGTGCTAAGTACCAAGGATACAAAAAGAGGTAAAAGACAGTCCCTGCTCTCAAGGAGCTTCCAATCTACTGAAATCAATCTAGTGGTGCAAAGAGATGGGGCAGAATGTATGGGAAACTCTATTCCACTGGTAACTGGCCCCCATGGGAGTGAATGGATGAGACACTGATGGCTTAGGGTCCTTACTTATTGGTGACTTTTGCTAAAAAGCCAGAACTCAGAGTAAAGGAGGCATAGGTCAGACTGGAGGTTACTTTCCTTTTATCCGGAACTGGGTCAACTGACAGCAAAGATGACCTTTACTTTTCTCACATCCTCTCATCCTGAGGTAGCTGGTTCTAGGATCATCAATTTAGAGCTGGAAAGAAGGCTACTTCTTAGAGATTACTGAGTCCAAACCTCTCATTTTGGAGATGAGGGAACTGACCCTTGCCTAAAGCCCCACAGATAGAAAATTACAGAAGCAGGATTTACACCTGGGTCTACTGACTCTAGATAGTGGTGCCTCTTTGGAGACTTTCTTGGGATCAGGATACATAATTGCAAAAGACTGGAACAGTGAGGAAATGGTTAAATAACTGTAGTCCATTGATGCAAGGGATGCTAGAATGCAAAAATGAACCATAATTATAAGGAATACAAAATCACCTGGGAAGGTGATGAAATCATGCATAGTGAAAGAAGGAGACTTGGAAGAAAGGAGTACTTCCTTCCAGTAACTTCAACCAGATAAGGGAAAGTAGGCGATGACATACAGACAAAAAATTCTGATGGTCCCTTAGAGGGAGGTATCGAAATATCCCAGGGACATTTTACACACTGAAACAAATTCAAGTTGTCTGTGTTGATATTCAGGGTTAAGTTTTTAATAGTGATAGGGATTTAATGGGGATGGGATTTCCTTGGTCTAGGGAACTTCTGGGGAAGGAAATTTTTTATATCAATGCAGATCCCCATCTTCTCTGCAACTACTAGTCTCAGAAAGTCTCAGAGAGCCCTGAGGGTTTAATTGATAATGGTGTCAGAGATGGGAAGCTATGAATTCATGACTTCAAGCTTGGTTCTCCATCCCCTAAACTCTATAGTGCTAGGGACAATACTACAGTATGGAGGTATAGACACCTGGAAAGTGCCTGGTGCTTGATGCTTAGGAGGGACCACCCAGGAAACACAACCTGCAACACCTACAAGCTCCTCCCAGGCAACTCTTTAAAGCTGTACCTTGCAAATGAGTTATCTTGGGGACAGTTAGATGTCACAGTGGATAGAGCCCAGCCTGAAGTCAGGAAGATCCAAGTTCAAATCCTACCTCAGATACTTATGGTCACTCTGTGACCCTGGGCAAGTCACTTAACCTGTTTGCCTCCGTTTTCTCATATGTAAAATGGGGACAATTACAGCATCTACCTCCCAGCATTATTGTGAGGACCAAATGAGATAACTGTAAAGCGCTTAGCACAGTGCCGGGCACATTGTGCTATACAAATGCTTTTCTATTGTTGCTCTTATACAGTCATGTCCAACTCTTTATGACATCATTTGGGCTTTTCTTGGCAAAAAGAGACTAGAGAGGTTTGTACTTTCTTTTTCCAGGTCTTTTTGTAAACAAGGAAACTGAAATTTGGTTGAAGTGACTTGCCTAGGGTCACCCAGCTAGTGTGTGAACTCGGGTCTTTCTGACTCAAGCTCTGATGCTCTATCCACTAGGCTACCTAGCTGCCTCATATAAACGTTAGCTATTTTTTTATTATTGCTTGCATTAGTACTAGGTGTTTCCACGTTGAAAATTCCCTATGCTAATGAAATTGTCGGTCCAGACACAGCACCTTAATGATAACAGCTGACATTTATATAGGATTTTAAAGTTTGCAAAGTCTCTTATACTTGTAAACTCATAACAACCTTGTGAAGTATATTCTATAATCCCCATTTTGCAGATCAAGAAACAGAGAGGTTTAGAGATTTGTCTAGGGACACACAGCTGGTGAGCTTCAAGCCTAGAACCCTTTCCTCTCTATATACTACAAAGTCTCATCTACATTTAGGTGAATAAGTTAATCAGATCTTTCTAGGGTTAGACAACTGAGAGGGCTAGAACACCACAAGAGGGAGTGCTTTGAACTTCCAGGCTTGGAGGATGGGTAAATTGAATAAAAAGAGGAAGGGGGACACTACAGGAGAGTCTGAAAAATAAATTTCACCTGCTTAACAGTTTTCCTAGGGGCAGGCTAGCCTTTTGCTCTGGGGGCTTCCCACTAGTTCAGGGGTGGGGAACCTATACCTCAAGGCCACATGTGCCCTGGAGGCCACAAGTTTACTGAACTGGTCCTTCAGTGATGGTTTTGTGACACACGAACCAATATGATAGACATAAATCAAGGAACAAGAAATATATCAAGGAATGAATCATTGCTAAGGTCATCTACTATATCCCAAGCCATTGTCAGTCATCCTGTACTCTGGAGGAGATAGTAGGGCTGCCAGCTTTGACCAACTCTGCCTCCCTTCAATTCAATTCACACATAAGTCAAGACATCACCCTGTGATGTCATTGATCCTCTTTAGAAATGGAGGATATACAACATCAAAGCAGAATGAAAGAAATGAAAGAAAAAAACCTGAGATGTGGCTCAAAGCAACTTTGGAAATTGTCTCTTAGCTGATTTCTTAGAAAGGTAATTTAGGAAGAACATCTTGGAGAACTTGAAGAATTCTAGGAAGTGACTCTAGTATGCCTCACCCAGAAGGGATAGAATGATTTTAACCAAGTAAAGAGAATTGGAGCATAGAATTAAAGCTGAAAAGGCCTTCAGAGGTCAGTGAGGCCACATCCTTCACCCCATTTATAGATGAGGAATTGACAACTAGAAAAATTAAATGACATTTGTCCCCACACACACATGCACAGTTTTATTCAGTCAGAATTTGAACCCAAGTCCTCTGACTCCAAAATTCAGGAGAATTTTGCCTTGTGCTATGCTGCGAAAGGAGCACACCTTTGAGCGTAAAGGTATCCTGCACAGATACTTAATTTCTGGTAGACTTAATTCTGTCTTCACAGTCCAGTGTTCATCCCTTAATGGCATATTTGAATTGGGGAAATGAATGCTCCCCACCTTTCTGATCCTTCCTTGAGACTGTGTGTAGCCTTTTGACTTCAGTTTCTTCATCTGCAAAATGATAGGCTACTCTGCCCTTTCTAGGGCATTCTTGGAGTTTTTCTACCTAAGATCTGGCACTGAACATATAACTAGGGTGGGGATGGTAGGACCTGACGTAGGAAATTTAGAGGGGGCTGAAGGTACCATTCTAAAGCAAGCTTCCTCCCTACCCTAGCCTCTTCCTTAGCCCTGGAGTTCCCTTCCCTTCCTCCTCCTCCTCAGTCTATCCACTTGCTTCAGGCACAAAATGATTGTTGAGGGCTTCTTCTTACCATTACACTACATTGTCATTCATCCTGTAGAATCCTTTGGCCAGAGGAATCACAGAGAACCCAGGAAGGAACCCTGGAGAAATAAGGAGGCGAGGAAGGCCTTCTCATCACCATCACTACTACTACCAGCACCAGTTCAATCATCTCCATCATCCTTATCAACATGACCACTGACACCATTTTGGGGCAACCTCTAACCAAAGAAAACTTTAGGGAAGTGTTTCTCAAACTGTGCTCAGACTGAGAATAGCGAGAAAATCTCTAGAACAAGGTCACAAAAATCTTTATTATTTCCCTGGCAAAACTTACAATCTCCCTTAACTGGTTCCCATTGGCATCCCCTGCCCAGCCTGACTACCATGGACATGCCTGATTCTAGGAATAGGTACAGGAATTCCAGCCTCAGACTCCCCAGCCCAACATTTATGGATTCTGTCAGCATTACAAAGCCAAAATCATTCCACAGCCAGATTAGTTAGGCAAGTGTTGCCTGGGGGTGGAGGTGGGGGAGTGGGAACCATTTCTTGACTTGTCCCCTTCTTCCACCTGTCAACCCCACCACAACACACTCTGCTTCAGTCTCTATCTGCCTCCCTGTGTCTCTCTGACTCTCTTGATCTAGGAACATGAGACAATGGAAACCTAAACCCATTCTTTCCCAGTACCAAAGCTGCCACTCCTAAATGGAAAATTTCAGAGGTCTGAAAAAGAAAGGTGACCCCACAGGAGGGGATAAAGGATGTCCAGTGTGGTTTAGAACTGATAAGAACTTCCTAGCATCATGAGAGGCTGAGACTAAAAGTCAAATTATGCAAAGAGACCATGGGGGACAAGCAGACAGAACTTTGACGCATAGTTCCAGGAAGTAGTTCACAGAGGGAGATAGCTAGCCAGAACCTGGGATGGCCAACCAGGAGGGAACAAGGGAGCACAACACAGTGGACAGAGTGATTGACATAGAGTGGTACAGACCTGAATTGGAATTAGATACTTAAGAGCTCTGATGCTGGGGAAACCTCTGTTTTCTCATCTGTAAAATGGGGGTAATGAGTTCCTCTCTTGCAGGATTATTGTGAAGTTCATATAAGAAAATGGAAAATAAACAAATGAAGGAATAAAAGTCTTTTGCAGCTCATAACATGCTATGTAGATGCTGGCTATCATTACTATCATTAGGATGTTAAGCACTTGAAGGAGGGCTAAAGAAAATGGGATCCTAGGAGGTTGTTAGGTGAAGACCAAGAGAAGATAGCTGAGAAATCCTAAAGCTGCCTCTTTATACCAGTGTCAAGAAACCTAGAGTTTTTGAGTCCTGACTCTGGCACCAACCATGTGACCTTGGGTTTATCATTACATATTTACAAATCTCATCTTCCTCGTCTATAAAAGGAAAGGGTTCGACTAAACAAGCTTTCAGGGTACTTCTGGATTTAACGATCTATGAATCTAAGCATTCCCTCAGTGGATCCTCCTGTCCCCACCCCTAAATGCAGAGAAGGATGCTGTAGGAAGAGGAACAGGATAAGGGCACCACCCAGGTCATGCCATTGCCTCCAGCACCCAAAGTGCTTTGTGACAGAGTGTGTGGTTCTATGTCTTTGGCCTAAAGCCATTGAAAATACCTGGAGATGCAGGGAGGGCAGTCCCTTTGGCCCCTGTGTGCCAGGACCTGGCTTGCCCATAGGTAGAACTTTGGAATGATCTGCCTCTGACCCATCTTTCCAAACTGAGCATTACATACTTTCATCTTCCAGCCAAACCAACCTCCTTGCTGTTCCTTATGCAGAACATTCCATCCCCCACTCCCATGCCTGCAACTGCTCTCCCCTCTCTCCCTCCCCCTCTCAGAATCCCTTGCTCTTTCCAAGGCTTAAGTCCAGCGCCACTTCTGACATGACTCTTTTTCTGATTTGCAGCCTCCCCACCCCGCCCGTTATTAGCACTCTCTCCGTCTTAAATATTACTGGTTTACTTTGTATGCTTTCCATTTATTTCCTTATTCCTTAATCATATTGTTTATTCCCAGTAGAATGTAAGATCTTTGAGAACAGGAAGTGTTTTCAATGGTTTTTTTTGCTTGTTTCTAGCACATTGTATAATGGCCAGTACATAGTAGGTACTTAATAAATGCTATTGAATTCAATCAATAAGCATTTATTAAATGCCTACTAGGTGCTATACATGGGGAATTCAAATATAAAGAACACAGCCATCCCTACTCTCAAAAGAGCTTATGTACATGTAGAACTTATATAAGATTGTATGCTGTCTCAGGGAGGGAGTGGGAAGGGAGGAATGAGGGGATGGAGGGGAAAAAATCTAAGGTATATGGAAGTGATTGTCGAACATTGAAAACAAATAAAATAATTTCATTTTTGAAAAAAGATAAAACAAACAAAAAAAAGAGCTTACATCCTAACAGAGAAGATGTGTGTGTGTGTACTAATCTACTTAAGTCCAAAGTGGTTAAATATAAGATTTTTAGGGAAGGAGGCATAAGCAATTGGGGGATTAAAAAAGGCTTAATGTAGAAGATGATACTTGAGCTACATCATAAAGAAAGAGAGGATTCTTTGAAGTGGAGGGAAGGAAAGAGTGGGTATATTCCAGTCCTGTGGGACAGATAGGGTAAAGACATAGAGATGGGACATAAAGCATCCTGTGTGAGGAATAGGAGCAATTAGCCTAGATCAGAGGGTCTTAACCTTTTTTTGTGTTATGTACCCTTAGGGCAGCCTAGAGAAACTTGTGGACCCCTTCTCGGAATAATGTTTTTTTAAATACATAAAATTAAATACACACAATCACAAAAGAAATACATTTTATTGAAATCTAGTTATGAAAATTTTTTTAAAAGTTCACAGATCTTACATTAAGAACCAATGACTTAGATTAAAGAGTATAGGATAAGAAGTAATGTCCAGTGAGATTTAGAAGATAAGCTTGGGACAGATTGTAAAGGGCTTTGAAAAACTGTTTCATTTATATTTTACCCTAGACGCAATAGGGAGCCATGGGAGTTTTTTGAATAAGAGTGTGACACGTTTAGATATGTACTTAAAGAAAACCGCATTCTCCATTATATAGAGTCTGGATTGGAGTGGGGGAGAGGCTTGAGGTAAGGAGAATAACTAGGATGCTACTGCAAAAATCCAGGCAAAAGGGATGAGGGACAGAAAGAAGGTGTTGGCAACGTGAGTAGAGAGAAGGGTCAATGCCCCCTTTTGAATCTTCTTCTTCCCAACCTAGGAAGAACTAAGGGACTTCTGGGAAATGACTGAAGGAAGGATTCCTTTGAAGGGAGTTGAGGGATGTACTGATCAATTTTATCACAAAGGCACACTTTTTCCTGTACTAGGATGTGCTGGCTAGTCAGCTGAAAATTAAACTATGAGGAAGCATTTAT
Organism: Potorous gilbertii; assembly: GCA_028658325.1. Classification (NCBI taxonomy): domain Eukaryota; kingdom Metazoa; phylum Chordata; class Mammalia; order Diprotodontia; family Potoroidae; genus Potorous; species Potorous gilbertii. The sequence continues at coordinate 263,813,027 of CM053769.1, read as the reverse complement.
GCAGCACCTACTATGCGCTAGATGACGCTAATTTTTTTTTAAAAGATACAAATATTATTTCATTTGATTCTCACACTGATCCTGCATTTTGCAATTGAGGATGCTGAGGCCAACAGAAGTGACTTGCCCAGAGTCAAACATCAAATGTCTGAGACCAAATCAGATCTTCCTAACTCCAAGATCAGTGATCTAACCACTTTGCCACCTGCTGCCTCTATAACTAGAATTTATATAGTGCCTACTATGTAACAGGTATTGTGTTACAAATATTATATAACTCAACACCATAGAGATTCCCCATTCTTCCCTTCTCATGAATATGATTCTCCTCTTCCTTTTCCCATCTTTGAATCATAGATATGTTGAGTTGGATAATCTAACATATTTCCACCTGGTTCTAAGTAGGTCATGGAGCAATTGTACCATATAGAAGCATCTCCAGGGGAAATGCAGCCATTGTGAGCCAGTTAGTCCAACCCCCAACATGTGCATCAAACAAGATCATGGTTGAATTAGCACAGAGTCCAGGAGGGAACATATGGGTTATGTTGCTCAACTCCCCCAGGGCTATCCAAGGCTACTTACTTCTCACCTCCCATCCAGCACACATCCTCGTAGCTCTCAGCTCTGGGCTTCTATGGGACAGCCTCTGAGGGAAATGACATTTTTTTTCATAGCCTACGTGCCTCTTTACTTCACTTTTTCTCTCCAAAGTTGAGTGAGAAGGGAAGAAGATAGACAATGGACCTTTGTGGAAGCCATCTTGAAAATTACTGAGAATCCCCGGCTCTGGAACATTCTCTTCAAGAACTGGATGGAAAATCCAATCCCAAGATTGACTTCAGAGGGTTGTTCAGAGTGGTCCTAAAAAGAAACACCTGGACTTCCCCCTTGCATATTATATCTTTATCATTATCAGCTCTTCCCCCTCTAGTCCTTCTCTGACCAAAGCCACTCTACCAATGTCCCCATGCTGCGTGGTAGCACTACTGCTCCATTTTAGGCAAGTCATCACACTCCTGATGTTTCTCTTTCCAATACTAAAAGGATTTTCCATCAAGAGTCTCGAGAGTACCTTTTCCAGACCATAGCTTGTAAACTAGTTAATCCTATCCATTGCTCAGCTGCCAGAACCAGGCTGGGGGAGGACAGCATCCTTGTACTCTAAACACAGGGCAGCCCATTTAAAAGTTTCTTCATAGCAGTCTTTGTGGCTTGAGTGGGTGAACTCTTAAAAAAAGACTCCACTGCCCCCTCTTAACCATGATGAAAGCAAGGAGGAGTGATTACTCACTACTTCTACAAGACAAAGAGTATTGGCCCAGAGCTAGGTAGGGGAAGAAGAGTACAGAGAGAATAGCCACTAGGAATCTAGATCCTTCATGGATAATGGGTAACCAGAAGAGCTACCTCACAGGCAGAACCATCAAAGCTTGGACCTGAAGGCCATTGAGATGAGGGGTTGGTAGGAGATTGGTCCTCTGGCTAATGTGGCAAAGCATATAACATAGTCTCTCATTCCATCTTGGCAGACAAGATAGAAAGATGTGGGCTAGAAAATAGTATGGTTAAGTGGAACTGGTTGAATGACCAAACCCAAAGAGTAGTCATTACTCAATGTCATGTTGGAGAGAGGTCTCATTAGGGAAAGCCTCAGGGATCCATCCTGTTGTTCAACATTTTTTCCAGTGATTTGAACAAAGAAATGCTTTTTGAATTGCAGATGACAAGAAGCTAGGAGTGATAAGTAATTGATCAGTCAGTTAACAGGAGCTTACTACATCCCAGACAGTGTACTGGGGGATACAAAGAAAGGGAAGAAAAAAACATGATCCTTGTCCCTAACAAGTTCACATTCTAAGGGGGTAGACAATATGCAAACAGCTATGTACACATGAGATATACAGGCTAAATGGGAGATGAGCTATTAAGAAGGCACCAGCATAGGGAGGAGGGGGGGAGTAGGGAATTGGGTCCAAGAAAGTCCTCTTACAGAAAGTGGGATTTGAGCCTTGAAGGAAGACAGGGAAGCCAAGAGGGAGAAGTGAGGAGGAAAGAGCATTCCCGGTATGGGGGACAGCTAGTGAATGGGCGTGAAGTTGGTAGGTGGAATGTTGTGGGTAAGCAAAAGCAAGGAAGCCAATGTCACTGGATCATAGAGTACAAGAGGAGACCAAGAAGACTGGAAAGGTAGAAAGGGGGAAGGCAAACAGAGAATTTTATATTTTGTCCTGGATATAGTAGGGAGCCATAAGAGTTAATATTGAATAGGGAGGAGGGTGAAATAGTCAGTACTACACTTTGAAAGAATAACTTTAGCAGTTGTCCACTAGAATGGAATGTTCTCAAAGTTTTTCATCAGTTTGGCCACCTTCTTCTGGCAGTGCTCTCACTTAGCAATATCTCCTACAATATGGTAGTTAGAAATGACCACTATGTCAAAGCAAAGACTTGAGGCAAAGAGACCAACCAGGAGTATATTGAAGTGATGGATCCCTGTCCCAGGGTGGTGGTAGTGTCAGAGGAGAGAAGGGGACATATAGGAGACATATTATAATGGTAAAAATGACTGAACTTGGCAACAGATTGGATCTATGGGGTATATGTGAGGAGTTGAGGATGATACTGAAGTTGGGAGTTTGCATAACTGGGAAGATTGTGGTGCCTTTGACAATAATAAGAAGTTTGGAAGAGGAGAATGTTTGGGAGAAATGGTATTGAGTTTTGTTTGGGGCATCTTGAATCTTAGTTGGTGATGTGGGATAGGCAGGAGTGAGGTTAGGTTAGATAAATAGATCTGAGAGTCAGATGCAAAGAGATGATTATTGAACTAGGAGAAGCTGATGAAATCATTAGATGAGACAATACAGAGGGAGAAGACAAGTGGTTCAAGGATAGAATCCTGGAGTCAGGATCCAAAAAGTCTTAACAGGATGGAACAATGGGCAAAATAGAAGAAAGTAAAATGTAAATCTTAGTATGTAGGATGCAGAACACATTGCTGGCAACAACTTGTGTGAAAAAGATCTGGATGTTTTAGAGTATGACATTATGACTCCAACCCTCTGGTCCTACCCCAAACTTACTTTTAGAAAAGGAGGTGATTATCCTGACAGTCCTACTCTTAGTCAAACTGTGCCTTTGTATGATGGTCATTTCTGAGCACCATATTGTAGGAGACATTGAGAAATGGGAACACAGCCAAAAAAGAATGTCCATGCTGGTAAGAAACCTTGAGAACAAACTGTCTCAGGATTGCCTAAGGAATAGGTAATGTTGAACCTTGAAAAGAGAAGGCTTGGTAGGGATGATATTCCATCTACCTTCATGACTTGGCATAGACTATCTGCCATGCCTGGAGAATGTGCTCCCATCTTATCTTCATTTTTTGAATCCCTCCTTTCTTCAAGACTTAGCACAAGTGGATGAAGCCAAGATGGTGGAGTAAAGGCAGAGTCTCATCTGAGCTCTCCCCCAAACTCATCCAAATACCTTTAAATAATGACCCTAAACAAATTCTAGAGTGTCAGAACCCACAAAAAGACAGAAGGAAACAAATTTCCCATCCAAGACAACTTGGAAGGTTGGCAGAAAAAATCTATTGCACCAAGATGAGAAAGAAGTTCAGTCCAGCACAGGCCATGCCAGTCCACCCCAGCCCCAGCAAACCAGGAGAAGTCCTTGGGAGCCAGTGAATCAGCAGAGGGGTGGCTGCTTCTGGAACTCTCAGCCCACAGATGGTAAGGGGGTCAAACAACTGATATGAAGGAGATTACAGGGATCTCTGTGCTAGCACTGAGGCAGGACTCTGTTGATTTACCCATACTCAGATCTGGGTCACAGTCCTGTGTGGTAATCCCAGAGTCAGGATGAGCACTAGAACACTAGCACACACTTATAGCCACAGTGGAAGGGGGACCCTCCTCACAGCTCCAGGGTAGAAAAGAGTGTTTGTGGTCACTCATAGTCCAGAGCACAGACCAGGAGAGGAGTAAACACCTCTCCTTAGATCATACCACCTTGGAAGAAATGAAAACTTACAAGTCCCTAGAAGTATCTTTGAAAACAATTGCATGAAACCCCTGAAGCTTGGGACAATGTGTCCTCTACCCTGGAAGCAGAGCCCTACTTTAACAAAGAGTTAAAAGTCAAGTAATAGACTGAGAAAATGATCAAACAACAGAAGACAATTCTGACCACAGAAAGTTACTATGGTGACAAGAAAGATCAAAACATACACTCAGAAGAAGATAACAAAAGTCAAAACTCCTACATCCAAAGCCTCCAAGAAAAATATGAATTGGTCTCAGGCCATGAAAGAGCTCAGAAAAGATTCTGAAAATCAAGTAAGAGAGGTAGAGGAAAAATTGGGAAGAGAAATGAGAGTAATGCAAGAAAATCAAGAAAAATGAGAAAACAGCTTGGTAGAGGAGACACAAAAAGTACTGAAGAAAATAACATCTTAAAAAACAAAATAGGCCAAATGGTAAAGGAGGTACAAAAATCCGAGAAGAATGCTTCAAAAGACAAAATTGGCCAAATGGAAAAAGAGACATAAAAATTCATTAAAGAAAAAATATTCCTTAAAAAGTAGAATTAGTCAAATGGAAAAGGAGGCACAAAAGCTCACTGAAGAAAATAATTCCTTAAAAATTAGAATTGATCAAATGGAAGCTAAGGACTTTATGAGAAATCAAGAAACAATAAAACAAAACTAAAAGAATAAAAAAAAGAAGATAATATGAAGTATCTCATTAGAAAAACAACTGCCCTGAAAAATAGATCCAGAAGAGATAATTTAAGAATTGTTTGACTAACTGAAAGTAATAACAAAAAAAAAAGAGATGTCATCTTTCAAGAAATTTTCAAAGAAAACTGTCCTGATATTCTAGAAGCAGATGGAAAAATAGAAATTTAAAGAATTCACTGATCATTCTCTTGAAAGAGATTCTAAAATGATAACTCCTAGAAAAATTATAGCCAAATTCCACATGTCCTAGATCAAGGAGAAAATATTTTAAGCATCCAGAAAGAAACAATTCAAGCATCATGGAGTCACAGTCAGGATAACACAAGATTTAGCAGTTTTCATGTTAAAGGATCAGAGGACTTGGAGTATAATATTCCAGAGGGAAAAGGAGCTAGGATTACAACCAAGAATCACCTACTCAACTAAACTGAGAATAATTCTTCAGAGGAAAAATGGATATTCAATGAAATAGAGGAATTCCATGCATTCTCGATGAAAAGACCAGAGTTGAATAGAAATTTTGACTTTCAAATAGAAGCCTCAAAAGAAGCACAAAAAAGTAAATAGGAAAGATAAATCATAAAGGACTTAATAAGGTTAAACTATTTACATTCTTACATGGGAAGATGACACTTGTAACTCAAAAGAACTTTCTCATTATTAGGGCAGACAGGAATATATATAGAGGGTGCAGGTGTGAGTTGAATATGAAGGAACAAGATCTAAAAAAATAAAATTAAGGGATGATAGAGGAATATATTGGAGGAAAGGGGAAGGGAGAGGTAGAACAGGGTAAATTATCACCTAAAAGAGTCAAGAAAAAGCTTTTGCAGTGAAGGGGAAGAGGGGGCAGATTAGAGGGAGTGAGTGAATCTCACTATCATCAGAATTGGCTCAGAGGGAATAACATACACACTCAGAAATCTTAAAGCAAGAGGGGAAGGGGAAAAAGAGAAAGAGGGGATGAAAAAAAAGGCAAATTGGGGGAAGGAATAGTCAGCAAAACACTTTGAGGAGGAACAGAGTAAAAGAAAAGAAAGAATAGATTAAATGGGGGGAATAGGATGGAGGGAAATACAATTAGCAATAGTAACTGAAAAAAAATTTGAAGCAAGTTTCTCTGATAAAAGCTTTATTTCTCAAACATATAGAGAACTGAGTCAAATTTAAAAAATAGGAGCAATTCCCCAATCGATAAATAATTAAAAATATGAACAGTTTTCAGATGAAGTAATCAACACTAATTATAGCCATATGGAAAAATATTCTAACTCACAATTGATTAGAGAAATTCAAATTAAAACAATTCTGAGGTACTATCTCATACCTATTAGATTGACTAATAGAAAAGAAAAAGAAAATGGCAAATGGTGGAGGGAATGGAGAAAAAGTGAGACGTTTATGCATTGTTGGTGGAGTTGTGAACTTATCCAACCATTTGGTAGAGCAATTTGGAACTGTGCCCAAAGGGCTATGAAACCATGCATGCCCTTTGACCTAGCAATACCACTATTAGATCTGTATCCTGAAAGAGATAAAAAATAAAAAGGAAAAGGACCTATATATACAAAAATATTTATAATAGCTCTTTTCGGGGGGTAAAGAACTAGAAACTGAGGGGATGTCCATCAATTGGGGAAAGACTGAAGAAATTGTGGTATGTGATGATGATGGAATACTATTATGCTATAAGAAAGGGTGAGCAGGATGCTCTCAGAAAAACTTGGAAAAGACTTACATGAGCTGATGAAAAATGAAATGTACTGTGTACAAAGCAGTAACAATATTGTGCTATGATCATCTGTGAATGACTTAGCTGTCACCAACAATACAATGATCCAAGACAACTCTGAAGAATTTATGATAAAAATGCTATTAATTCCCAAAGAAAGAACTAATGATATCTGAATGCAGACTGAAGCATACTTTTTTACTTTACTTTTCTTGAGAGTTTTTCTTGGTCTATGTTTTCTTTCACAACATGACTATTATGGAAATGTTTTGCATGACTATACATTTATAACCTATATCAAATTGCTTGCCTTCTCCATGAGGGAGGTGGGGTGGGGAGGGAGGAAGGGAGAAAATTCGGAACTCAAAGTTTTAAAAGCGAATGTTAGAAATTGTTTTTACATATAACTGGGGAAAAATAAAATACTAAAAAAAAAAAGACAGTATAAGTGGCACTTCCTTTGAAAGCCTCTCCTTATTCCCTCAGAAGTTAGTGCTCCCCCTATCTCTTATGAAAATTAATTTTTATTTAATTCATATATGTACTTTGTTATTTACTTACTTATATACATGTTGTTTTCCCCCAGTGAAAAAGAAGTTCCTTGGGGAAAGGGCTGATTCTGTTTTTGCCTTTATATCACAGGTACTGAGCATAGTAGGTAACTTAATAAATGCTTATTAAATTGAAGTATTTGAAAGGATATGTCATTTTGCTTTCCTCCAGAGAACAAGTAGCAGTGGGTTGAAGTTCTGAAAGACAGGCTTAGATCTGAGGTCAAGAAACATTTCCTAACCCCAAATGGAATAGGGAGCCTTGGGAGGGAGGTCTATAAGCAGAGATTTGTTCATGACGGTGTCAAGGTGTTTGGCAAGATAGGGTTGAACTAGATAACCTCTGAAGGCAGCGTTCTCTCCATCATCTCTGCAGGCAGTTCTGGAATAACTAAGTTCAAATCCAGTCTCATGTACCTACTAGTTGTGCAATCCTGGTCAAGTCACTTAACCTGTCTCAGCCTCAGTTACCCTTTCTGAAAAAGAGGAATAATCGCACTTCCCAGGGTTGTTGTGAAGATGAAATGAAGCTATTTCTAAAGAGCTTTGGAAACCTTAAAGGGGTATATAAATGCTAGCTATTATAAACCATGCATAACCTTTGAACTAGCTATACCACCACTAGGCTTATATCCGAAAGAAATCAAAGAAAGAGGAATAAGGATCTATATTAAAAATATAGATTAATATATAAAATATATATTAAAAATAAGGATCTATATTATAAAATTATTTTTGGCAGATTTTTTCATCATGGCCAAGAATTATAAACTGAGGGGCTGTCTTCCCATTTGGGGGCCATTTGGTGACCTGGAGTTAGGAAGGCCTGAGTTCAAATCTGACCTCAGACACTTACTTACTAGCTGGGTGACCCTGGGCAAGTCACTTAACCCTGTTTGCCTCATTTTTTTCATCTGTAAAATGTGTTGAAGAAGGAAATGGCAAACCCCTCTAGCACCTCTGCCAAGAAAACTCCCACATGGGGTCACAAAGAATCAGACACAACTAAAATGACTGAGCAACCACAAAATTCTAGCAACTAAGAATTCAGCTGCAGTGATGAGTGACCATCCATCAGAAACATTGCATCCAGTGGGGAGCAGCTTAAGAGGACCATGAGAATAGATAGGGCATTCTATCCTTGCCCTTCTTCCTATTGACCTTGTGTTTGTGGGACAGTGAACTCCAGGTTTATGAGGGGTTGTCTTCTAAATAAATATTTTTGCTTTAAGCTAATTGTGTCAACCAACTAATTATTAAAGGTAAATTCACCCATGGGAAGATGTGAAGTATAATTTTGCAATTATGGATCCATAGAGTAACTTTTTACTTGGTTATAGTCACTTTCCCTTCCCCAGACAGCCAACCTACAACCCAGTCCTATGAGTGCTTAGTTGAGGAGGTTTCCCAGAGGGCTGCTACATTTGCATGGGGTGTTGCAATCCATTCATTATGAATTTTTTCTATTAGAAATTATCCACTTGTTTATGTATGTTGTGTATCTAATCTGTTTCACTGATATGCTTTTCTGTGTTTTTAGCCAGAACCACGCACTTTTGATAATTGCTGCTTTGTAATATTGTCCAAAATACGCTGGTTCCCCCCATTCCTCTCTATTTTTTTTCATTATTTTTCTTGATATTCTTGACCTTTTGTCTTCAGATATATTTTGTTATTATTTTTTTCTATTTATTGGAAGCAGTCCTTAAGTAATTTGATGTTACACTGAAAAAATAATTTAGGCAATATTATCATTTTTTGCATTTACATGACCCAACTATGAGTAACACTTATTAAGGTCTATCTTTATATCTGTAAAAAGTGTTCTGTGGTTGTATTAGCATAATTCTTGCATGTGTCTTACTTAGTAGGTATAATCTCCAATATTTTATACATCCTGTAATTATTTTGATGGAATATTTTTCCTCTTTTTTCCTGCTGAGTTTTGCTGGTAATATACAGAAAAGCTGATAGTTTTGTGGGAATATTTTATATCTTGCAACTTTGCTGAAGTTATTGCTTCAGCTGAATTTTTAGTTGACTCTCGGGTTCTCTATGGAGAACATATCTATAAAAAAAGAGATAATTTTGTTTCTTCCTAGAAATTAGATGGTATGCTGAACCTGGAGTCATGAAGATCTGAGTTCGAATTCAACCTCATACATTTACCATTTGTGTGAATCTGGGCAAGTCACTAAACCCCTGTTGGTCTGTTTCTTCATCTTTCCAATGGGATAATAATAGCACTGATTTTTCATTGTTGCTGTAAGGATAAAGATGAATTATTTGTAAAATGCTTTGTAAAACAAAATACTGTATAATTTTTTTTGTTATTCCCTCAATCTCTTTTTTTGTCTTATTACTATAGCCAGAATTATTAACACTGTTAATAATAGTGGTGATAATGGACATTTTTACTTTGTCCTTAACCTTACTGGAAAGGTCTAAAGTTATCTCCATTATATACAATATTGGCTCTTGGTTTTTAGAAACATCCTATTGAACATTTAAAGACATCTCTATTCTTTATTAGTGAGTTGTTTTTAACAGTCTAAAATTAGGTCAAAACACTTTGTCTAAAGAGTTTTATGTATCAACATAATCATGTGGTTTCAGTTATTAATATGATCTATTATATTTAATTGTTTTCCTTATATTGAACCATCTTTGCATTTCTAGTAAAAAAAAGTACTGCTTGGTCATAATGTATAATCTCTTTACATACTGCTATAGATTTTTCCTAATACTTTATTTTTAAATTTTGCATCACTATTCATTAGGGATATTAGTTTGTAGTTGTCTTTCTCTATTTTATCTCTGCCTAGTTTCAGTACTAAGGCCATATTTGTATTATAGAAAAGATTTGGTAGGATGCCTTTTTTCTAGTTTGGCAAATAGTTTGTGTAATATTAGAATTAATGATTTCTTGAGTATTTGATAAAATTCACTTGTAAATCTATCTGAGCCGACTTTTTTTCTTTTGGAATTCATTTATAGCTTCTTCAATTTCTTTTTCTGAGATTGGGTTATTTACACTATTTATTAGTCTGTCATTCTGTGTATCATATATTTTTGGAGATATTGGTCAATTTCATTTAATTTGTCAACATTATTGGCAAATCACTGGGCAAAATAATTTCTAATCATTTCTGTTTCATTTGTTGTATTCAATTTCTTCTTTTTAATTTTTGACATTGATGGTTTAGTTTTTCATTTTTAAAGCCTTTGATGAGAATATCTAATTTTTAATCAATTTCATTTTTCCTTTCCACCTCTACTCCCAAAAAACCCCAGTCCCAGGTTTATTTATTAATTCAATGGTTTGGGCTTTATTTGCTTCTTATTTTGCTAATTTCTTCTTTGATTTTTTTTTTTTTTAGAATTTCTGCCTTGGTGTTTTATTAGGATTTTAAAATTTTTTATTTCTTTAGGTTTTCTTTTTCTTTTTTTAGTTTCATGCCTAATTGGTGATCTGTTACTTATTATGTTGATGAAAATGCTTAGAAATATAAAGCGTTCCTATAATGGCTATAATGTTTTGGTTGCATCTCAAAAATTGCTGGGAGGTAATTTTAATGTTGTCGTTCTTTGATAATATTATTTATTGTTTTATTGTTTCTATCATTTGTTCTTTGACCCATGAATCTTTAGGACTAAGTTATTTAGTCTCCAATTAATATTTAATTTTTGGTTACTATGAAGAGTGGATAGGACACTGAATCTGGTGTCAGGATGACTAGAGTCCAAAACCTGCCTTAGACATTTACTAGCTACTTAACCGTGGGCAAGCCACTTAGCTCCTATGTGCCTCAGTCTTATTTCTTGTAAATGAATGAATTCAATGGTCTCTAAATCTATGATCATATTAATATAACTTTATTTCACTGTGGTTAATATTTCTGCTTTTCTTTATTTGTTTATGAAGTATTTATGCCTAATATGTGGTCAATTTTTGTAAATATGCTATGTAAAACTGAGAAGTATGTATGCTCCTTTCCATTTCTATTCAATAATCACCAATATCTGTCATTACCAAACTTTTCTAAAATGCTACTCAGGTCCTTAATTTCTTTCTTATTTTAGTTAAAATTTTAGTAAAAATTTTTCTAGGTCTGGGAAGGGATACATTGAGATACAGTTTTATGTCCATTTCTTCCTGTGAACTAGTTAACTTTTCCCTTAAGTATTTAGATGCTTTAACATTTGGTTCTTATATATTGAGTATTGATATTAATTCATAGTCTATTGCACATGTAAGTGTAATGTAATTTCTCTTTATCACTTTAAATCAAATCTATTTTTGTTGTTACCTTCTCTGAAATTCTGATCGCTAACCCTGCATTTTTTAGTTCATCTGGAGCATAATAAATTTTGCCCTAGCTCCAGCAGTTGGTGCTTGAACACTTTCTCTATGGATATTTACAGTATTTTTTCTTTGACCTGGAAGCTCTGGATTTTAGCTATACTGTTCTTGAGATTTTCCATTTTAGAAGTTTTTTCTTTAGGTGATTGGTGGATTCTTTATATTTTCATTTTGTCTCCCCCTGTCCCTCACCCTGAACAAAGTATTTTTATTGTTGAATCTCCCAAGGAATTTTCTATTATCATTACCTGGGCATGAATGACACATTAGTGGAATGCAAGCATTTTAAGTGGCACTTTAATTTTCAAATAAAATTTTTAAATAAAGAACAAAAACAAGAAGCAGAGTTAAATCTTGTATTCTTCGCATTTTTCAATCAAATATGTAATTATAAGGATATGATCTGCAGTAGAATATTTGTTACCAATATCTGCTTATTCTCTTTGCATGTTTTTAAAGTCAAAGATGTTTTCAATACATGTGTAATTATTCTCATGAAAATGATATAGAAATGGAAGAGTGTAATGATGCATTACTCCATATGGATATTCTCTTAATTACTTTTTAAAATAATAATAACTGTTATTTTTCCCCTAATTGTTTGGTATCTTGCTCTCTCACAAATATCTTGGGATTTAATTCTTCATTCCCCTTAGAAATATCTGGTCTTAGCTGCTCTTCCCATTAAAAAAAAATTTTTTTTAGTTCCATATTAACTTCCTCAATTAGCACACCAAGAACTGTGATAATAGATACCAAATGGGTATCTGTCATTGATGGAGAAAATGATTTGCTGTAGATATCTTGGCAGTTTTCTCTCTGTCTCTGTGTCACTGCCTCTTTATCTTTCTCTCTTTGTCTTTGTCTCTGTTCTCTATTTAACTGTCCCTCCCCTCCCCTCCCCTTCTCTCTTTTCCTCTCTTCAACAGACGCTGACCAGCCCATTGCACTTCAGGCAAACTCTGAGGGGCACTGTAATCCAGATTCACCTGGATCTTTGTTGTACTTGTCCAGGCTTTGCAGGTCTCTGAGCCCTGGCTCAGGTGTCCAAGACTATAACTTGTCTTGGTTCCCATCTCCCTACACCCAGTTCACACCATCAGACTCTAGACTTCTTTGGTTCATCCTTGGTTTCCGCACTGGAAGTCTTCCATGTGCTGTGCTACTGGTCTAGCTTTTTCTGTATGGACCATTCCCCAGTGTCCACAGGCACTTTGTAGTCATATGGACTGGCAAGGAATTTAATGTAGTTTTCCCTTGAATTTCTTCATTATTT
>CM053769.1:263778103-263799855 GCA_028658325.1 Potorous gilbertii | reverse complement strand
TTCCCCCAGGGTCTTTAGGCAGAGGGCTCCAAAAGTGGATGCTGCTGCTGCCCTGGGGCCGGGACTGGGGCCAGATCATGCTCCCCTCTCACCCAGGTGAAAGAGCTTTCTCACTGATCTTTGAGGCTTTCTTTGGCATTTGTGGGTTGAGAAATCTGGGAACTGCAGCTGCTACCCATGATTCCACTCCCTGAAGCTGTCAGTGCCATCCCAAGTGGCCCATGCTGGGTTGCACTCCACTCTGAGTTTGCTGCAATAGACCTTTCCTGTTGGCTTTCCAGGCTGTCTTGGGCTTGAAATCTGTTTCATTCTGTCGAGTTGTGGCTTCTACTGCTCTAGAATTTGTTTAGAGTAATTTTTTTATAGATATTTTATGGGTTATGGGAGGAGAGCTAGAATAGGTCTGTCTTTCTACTCCACCATCTTGACTCCTCCCCTTAGTTTCTTCATATGTAAAAATGGGGACAACAATATTACCTGCTTTCTAGAGTTGTTATGGGACTAAAATGAGAGTATTTATAAAGCATTTTGCAAACCTTTAAACCTTTTAAAGTGTTAGCTAACTAGCTAGTAATAGTAACAGTATTAGCAGCAGTAGCAGCAGCAGTTGTATTAGTAGTGGCAGTAGCAGCAGCAGTAGTAGTAGTAGTGACACATTTAGATTGTATTTTACTGTTAAAAAAGCTTTCTCAAAACAACAACAACAAAGCAACCTACCTTAGTAAGTTGTACAAATATTGTTTACAGATGAGGAAACTAAGGCATAAAGAGTAAGTGATTTGCCTTCCTTTCAAGTTCTCCAGACTGGAATGCTCTCCCTCCTCACCTCTAACTCTTAGAATCCCTGGCTCATCTCCACTCCGGTCTGCAGGGAGTTAGTGGTCAAGACTGTGGTGATGTTTTAATCAGTCTGGCACAAGACACTTCTTTTCTCTTCCTCATAAAAGATAAACACTTGCCTCATTCAATTCAATTCAACAAACATTCATTAAATGCCAATTGGACGTAAGGCAAATTAAATAACAAAAAACAAACCCTGTCCTCAAGTAACTTACAATCTAGGACAAATTAGGCAAGTACACAAACTGTAATAGTAAACTACCTTTGGACAAATATGTGTCTGAAGTATAGGACAAGTATAGAAGTATAGGGAGGATCAGGGCATCACAGCTCTGCAGCTGAAAGAGGCCACACAGGCCATCTAGTTCAATCCCCTCAATTTACATATGAGGAAACTGAGACCCAGAGAAGTTAAATGACCTGGTCAAGGTCATTCAGCAGAGGCTAGATTTGAACCAAGGTCATTTGATGTCAGAGCCAATGTGACTTCCACTTTCAGGTTTGTGTGTGGGGAAACAACAAGGTAGGGTTTCATGGCCCAGCTGGTACCTGAGATAGACACTTAAGAAAGGGAAGTATTTAAACTGCTGGAGGGAAGGCATTTTAGTCATGGGAGGCACCTGTATAGATGCACAAGGCAAGAGATGGCATTAGGAAAATGGGTGGTAGCTGGCAGTTTAGTTTGGTTAGAGTTCAAGTAATGGAAAATAAGACTAGAGAAAGAGGTTAGCTCTAGGTAGGGTTGAGGAGATAGTAGTTTTTCAAAGCCAACCAGGAACCACTGCATGTATGCACTCCAAACTGAGGCAGCATGGAAGGTGGAAACAATAGTGATAACTTATGTTATTATACCCCTTTAAAGTTTACATATTTTCCTTACAACAACACGGTGAAGAAGGTAGTATAAATGTTATTATTTCCATTTTGAAAATTATGAAGCTGAGATCAGGCATACAGCTAGTTAACTGTTGAAGCCAGGGTTGAGAGTGAAGAGATATGGGTTCTAGCCCTAGTTTGGTCGATAATTGACAGAATAATCCTGAGTAAGTTACTTCCTTCTGTGAACAGTTTCCCATCCACAGGGATAGATGTTCCGCCTCCCAACCTCCTCTGCTCATCATCCGAAGCTAGAGCTGCTGGACATGGACCTTAAAGAGTCAAAAAGCACAGTAAATGCCTGCATAGGTTCAATCGAGAAACAACTGGAGACCCAGACTGATCACAGGAAATGGTTTGAGAGAAGGAGCAGGGCATAAGGCCAAGGGTCAGACAGAGGAGGAGAAGTTGGAAGAAGCCAAGTCTGTATTTCCAGCTTTAAACGAATGGAAGACAAGTCTATATTTCCATCATTAAAGGAAGATATGACAGTGCCAAACCACATGAGAATGAACCCTCCAAGAAGGAAGTGTCTGCCCTGTCTCTGAGCTCTTCCCTGTCTGAATTTCCCTGTGCCAGGATGATAATATTGTTTTTCTGTATTTGAAAGCCCAAGGCCAAACTTACCCTCCGGTGCTGCCCAGGTTAATTGTACTCTTTAGTAAGGTCTGAGAAACCAGCCTCAATGTCTTTCAACTTCCTTCTTTGTCTAGGATTATTCCTTTGGGCAACCGTTGTCTAGGTAGCCTCCTCAACAGCAGTGGGAATGGAATCTAGGATTCTCTACCCCTCTCCTTATTCATGCCCAGTGCTTTGGGATTCCTTTGATTTCATTTTCTCATCTGAAAAAACAGATAAAATGAGACTTGTACTACCTACTCCACAGCAGGCTTGTGAAGGTGTCTTTCTTTTCCCAAGTGATGCTAATGAGGAGTGTAATGAAAGGAGTTAATATACTCTCTCAGTTCCCAGGCTGACCTGTGGTTGGGCTGAAGGCTGGCTCCTGGTATCTTGGGAAGGTCCTATCAACTGGCCAACAATAGGTCCTACTGTCATGGTCATCTTTGAGAAAAATGAACAAGCAGCAGCAGAAATGACTAATTGATTATAACCAAACCAACAGGCATTTCTTAAGGACCTACTATGTGTCAAGAACTGTGCTAGGCATTAGTGAGGCAAAGACAGAAGTGAAATAGTCCCTGATCTCTAAGAGATCTCCCCAGTTCTTATGGTCTAGTTGTGGATAAACCCCTTCTTTCTTACAGTTCACCTGAGGCACAGACTTATTTTTATATACCTAGGCCAGTAGAGCTGAGAAATCTGAATCTCCCAAAGAGGTGGAGAGGGGCCCCACTGGGATGCAGACCTATTAGGGAGAGGGTAAGGAAAATAATCATAATTCACTTTTCTAGAAAACTTTAAGATTTACAGAGGACTTTCTTCATACCAGGTCACCATGGTGAAGTGGAAACATTGCTCTCTTTAAGACAGAAGACTGGTTACTCTCTCAGCACTGCCCTTTCCTCCCTGTACAACCTTGGGCCATTGACTCCACCACTCTAGGTCTCATTGACCTCCTCTAGAATGAGAGGGCTGGATTAGATTGTGCATTTAGAGCAAAGAAGGAATCTTTGGGGTCATCTAGTCCCTTTAGTCTAGTTTTACCAATGAGGGAGCAGAGAGAGGCTCAGACAAGGTAAGGAACTTCCCCAGGATCACACAGCTAGTGAGTATTTGAGGTCAGATTTGAACTCAGGTCTTCTTGACTCCAAGACTGGAGCTGTATCGACTGTGCCACCTAGCTTCCCCGAAAGAGGAATAGGAGAGTGATAAGCAAGGGAAAGGATACAAGGAGAAAAGGAAGGGAAGGGAAAGGAAATAAGTATTATTAAGTGCCCACTATATACCATGCTAAGTGATTTACAAACATCTCATTTGATCCCCAAAAATAACCCTGGGCAGTAGGTGCTATCATTACTCTCATTTTACAGTTAAGGAAACTGAGATTAATGAACAGAGGTTAATTGACTTGCCCAGGGTAACACAGCTAGAGAGTGTCTAAGGTCAAATTTGAACTTAGGTCTTCAGACCAAGAGAGACAGAAAGAGAATGAAGGCTTCATCTTTCTATTATGTGTATGTCAAGAAGAGAACAGAGGAAACTATCTAGCCTAGTGCCAGGACTTGCTCCCTTATGTTTTCAGGGGATATCTGAATCTGTCTCTTAGAAGTCCTTCTAAATTCTTGGAATGATTTTGGGATCTTGATTGCAAATGCAGTCCTACCCCAGTGAATCTCTTTTATACTGCCAAATGTATGACTCTGGGCAAGTCACTTAATGTCTCTGGGCTTTGGTTTCTTCATCTGTAAAGCAATGGAAAGGTTGAATTAAGTGACCCATTTGGGACTTTTCCAACTCTAATCTATGATCCTATGACTCTCATCCTTTAAGCCCCCTCTCCCAGTGATAGAGATTTCCATCAAAAATCCCCATGTTTAAGAGTTGGATTTAGATAGAGCTAGGAGGCATTTTTGAGTTCATCTAGCCCAACCCCATCAATTTACAGATGAAGAAACTGAGGGATGGAGAAGCAAAGTAATTTGTTTAAGGTCACACAGGTAGCAAGTAAGTTAGTCTATATTCAAATCAAAAACCTTCTGATTCCAAATCCAATGCTCTAGTAGAGAGACATGGTGAAGAGTTAGAATGGGGGGAGGAAAGGCAGAAAGTAGCTCTATACTTCTCAGTCCAGAAAAGTAACCTACTATTTCCTTCCTTGGCATTGTTCTTAACCGTTCTGGACTATCCAATGGTCTCCAATATCTTTCCTTCTCTTTCTTTGAACTTTTGTTCTTTCTCCCTTCAAACTTTGAGCAAGTCCTTTCCTTCTTCTAGTACCATAGCTTTGCAATACATTTAATGAGATTCAAAATTCTCAATGCTGCTTTCTTGCCTTTCAGGACTAGACCCAAAGAGCCTGACACATAGTAATTACTCAATGAATGCTTGATTGAATCAGATAACTTTGGAGATGAGTTTGGAGGTCCTTGCTGAGAAGCTAGAGCAAATCAAGGGATAGTCTGGGTAATGCTTAAATTTGGAGCTCTTGTATATGGGCTTCCAGAAACCCCTTAGTGATCTCATCCCTGACTCATTTCCTCCATCCTTCAGGTCATCCTGTTCTAATGTAAGTTCTTCAGGAAGAGTGAATGGTCCTTCTCTTTCTCCTGTACCTTTCCTTGGTACTTGGGATAGAGTTCACCAGGTGTACAGCTCAAGCCATGGAATGAGTTACCCACTCACTTTCTTCCAAACAGAAAAGCTATCTTCATGAGCTTTCACTGCCACTGTACATTCCTTGTCCATCCTTCCTCTTAGGAGGACTACTCCATGGAAGCAAGGGAAAAGTCCATATGGTGTTACCAAGAAGTAGGTAGTTAGCACCTTCTGTTCTCCAAGGCTCTGGGACAGTTTTCTTTTAACTCTGCCCCCATGCCATTTAAACATTCCTACTCCCGCACCCCTCAGTTGCCAGGAATACCCAACACACCCTTATGCCTTTCCTTACCTTCACAGAAACTGAATTATAGAGTTAGAAGGAGTCCTAGAGATCTTGTAGACCAGAGACATCAAACATTCTGTTGTAGACAGCTCAGGAGTGCTGCCAAATCAGATCAAAATGTAATTGGGAAATACTGAACAGAATAAATAAAAATACAATAGAGCATAGATAATATTCTTATGTGAGTTTCTAAGTCGACATATAGCCACAGGGATCCTTAAGTGTAATTCAGTGGTCTCAGTTCTAGTTAAGTTTAATACACTGATCTAGGCCCCAAGTTCTTAACCTAGAGTTTGTGGATTCTCAAGGAGCCTGTGCATAGATTTCACAAAGGTATCTATAAACTTGGAAAGAAAAAAATTACATCTTTATTTTCAAAAATATCTTACCGAATTTAGCATTTCCTTCAATTATATATGTAGGTTACTCTGACAAGTGTCCATAGGTTTCAACATCCAAAGGGTTCATCTCTCTCTCTCTCTCTCTCACACACACACACACACACACACACACACTAAGATCCTATGCTATAGAACAATCGACTAAATTTTCCAGGATTGGAGACTGCGGTCCAGAGTGGTGAAGTGATTTGCCCAATGCAAGAATGATTGCTTTTTACTCATTATTACAATTCGACTAATTAGGGGCAGAGATGATGCTGGAAGCTAGGACTGCTGGATTCCAATTCAGGGCTCTTTTTGCTATACTTTGTTGTTCAGCCATTTTCAGTCATGTCTGACTCTTCGCAAACCCTTTTTGGACTTTTCTCAGCAAAGATAGTAGTTTGCCATTTCCTTCTCCAGTTTATTTTACAAATGAGAAAACTGAAGCAAATAAGGTTAAGTGACTTGCCCAGGATCACACATAGAAAGTGTCTGAGGCCAGATTTGAACTGGAGTTTTCCTAATTCCAGGCCTAGCACCCTGTTCATTGAACCTTCTAGTTGCCCTCTGCCATACTTAACTGCCCCCAACCTACGCCCTTTTCTTTATCCCTATCTCCATCCAGAGTTATGTGACTTATGCCCCATTCTCTTCCAGCTATGCTCTTTTCTCCATTGACAATTGGCTAATCTATTATGACCAACCTTTTGCAAATGTATTTATGAAAGAAAGGCAGACTGCATGGTGCCTTGAGAGGAGCACTGGGTTGAGAATTTGGCCAGCTCTGCTCCCCATTAGTCAGGTGACCTTGGACCAGTCATATTACTTCTCCTGCCCCAATTATCAGCCGTGCATAAAATTCCATAGTTCATTGAATTAATTAATTCATTGATCTTATTTTATACTCCTGGAATCCAGACTTCTTGTCCTCAGTCTGCAAATGTGTGCAAGCCAGCTCTAAATGACTAGTGCTGGGCCCTTGGCTTTCTTTTTACAGTGGCTTATCTACATGGCACAGTCCCTATGAGCTTCACGAACTGGCTTCCCAGACAAAGGTCTCCCAATTAGCCCCAGAAGAAAGGGAGTTGCTTTGTAAGAGGGTCTAATTAGTGTCTCAATTCTTGTAGGACACTAATTCTAGAACTGGAAAGGACCTCAGAAGCCATTGAGCTCAAGCCCCTTGTTCTACAGATGAGTGAACTGAGACCTGGGGAGGTTAAGTTACTTGGCCAAGGTCACAATGCCAATAAGCATGGGAGGCAAGATTTGAAGCCAGGCCCTCTGACTCCAAATCTAGTATTCTTTTCACTATTTCATCTATGAAATGACTTGGGGGTGGGGTGGGAAGATGATCAGTAAGGTTCCTTTCTGCTCATGCTTCTGTGTTGACTTAAGGTTTGTGAAGCCGTTTCCTCACAACAGCCTATAGGTATAGAGATGAGGAAACTAAGTTTCTGAGAAAATAAGTGATGTGTTCACAATCACACAGGTAGGAAGGAAACAAGCAGATATTAAATGCTAGACATTATACGAAGTAATTTACAAATATTATCCTATTTGATCCTTGAAACAATCTTGGGAGGTAAGTACATTTATTATCCCTGTTTGTAGTTGAGGACACTAAGGCTAGCAGAGGTTAAGTGACTTGCCCAGGGTCACATAGTCAGGAAATGTCTTGAGGTTAGGTTTGAACTCAGGTGTTCCTGACTCCAGGTACAGGGCCTTAGCCACTTTATTACTTAGCTGCCTTATAGCTAGTAAACATTTGAGGAAGGAGTTGAACCCAGGTCTCCTGGACCCAGTACGAATACCCTCTCCACTACATCATACCACCCTCTTACTTATATTCTTTGCCCTAGATGAGGGCTCTAACATTGGTCTTTGTGCCTAGGTGGCTTCCCCTACCACAGGCCTGACCTCCGGCTACTACCCTCGGATCACTTAACTGAGCAAACACTGTGAGTTTTGAAAGATCAGCTATCATGTGTTGTTCAGTCGTTCAGGCTTGTCCAATTCTTGGTGATCCCATGGACTATAGTATGCCATTACTGTCTGTGGGATTTTCTTGGCAAAGGTACTGGAATAGTTTGCCATTTCCTTCTCTGGTCCATTTTACAAATGAGGAAACTTAGGCAGATCCCTCAGCTAGTAAGTGGGGCTAGATTTGAACTCCGGTCTTCCTGACTGTAGGTCCAGTGCTCTATATAACACATGAGAGGAATCTGAAAAGGAGAAGGGGGAAAGGAGAAAGGTGGGGATAGTGCATTCTAAAAAGAAATGAGAAATGGATGGTCTGGGTAGGGGAATTCTTTAACCTAGAAATCTTAAGATCCTCCTGGAAAATAATTCTTCCCATTTTGGACCCTTTGACTGAGGGTCCAAACACATCAAGAAGCAAGGCTAGAAGATAAAAAGTAAATTATCATCAGCTGATGGCCAGGTGGGGGATTGGAGGAATACTTCATGGAAGGGTAGGAACCGGGGTGTCGGGGTCTCTAGCTCTCTAGTAGCGACCCCTTTGCTCGCTTTTGTGTCAAGAGAGGAGCAGGGTCTGGACTTAGCAGAGAGGGAGAATCCCTGAGAGGGAAGACTCCTGGCTGGGTTTCTGCTTTGCTGTTCTTAACTTATGACCTGGTCTGACTCGGCTTCTCCCTGGGCTTAGGTTTTCCCATATGTGAAATGGGTCTAATCATCCTCCAAACACCCCTGCAAGGTACTAATTAGTGTCTGTAAGGGGCTTTGAGATCCTTGGATGGAACTGTAATAATAGTAACAGATAATCATACTCTGCTCTTCTCCAGGGCCTTTCATCCACAGATCTCAAAGCTTTTATAAACCTTAATTAATTCTCACAACACCCCAGTGCGGGAGGCTGAGGATGATGAGTCTCATTTTACTGGTGGGGAAACTAGGAGACTGGCTCGAGGCCACACAGCAAGTCAACGGGCACAGCAAGGACTAGACTCAGGGCCCCCGGCTTCTGGAGAGATGCTCAGATAGTTCAGGCTCCTAAAGTCCAGGTAGCAATGTCATCAGGGACCTGAGCAAGGAGCCTGCTGGAGGAGCGCTTTCCAGCACTGCACATACTGCTCAGTGTCTAGTGCTCTAAGTCCTTGGCAAAAGTGGGTGGAGGGGCTCTGAGTTCCTTAGGCCACTGGTAAATCCCTGGGGGTGAATGGGCAGGGCAGTGGTCTGAGGTTTAGAAGTAAGGGCTTTCTTTGCCACTCACATTCTGTGATCCTAGGCAAGTCACTGATTGCCAGCTTTTCTTCGATCATCCCAGATTCCCCTAGACAGGAGATGAGTGAGATCCTACCTGCAAGAGCCTCGAAGTTTACTATATTAAAGTACTTATCTTCTTAATTGGGGGGGGGGGGAGAAAGGGAAGAGAAGGAGAGAGTGTGAGAATTTGGAACTCAAAATTTAAAAAAAGAATGTTAAAAATTGATTTATATGTAACTGGGGGAGAAATAAAATATTAATAGTTTTTAAAAAGAGCTTTCACGGCCATGGAGAAGAGCAGTCCCAAGCCCTCCCACCCTCACCTTTGGTGTCATCCCATAAGGAAATTAACAAGGTGAGCCCAAACAAAGTCCATTCATCCTGACTTGGCCAGGAGTCATCCCTGGATCCCTCCACTCTGGGAATTCTCCAGGATCTATTGAGGAGATTCTCTAATCTCTTTTGCTTTTCTTAGGCCCTTTTTTCATGGATAGTGGTAACTGAGGAGGATCATCCTTTGCCCAAGCTGCAGACCACGGAATAATACAGTGGTACTATCACCTCCCTAGCCTTTCTGGAGGAGGATGTATGAGTTCAGAGTACTAAGGGTGATTCTAGGGGAAAATTCCATTTTCCCATCTATCTCCCATCTGACAACTTTCCTCTCTGTCCTTGATGATCTGGCACATCTTCCTGTATCACAGAATCAGTTATATGGAAATTTAGGGGCCATCTAGTCCAACCCATACCTGAACAACTGCCAGCACACTTGATAAGCCAGCACCCAGTCTGAGCCTGAAGATCCATAGTGAGGAGAGACTATACCACCTTTGGAGACTGCTGCCTATTCCACTATGGGCCAGTTCTAATTGTTAGGAAATTTTCCCCAGCATCCTTCACTTCCTTTAGGAGGCAGCGCAAGCACCACCTTCTTCATGAAACTTTTCCTGTTCCCTTCCAAGTGCTTCTAACCTAACTGCTTCATATTCAACAACTTTGTATTTATTTTGAATTTACTCTCTATATATCTACTTGATATGTACTAACATGTTATCTCCTTTGATAAAATATAAATTCCTTGAGAGAAGGGATCATTTCATTTTTTTGCCTTTGTTTCCCCAGCCCCTGGCATACAGAAGGTGCTTAATAAATGCTTATTGACCAACTAATTGCTTTACTCCTATCAAACCTAAATTTTCCTCTTTGCAACTTCTAGCCCTTCTCCTAATTTTGTCTTCTTTGAGCTAAACACCCCTATTCCTCCAGCTGTCTCTCACATGGCATGTGATTGCCCTCCTCTGGACTCTCCAACCTATCATCAATGATTTTCAAATGAAATAATAGCCTATCAGAAGAGACACTGTCGGTAATGCTCCCTACACAGTGTTTGATGCATGCTGTTGTTGTTTAGGTGTATAACATTCTTTGTAACCCCATTTGGGGTTTTCTTTGCAAAGACCCTGGAGTGGTTGGTCATTTCCTTCTTCAGCTTATTTTACAGATAAAGAAACTGAGGCAAACAGGGTTAAGTGACTTGCTCAAGGTCACACAGCTAGTAAGTGTCTGAAGCCAGATTTGAATGCGGGAAGAAGAATCTTCCTCCCTTCAAGCCCAGTGCTCTATCCACTGTGTCTCCTAGCTGCCTGTCTCATGCATAATAGGTGGTTTAAAAATACTTGTCTTCTTTCCTTTTCCATTCATAAATTGTGATGCCTAGAATTTAGCACAATCCTCCAAATGCAGTCAGATCAAGAATGGAAATAGCAGGATGATGACCTCATTTTGAATAACCTTTGGTATACCTTGACCACCCCAGGCTTTGACTTGACCCTCCCAGGAGAAGTAAAACCTATTGATCTCCAGAGGTCTGTGGTAAATTGACAGCTGCAGAGGGTGGGTAGAATCGTTCCCTTCAGACTGTCCTGCTAGTTGTTCCCCACGAATAACCTTTTCTCTCCCATCTGTCTCTCGGCTTTTTCAAAACTGGTTTTCCATGTCTGGAATGCCTTGCCTTTGCCTTAGAGAATCCCTTGCTCCTTCAAACTCAACTCAAGTACTGTGATCTCCTACACTCACTAGCCCTGTCTTGATTTTTCCCAGTTATAAACACTTTCTTCCTCTCGAAATAAACTCGCGTTATTTTGTATATGGTTCATATTTACTTACTTGTGTACATGGTGTCTCCTTCATTCCTAAAGAATTTAAGCTCCTGTAAGACATTTTTGTCTTTATTTTCCTAAGCCTCCACAGTGAATGGCACTTAATACATAATTTAATCCAATTGTGCAAAAGTTTCATAAAAGTATTTTTTAATGGGAGGATATAGGAACATTCATTGAAAAATGACCCTATGTTTCTTTCTTTGCTGTTCAGTAGTATCTGACTCTACAGGACCCCATTTGGGGTTTTATTGGCAAAGATACTGCCATTGCTTACTATTTCCTTCTCTAGTATGTTTTCATTTTACAGATGAGGAGCTGAGGCAAACAGGGGTGAGTGACTTGCCCAGGGTCACACAGCTAGTAAATGTCTAAGGCCAACTCTGAACCCAGATCTTCCTGACCCCAAGTCTAGTGACCTGTCCACTGTACCATCTAACTGCCCTGACCTTACATTACAAAATTTAGAAAAAACATAAGCTTGACCACCTCTTCCCATTCCTTAGCAAAGGTAGGAGTTCCACAGGTATAGAATATGGCATATATTTTCAGATTTTTTTCTACATATTGATCAACTTTGCTGAGTAATGTCCTTCTTTTTATTTTAAAAGAATTCTTTGTTAAATAGGATAGGTTTCTGGGAGTGGAGAGGAGAAAGGATACAGGGGAGAAATTTAAGTGATATAAAAATATCAATTAAAAGGTTTTTTTAAGTGACCCTACTATGCACCCCAACGATATCACTGACAAAAAAGAAAAGCATTACTATATTACATATTATAGCAGCACTTTTCATGGTAGCAAAGAAATGAGAACAAAGTGAACACCTATTGTTGGGGGAATGGCTAAGCAAATTGTGGCTGCTAGAATGATGACCATGATGAATACAGACACGTGGAAAGATCTATATGAACTGGCGAAGACTGAAGCAAGCAAAGCCCAGAAAACAACCTATACCAAGAGTCCAACAACATAAATGGAAAGAACAACTACCATGAAACAATACCAACTGGGTCCCAAAGATGAAAAATGAGGAGATGCCTTCCCCTTTGTTCATTGGGTTTTGCTTAGAGGCAACTAGATGGATGCAGCACTGGACCCGGAATCAAGAAGACCTCAGACACTTCCTAGCTGTATGACCCTGGTCAAATCCATTAACCCATCTGCTTCAGTTTCCTCAACCATAAAATGGGGATCACAATAGCACGGACCTCTCAGAATTGCAATGAGGATCAAATGAATGAATACTTGTAAAGTACTTAGCACAGGGTCTGGCACATAATGGGCACTATAGGATGTTTGTTTCCTTTCTCATTTCCTTCCTGAATTAAAAAAATTTTTTTTGCTATAATCATTGGCTTTCTAGGAGGAGTTTGACCAAGGATATAGGGGGAAAATCTAGATGACATGAACAGATGATTTTGATTAAAAAAATCTATTAATTGAAAAGAATCCTGCCAAGAGAAGCTAATATGGTGAAGAGTACTAGACTAGATAGAGATTTGGACCTACAGATTCAAGTCCTTATTTTGCCACTAATGAAATTTTTTAGATTATTTACTTAGAAATAACAGAGCCTTTCCCATGATGTACTTGTTTCTTTACCTACAAAATGAAGAGGGTGGACTATATGATGCCTGCTGACTTGCAGAGTCTATAAGAATTTTATGATTCACGACAATTCTTCACTGATGGTTTATTATTCATGAACAACTTTGTGAATGAAAGTCACTCACCAGAAGAGTCATCTTGGAGTTCCTAAAGGACCTTGGCAATGGGAGTCAAAGACTGACCATCTGGCAAAGATTTGGAAATTGAGGGGGATTCCCATCAATTGAGGAATGACTGAAAAAGTTGTGAGTCATGGAACGTTACTGGGCTAGAAGAAATGATGAGGAGGCAGATTTTAGAAAAACCTGGAAAGATTTACATAAACTGATGCAAAATGAAGTGAACACAACCAGAACATTGTACACAGTAATGGCATTCTATAACTGTGAACCACTTACCCATTCTTAGTAATACAATGATCCAAGATAATTCCAAAGGACTCATGATGAAAAACACTATCCAACTCCCAAAAAAAGAACTAATGGAGTCTGAATGCAGATCAAAGCATACTATTTTTCACTTTTTTTCTTTTTTGCATGTTTTTTCTTTTGAGCTATTTCTTCTTTCACAACATGACTAATATGGAAATATGTTTTACATGATTGCTCATATATAACGTATATCAAATTGCTTACCATCCTAGGGAGGGGGGAAGCAAGGGAAGGAGACAGAAAATTTGGAACTCAAAATTTTAAAAATGAATGTTAAAAGTTGTCTTTTCATGTAATTGAGGAAAAGAACACAGTATTATTAAAACAAAGACTCAACCATCAGGAAATCAATAATCTGAGTGGGGTTCATTCTTACCTGGGGAACTTAGGCAAGTACTTTTCATTCTCCTTAACTCAGTTTCCCTGTCATGGTATGGAACAGTGAAAAGAACACTAGATCTGGAGTTAGGAGTCCTGAGTTCGAAGCCCAGCTCTACCACCTGTTTAAACTTGGACAAGTCACTATCCTTCCCTGGGCCTCAGTTTCTTCATGTATAAAATGAAGGGGTGGGTATTGGACTCTATGATTGCTAAGGATTCTTCAGTCAATCAACAAGCATTTATTATGTCTACTATACCAGGCACTTGGCTAGGAACCAGAGATACAAAGACATAAATGAAGTGCTCCGTCTCTGTTTTCAAGGAGCTTAAAATCTTTCAAGGGCAGATAAAATGAATATACATTAATAGGAACATATAAAATATTTGAAGGGAGGCATTAGCAGATGGGAGAATTGTGGGGGGAGCCAAGAAAGGCTTCTCAGAGAAGATGGTATGTTAGCTGAACCCTGCAGCTTGAAGGAAGTTGAGGATTCTAAAAGAAGAAAGGTAAAGAGAGAGTGTGTCCCAGGCATGGGAGACAGCCAGGGCAAAGACCTGGAGACAAGAAATGGAGGCTAGCATGTGAAGAACAGCTTGGAATTTCAGTTGCCTGGAAGGAGAGCCATGTGTAATAAGGACTCACAGGTAGGGCAGGGCTGGGTTTGAAGGGCTTTAAATGCCAAATTGAGGAGGTTATATATTTGATCCTTCAGGATAATAGAATGACACAGTCAGATATGTGCTTCGGGAAAAATTCCATTGGCAGCTGTGTGAAGGATGGATTGAAGAGGAAAGAAGAAAGGCAAGGGGGAGTGATAAGGAAGCTTTTGTGATAGTTCTTCTGAGAGGAGACACATGCCTAAAGCAGGGTCTTGGTCCTCAGAATGGAGACACAGAGAGTGTGTGGACAGGGAAATGGCAAGATCTGGTACCTAACTGGTACACCATTTGGGCTGAGTGACAGTGAACAGTCTTACATGATACCGAGGTTTCAATCCTGGGTGACTGGAAAGACAAGGGCACCCTAGACAGAAAGAGGGAAGTCTGAAAAGGGGGCATGTGAGGGGGAAAAGATGTATCCCTTTATGGACACACTGGGCCTAAGATGCCCAGGAGACATCCAGTTTGATATGTCCAAAAGGCAGGTCAAGAAAGTCAACAAGGACCTACTCTCTGCAAGGCACTGTATTGAGTATACAAAGACAAAAATGAACCAGCTCCTGCCTTCAGAGAGCTTATACTCTATAGGGGAGATAATGTGGAAATATGTAGGTATATATAATGTGTAATTATTATATACATAAAAGTATACATGATATACCATTATTATATATAAGTATATACACGCAGCCTATTTTCACCTGACCTGTGTCAGAGCATTCCAAGCTTGTATTGGTCTGATTAGCCACAGTGGGACACACTGTACCTTGACCCCAACATACTGATGTCATTTTGGCCTTCTTTGAGAAGGAAGGACAATAGCTATATTTATAATGTACATAAATTAGAATCAGCTGATTTGGGAATGGGTGAGGCACAAACAGCTGGGTAGGTATCAGGAAAGGCCTCATAGAGAAGGAGGCCCTTGAGGATGCAGAGGATTCTAAAAGGTAGGAGGATGTCCCAAGAATTGGGGGAGTGGCCTGTGGAAAGGTGCAGAGGCAGGAGATGGAATATTGTATGTGAAGCAGTAATATTGTGCAATGATCAACTTTGAGTGACTTATCTCTTGTCAGCAATATCATGATCCGAAGGACTCATGATAGAAAATGCTATCCACCTCCAGAGACAGAACTGATGGAGTCTGGAGTCTGAATGCTGATGGAAGCCTACTCTTTTCACTTTCTTTCTTTTGATCATTTTTTTCTTTTGATCGGTTTCTTCTTTCATAACAATATGGAAATACGTTTTACATGATTGCACATATATAACTTAAATTGCTTACCATCTTAGGGAAGGGGAAGAGGGAGAAAATTTGTAATGCAAACTTTTTTAATGAATGTTAAAAATTTTCATGTAACTGGGGGAAAAAATGAAATACTATTAAAAATATTGTGTGTGAGAAACAGCAAAAGTCCAATTTGGCCGAATCACATACAGATTATGTGAAGAGGAGTATTGTTCAATAAGGCTAGAAAGTTAGGTTGGAGCCAGGTTGTGAAAGGCTTTCAATGTTGAACAGAGGAACTTGTATTTGATCTTAAGGATAATGGTGAGTAGCTGCATTTTATTGAGTACAGGGTTGACATGATCAGACGTCTGCTTTAAGAAGATCATGGGGGCAGACATACGGAGGATGGATTAGAGAGAAGGGAGACAGAGGAACGAAATTAATTCAGTTGCCATTACAGTGGAGGAGGTGAGATTGCTGAAGAATACCACATTCTGCCAGAGGCCTTTTCCTGGTCCTCATCCCCACTCTTCCCAAGATTACTTTGTATTCTGTTTTGTATATATCTATCTATGAGCATGTTTTCTTCATTATTAGAATGTATGATTCCTGAAGGCAGGGCTGTTTTGAACAATGCTTGGCACAAAATGAGTGCTACATAAATATCTGCTGATTACTTGTTGAAAGCTTGTTACAAGACCATGGCTGAGCAAGAAGGTAATGCATTTATAAGCTCTTTACGTATGCTGAAGTTTAGAATCAATGACCCAAGTTCAAATGCTGACTCTGTCCCAATACCTGTGTGAGACCCTGGACAAGTCAAGTACCTTCTCTTGGCCTCCGTTTCCTCATCTGTACAATGGGGACTAGGGGTGGACAGGATAGCCCCATAGGTTTCTTCCAGCTTTGAATCTGTGACCCTATTAAACAGGGTCAGGCAGGTGGCTTGGTACAGCAGACAGGCCCTGTCTCTACCTAAGCCAGGGGAAGGTACTAGCTCACCTAAGCCCCAGAGAATTTGCTACTGCTACAGCACAAAGCTGAGGTGGAGTGGGGGAAGGAGAGAAGGTGGAATGGGGGGACGGGGTGGGGTGGGGGGAACACTGGGATTGGGGAAAACATTTAAAGCTCTTGCCAATACTTTTTGCTAAGAGCCTGCCCTGCTTGTGGAGAAAGGTCCCTGCCCTCCAGAGATGAAGCAAGTCTCTACTTCACTGTGCCAGAGGAGACGCCACCCCATCGCCCCTAGGATAAAATAGCAAAGTCTTAGCTTGGCATTTTCCCCTTCCACAGTCTAGCTCAAGCCTGCCTTTACAGATATTACACAGCACTCCATTTTCCAGCCAAATTTGTCTCTCAGTTCCCCAAATTAAGGATTCCATCTTCTTCCTCAGTGCTTTTGTCTGTATAGGTCAGGTCTCCACTCTGTGCACAGAACACAATCCATTTTCCTTCCTTCAAGGCTCAATTCAGGGGCTGCCTCCTATGGAGAACCTTTCCTGATTCCCCTAGTTAATAAAATGTTCCCTCCTTCCTCAAATTATCTTGTATCAACTTATCTACCAACATGTTATTTCCTTCAGTAGAATGTAGTAAGCTCCTTAAAAACTGATTTTATTTTCATCTGTGCATCTTCAGCCTTTATTACAGTGCCTGGAACATAGTAGGAACTTAATAAATACTTTTAAAAAGTAAGAGCATAGAAGGGGGCAGAGAAGGGGAAACGAATTTGAGCGCCATGTTCAGCAGTACCCTGATTCAACCCAACCATGGCCTCTGGCCACTCTTTCCTCTTCCGTGAGAAGAAGTATGGTGTACTTTGGGACTAGGACTTGGTACTGGCAGTCAAAGGACAAATCCGACCTTGCTAATGAGACAAAGTACACCCTTGGGATGGACTAGGCCAAGATCGCAAAGAAGCTGGGCCGGACAGACTGGGGTGGGGATGCCCTAGGCTGGAGTTCATAAGGGCTGGGTGCGGCTCAGAGAACAGGGTGACCTGGACAGTGTGACCCTGAAGATAATTAAATGAGACACCAACCCTGTGTGTGTGTGTGTGTGTGTGTGTACACGAGCGCCAGTATGTGTATACTGCAGCTTGTGTGTGTGCACGAGCACCAGCATGTGTATACTGCAGCTTGTGTGTGTGTATGTATGTATGTATGTGTGTGTGTGTGTGTGTGTGTGTGTGTATACGAGCGCCAGCATGTGTATACTGCAGCTTGTGTGTCTTCAGTGGGGCCTGTTGGGACATCTTTCAGCAGCCTCAGCACTCTCATCAGAACAAGAACTGCTGGACACCCTCCATCATCTGTGTTCGCCACATCCAGAAGCTTGTTGGAGGGCCTTCCCCCCTTTTCTTTTTCTTCTCTAGAAAGTTTTCCTTGTGTCCAGGAGGCATCTGAATTTTTTTCCTCCCATCAGGTGTTCAGTCACCTGAGTGCCTGCTCAGGCCTGCCCACCCCCACAATGTACAGCAGGGAACTCCCTCAGGCAAAAAATGTCTCTTCTTGAAGCCAGACAAGAGTTTAATTAAGCCCTAAATGCACACAGTTGAGCCTGAAATTAAGGCAGTGAGGGGAGGGAAGGAACCAAAAGCAAGAGGGTAGGAGGGACTTCACCTTTCAGCTACCTTAGAGATTCTTAGTACAGTGGGAAAGAACTCTGGCTTAGGATTTGAGGGACCTGGGTTCAGACCCTGTCTTTGTTCCTTACTGCTTACATGACCTTAGACAAGTCACTTAACCTCTTTGGCCTGTTTTCTCAGCTGAAAAAATGAGGTAGATGTGGTAGTTGGCCTATAGCCAATGAGATCCCTTCAAGCGCTAGGGTCATGAGACTATGGGTCAGGTCAAGGAGATGAGGTTTACCTCGACAGATTTAGGAAAAACAAGACTCCAAACCAAAGTATTTACAAAACATCAAATGTTCATTTACAAAGGTATTTTCTGACTCTTGAACAAGGAAATGCCATTCCCCCAACCCCTTAAAGTTTTTGGGTTTGTTTTTTTTTTTACTTTTTGGTTTCTCAAGAGTTGGGGGGTGGGGAGGCAGTAAATAGTTACAGGCTCTGGCTGCATTCCTGTCTCTGCTGGGCTCTTGCATAAGTGATCATTGCCTTCAGAGGCAAGCAGGTGGGCCCACCGCCCAGCTGAGGCCTCAAGGGTTAAAGGGAGAGAGGATGCAAAGCTCCAAGATTCTGGCAGCTGGGGCTCTGGCTTTTCTGTCAATTTTCACACGGATGGTACAAGATAAGGAGTGTTTCTGTCCCTGGGCAACTAAGCCAGCCATGGCAGCCAATCTCCCCAAGACAGATGATTGCAGGAGTTGGCTGCTCCCGGATTTCAGCTCTCCTGACAATCTGATCTATTTATCTGACTCTTTATTTTTTAACAGATGGAAGAGATGGCCAGAAGACTGGTTTGTGCAATTACATGCACACATTCTTCATGAAAGTTGGAGGTCCTGGCCTAGGGAGAATAGCAAATGGACTTTTAGAAATTCAGGCTACAGGGTGTGGAGTGGGTCAGGATTTGGGAAGTCTCAAGAAGAAGGAAGGGTACCTTGTTTAACAGCTTCCCCCACCAAGAAAAGACCTCTAAAAGGTATAGTCTCATTTTCCTGGTAATTGATGTTCTTTTGCCCTACAACTTGGGCTGGTCCTAATTTGCCTGGGACTGAGGGCAAGAGTAGACGAGACAGGCAGGCATGTTATCTCTTGTCTTTCAACAGCTTCTAGGTTACAAAAGAGGGAGTTCGTGTAGAAGTGCACGCATGAACGTTAGAGAGAGAACATGTGTATGTGTGTGTTTTGGTTGGACATGCTTATGTGCTTAAGGGGAAATGTGTGTGTGTGTGTGTGTTTGTGTGTGTGTGAGAAAGACAGACAGAAAAGGAGAGAGTGAGAGAGAGAGAGATGAAGAGAGGGAGACAAAGAGAAAAACCAGCTCAGGACTGAGCTCTGAACCCTTCAAAGAAAACCCAAAGGACAGATAACTGAACCAAGCAAAATGGTCTACAATACACTAGTGAGATGAATCAAAATGAGAACTGACCCTCTGGTGGTTGATGTCAAAGACAGACCTGACCTCTTTTCTAACCAGCCATCTGGTGGAGGGCAAAGCCTGGACTTGAAAGCCAAAGAAATTGTTTCAAATCTGTCCCTCTCTGTGTGACCCTGGGCAAGTCACCAACCAACCCCTTCTCTGAGCCCCAGGTTTCTAGTCTCTTAAGATGAGAGAGTTAGATTTCAAAAGCTTTGGAGATCTCCTCTAGTCCTAAATCTCTGATCCAGTTGTCTGGTAGGGTTTGACCACACAGCAGACTATATATTATATAGTAGGTGTTGGGGATCTTCAGCTGGCAAGAAACCTGGGCTGCACCAGCCTGGAACCCAGAGACAAATATCCAAGACAGAGCCATGAAAAGAAGGTGTCCCCAGGTTTCAAGAGACAATGGTGCTAGCAGGATTCTGAGAAGTGATTTTCCCCATCGGGTTGCTTCCTTGTCTTTCCAATTAAATGCTGCCTTGACCTTTCCACATCCTGACTAATATTCTTTTCAACCAGTAGGATGGGCATGGGCATGGGCCACCTGATATCAAGTCAAAAGGTGAAGGGATAGCCTCTTTAGAGGTATGATTTCAATAACCTTTTCTCCTTCCCTTCCTAGTACAATTTAAACTGCCCCCTGCCTCCCAAAAAAACCCCAAACTGATAAAAGGCAGAAAGCCTAAGAGTAAATTTCTTTTTTTAACTAATTTTTTTCAAAGATCTGTCTTTTCTCCCTCCCACTTCCTCACCCCTACAAACTAAGCAAGTAAAATCCCTTGTTACAAAGGTATAGTCAAGCAAAACAGATTCCAGCATTAGCAATGTCCAAAAAAATGTCTCAAACTGCACTTTGAATCCAATACCTCTGTACTCAGAGGTAGGATAGCCTATGTCATTATGAGTCCTCTAGTTGGTCACCGTGTTAATCAGAGTTCCTAAGACTTTCAAATTGATTGGGGATGGCTAGGTGGTGAAGTAGACAGAGGTCAGGCCTGAAATCAGGAAGACTCATCTTCCTGAGTTCAAATCTGGCCTTGGACACTTCCTAGCTGTGTGACCCTGGGCAAGTCACTTAACCTGCTTGCCTCAGTACCTTTGCCAAGAAAACACCAAAAATAGGGCCATGAAGAGTGGGACAACCAAATTGTTGTTACCATTCAAACTGTGGTGGTGGCTCTGGTAATTTCACTCTGCATTCTTTCATACCAGTCTTCCTGTGTTTCTCTGAAACCATCCTCTTCATTACATCTCAGATCACCACAGTATTCCATCATATTCAGATACTATAATTTGTTCAGCCATTCCCAATAGATGGACACCTCCCTCAGTTTCCAGTTCTTTGCCATTACAAAGTTACTAAAAGCATTTTTGTACATATGGGAACTTTTCCTCTTTTGTTGATCTCTATAAGAGAATTTCTGCTATTTGTGTGTCCTTGAGCAAATCATAGAAATGTAAATAACAACTGGAAGGAACCTCTGAGGTCATCCACCCCAATCCTCTTCTTTTACAGATGGGGAAACTGAGACCCAGAGAAGTGAGATGATTTGCCCAAGGTCAAACAGGTCATAGTTAATAGCACTGGGAGTCCAATCTCAGGATTCCTCATTTCTTTCCTCTTCTCTGGGCCTTTAGTTTCCTTACTTGTAAAACAAAGGGGTTGGAGTAAGTGATTTCCAAAGTCCTTTTTACCTCTGAAATTCTAGGGTAAATTCCTTGTGGTAGAACATCCCTTAATTAGAATTCAGCAAGGTAGAGGAGAAAGAGCCTTTACTCCAGAATCAGACAACCTGGGTTCAAATCCTACCTCTGATATTTACTATCTGTGTGATTTTGGTCAAGTCACTTAATTTCTCTGGGTCTCACTTTCCTCATCTGGAAAATGAGGGGGGTTGGAGAATTTGGCCACTGAAGTCATATCCAGTTCTAGACTGAGGTGCACACCATAGGAACTTAATAACTCTTTAAGTAGAATTGACATGAACTAGCTCTGCTTTTTTTTTTTTTGGAGGGGGGTGCCATTTTTAGCCCCATGCCTTAGTTATTTACTATGGGGGAGGGGCGGCTAAGCAGTTCTTTAATCTTGAACCTCATTCTCTTGATTCCATGCATTTGCATTTACTTTCACCCATACTTAAAAAATATCCATTCCTTGGTACTGCTTGTTGGAATTAATATATTCCTACAAGGCCTGCTTCATGTGTCTCCTTCCTCAGCATCTTCCTAACAATTTGTCTCCTTCCTCCTGTTTCAGATAAAAGTATTCTCCCATCCTCAGATTTTCTTGAAACATTTTTGTCACTCTTTTGCCTGCTATCATATTTTACTTTATGTAATTGGGGCA
>CM053769.1:263761826-263778003 GCA_028658325.1 Potorous gilbertii | reverse complement strand
GAGACAGGGACATGGTCACAGGGATTAGGTCAGCTGGTGCACCTGGGTCCCACAAGGACTGTAGAAGGAAGGAAGGAGAGGAAGGGAGAGTTTCCGCTGGGAGGCTCATGGCAGAACATGGCAAGAGCTCAGACCTTTGGGATTGAGACATCTTCATCTGAACAAGTGGCTGAGCAGAACTCAGGTCTAATTCCCCTGGGCCATCTGGGAGCACACTTGGGGCAGCTGGGAGTAGAGATGGGATAGGAAGCACATTGATAAATAGGAAAGGAAAGTGAGGCTGTATTCAACTCTGGGTGTGAAGAGAGGGAAAGGGATGTTTGGATATGAAGTTTAATTTGCATCTTGAAGATGGGAAGAACCTAACAAAGACACCAAGTCCATCCCTTTGCCTTCAGGCAGGACTGAACTTCCACCAGATGGAGAATTATCTTGGGGCAGCCAGATGGTTCTGTGGCCTCGAGTCAGAAAGACCTGAGTTCAAATCCAGCCTCAGACCTCTACTAGCTGTGTGACCGTGGACAAGTCATTTAACTACTGTTGGCCTTAATCCATTGGAGAAGGAAATGGCAAACCACTCCAGTATCCTTGCCAAGAAAACCCCATTGACAGTATAGTCCATGAAGTCATGAAGAGTCAGACACAAGTGAACATCAACAATACCATCTTTCTTAACCAATAGATCAGCCAATCAACAAACATTTATCGTGTCTTCAGAGACACAAAGATAAAAATGAAATAATCCCTGTCCTCAAGAAGATTGTATTACTCAGAGCCTCTAAATTCTTTCTGTGCAGAAATTTTTCCTTATGTATAACCTGAAGTCCTTCCTGTCCCAGGCTGAAAACATTCTAGGCTGGTTGGCTCCTGGGGCAGAATCACTCCACCCCAGCCTCAGCCTTTCCCAGTGATAAGCTACACAACAGTGAGGGAGTGGACTCCTAATTGCTGGGGTGGGAATGTTTGCCTTTTGCTAATGAAAATAAGTAAAGGAGATACTACAGGAATGCCCAGCCCAGTCCGACAGTTCAGGCAGTAATCAGTGTCCCTAACAATAAGACCTTGTATTTGCCCATATTTGTCCCCTATAGTTATTGGCTCCAGTCCCCAGTTAGAAGCACACCTCTAGGCACCAGGGCATGGTTAGGAGGCCAGGGTAATGTCTACATTCTGCTTTGGCTTAAAATCTAATCAGCAACTTGGAGAGGAAGATCTGTTTTTGAAATTCAATTCCACTTCAATACAATCCAACAAACATATATTAACTGCCTACTGTGTGCAAGGTACCATACTTAGTCCTGGGGAATGTAATAATGAAATCCAGTTCCTTCCTTCAAGGAGTTTACAATCTATTGGGTGTAAACATGAGCTATGAAAAAGTAATGGAAAGAGTGAAAAAACTATGTTTCAATCTGCACTCAGAACATATTTTTTCACTTTGTCTTGGCCTTTTTTTGGCAATATGGCTAAAATGGAAATATGTTTTGCATGACTTCACACAAGTATAATGGGTATCAAATTGCTTGCCATCTCAATGGAGGGAGTGGCCTGGGGGAGGGGCCTGAGGGTGGGAGGGTATTTAGAACTAAAAATACAAAAAAAATTTTAAAACAACATGAGCTATGACTATTATTTGACCCTGACATAGGGTGCACAGGTCCTTCCAAGGGTCCTTCCTGTTTGAGAAGTTCGTTCTTTTCCTTTTCCTAATTCTAATGCATATCATTCCTAGGCTTTTCCATGCTCTTAGGCCTATGATATCTAAAACATATAGGAAACCTGCACAAAGATAAGACCAAGAGTCATTCCCAAAGAATGGTCAAAGGATATAGCCTCGGAAATTCGTAGGCCTAGAATTGGAAGGAACCACATATAGTTTCATTCCTTCATATACAAACAAGGAAATGGAGGCTGGTAGAATTTAAGTGATTACACTGGTAGGAAAAAGGAGAGATAAGACTTGAACCCAGGGTTCCCTGACTCCAAATGTAGTATCTTCCCACTCTACTACAATGCCTCTGCATAGGAAGTTCTCAAAAGAAGAATTGCAAACTTGAACAACCATATAATAGATTGCTCCAAATCATAAATAACAGGAGAAATACAGATTTAAAAACAGAAACAACACACCTCTGAGGTTTCACCCTATACTCAGAAAATAGGCAAAGATTCTCTCAAACAAAGGAAGAGTCAGTGTTGGAGAGACTGTCCCTGGAAAAGATAGGCATGCTGTAATACTATTGGTGGAAGGATGAATTCATCCAAACATTCAGGAAATCAGAAATACCCACCCTTTGATCTAGAGCTCTCTCTGCTCAGCACCTACCTACCACAAGGAGGTTGATAATAAAATGAAACAACTTATATATATCAAAGTAGAAAAAACATGCCCCTAGGGCTTGTCAGAAGAGAATTGAGGGGACAAGGTGGGATCTACCCACCATTCTCTACTGGGAAGACGCTGAACAGAGAAATAAAAGCTGAAACCTACCCAGATTAGTTTAGCCCATAGGGGCAGAGTTCAAAGCACTGGGTAGCTTTTCCATAGATGCATAAACAAACAACAAATTCTCATAGCACTTTCTCTGGACCTCTCCTTAGTTCCAACCAGTTATTTACAGACATTTCTTATTCCCTAGATTTTAAGCTTCTTGAAGGCAGGGATCTTTTTTTTAAATCTTTGTATCACTAAAGTCCACCATATTCACTTTTTCATAGTAGATGGTTAATAAATACTTGTTGTATTGAACTGGATTTCCTATTTCATCATCTAAGAACATCTGTAAGCTATTTGTCTTCCTGCTTAACTTCCTTCCTTCCTTCCTTCCTTCCTCGAATAGCTCATGCCCTGCAAGTACTAAAGAATCACAGGCAGGAAATGGTGAGATTTAGTCATTTCTAAGGACAAGGAAGCCAAAGTACCAGAGAGTTTCTATATTTGCCTGGGGTGGAGGGGAGCACGTGGGGTGGTGAGAGGAGGAAATGACGGCTGGCTGCTGGTTCCAATGGGGATAGCTCACTGACCCACAGCTGTAAACTCATCACTCCAGAACTGTATTCCCTGCAGGTGTCAAATCCCAGGGGAGCCAATGCAATCAGAGTAATCTTCAGAACAAAAGTAGCGTGTGTGTGTGTGTGTGTGTGTGTGTGTGTGTGTGTGTGTGTGTGTGTGTGTGTGTGTATGTGTGTGTGTGTGTGTGTGTGTGTGTGTGCGTACGTGCTCACAGATTCACAACTAGAAGGGGCCTACAGGGCCATCTGGTCTGATATCTTCATGAGAAATGGAGACCCAGAAACGTTAAGTCACTTGCCCAAGGCTACCCCCATTTTACAGATGACTAAAAAGGTAAAGTATCTTGTGAAAGGGCTGATGTGTGTCAGAGGTGGGATTTTATCTTGGACCTCTCCTGACTCAGAAGCACCCCTCTAGGCACTTGGGCATGGTTAGGAGCCCAGGGCAATGCCAACCTTAAAGGTCTGAGTTTAAATATAATCAGCAACTTGGGGAACATTTAAAGATGTAAATTAGAGAGCAGGTCAGCACCAGTGTGCCTGGCTTACTCTAGCAGCTAGCACAGGATCATAGACCAAGGTACATTTCACCCACTGCCCCTGGGTGAGGTGTCTGGTGATGGGACCATGTGAAGTTCAGTCAACCTTTCTATTCTTGGCCTTTCTCTGAGCCACTCACTACCTGTTCAGTTCTTTTCAATCCTTTTCAACTCCCCATGACCCCATCTAGGGTCTTCTTGGCAAAGATATGGAAGTGGTTTGCAATTTCCTTCTCCAGCTCATTTTTACAGCTGAGGAAACTCAGGCAAACAGGGTGAAGTGACTTGTGAAAAGGTTTACTGGTAATAAATGGTAGAAATAGAATTTTGATCAAAAAGTCCTCTGAAGCCAGGGCCAACTCTTCTCCCTGTACTATGCTCATCTAAGGGCTTTCCCTTATTTTGTTCCCTCTAATGACCTCAGTAATTTTGTGACATTGGCATGGCAAGCATTATTTTCTCCATTTCACATGAGAGGGAGGATGCTGTCAGATAGAAACAGGGATCACCAAATCATATGGAAGGATCCCTGCAGGAGTTACATTAACTCAGAAAAACCACTGGTTTATATGCTTTTTTCTTAAATTACTACATCAACACGTTAAAATCAGATAGGAACCACATTTTCATATACTTTGGGCCACACTCAGGAGGGTTGTGGGCCTCAGCTGATCTCCCCATATTTGACACATCTACTATAATGAATAGAGAGATGTCCTCAGAGCTGGGCTAGAATTTCCTGCGTAAACCCGTCTATGATACATATAGTAGCTGTGTTATCTTAAACAACTTCTCAGTGCTTTAGGCAATTCTAGGAGGGCAGCTAGGTGGTACCATAGTGCACAGAGCCCCAGGCATGGAGTCAGGGAGACTCATCTTTCCGAGTTCAAATGTGACTTCACACACTTACAGGCTGTGTGACCCTGGGTAAGTCCCTTAACCCTGTTTGCCTCAGTTTCCTCATTTGTAAAATAAGCAGGAGGACATGGCGCACCACTCCAGTACTTTGCCAAGCAAACCCCAAATGGGATCACAAGTTAGACACAAATGAATGCCTAACACGAGTTGCAGATAACATGGGGAATTTCCTCATCTGAGAGTTCTCTGTGTCAATGAAATCACAAGTCTTTAAAGGTGAGGAAACTAATAGGTTCCAGAGGGGTTTGTTTGGGGAATGTGCTGGAGCTGAGTCTGGAACTCAGGCTCCTGCCTCCTAATCTTCTGTCCTTCCCCTCTATACACTGGTCTATCTCTGGAAAGGGAACTGAGAGGAATTGTTTCCCTGTTCCTCTTCTCTGGACATGGCAAACATTCCAACTATGGGTAATTTTTGTTCCTGACTCATAAAGATATTTCTGGATATGGTTGCTGTTTATTTATCACGGAGATGCATCAGGCATTTAAAAAAAAAATCTTTGTAAAGAAATCCCCTCTTCCCACCCTCAGCCCATTTATCCACAGAGTCAAGTGGATTCTTGGAGGAGTTGAATGGGACCAAGTCTGGTTCTTCAGTAGTAAGAAGGACTTTGTTTGCATATGGTTTGTGGGAGATTTTGCATCTAATTTAAATATGCTTGTATCAATTGCACCATCTGATCTTAGGAAAATTTCACTGTTTAAATGTTAACGTTGCCTTTAAAGTGATTATGTAAAAATTTTTTTTTCTCCTTATAGATTCCTGGAAAGCGCACTAGTATTTGAAGTCACTAACCTTTTTGAGCCTCTGACACCTTGTTTGAGATCCTGACTTGGTCATTTACTACCTGTGTGACCTTTGGCTAGTCATAGTATCTCAGAGCTGGAAAGAGTCTCTAATACTTATGGGAATAAGAACATATATGACAATTGGTCATTTAACCTTTGTTGGAAAACTTCTGGGAACTGGAATCCCAAGACATCCCTTTCTGCTTTTGGATGATCCTAATTGTTTGTTGAGGCAACTTGGGTCAGGGCATAGAGTGCTGGGCCTGGAGTTAGGGAAGACATGAATTCAAATACAGCCTTAGATGCTTATTAGCTGTGTGACCCTGGAAAGCAGCTATCATGTCCTCATTGTCATAAAATCATAGAATTTTAGATCTAGGGCTAGAAGGGGCCTGAGAGGTCATTTAAGGCAACCTATTCATTCTACAGATAAAGAAAGTGAATTATAGAGAAGTAAAATTACTTGCTCATAAAATATCAGAGCTGGAATTTGAACCCAGGTTCTCTGATTCAAAATACTGAGGCAGTATTGCCTCAACTCTTTAAAACAAGGGAAACAACATATACAATGATTTCAACAATGCAAATGGAAAGAATTTTTAAAATTAAGCAGATTAAAATCTTGTGTAATTAAAATGACCAAGCTGCGGCCAGAAGAAGAGATGAAAAAAGAACCTCAGTCCCTTTTTTTGTAGAGGTGGGAGACTATGGATGTAGAATATTGCATACACTGTCAGACTTGGTTGATGTGTTGAGTTGACCTGCTGAGCTTTTTTTCTCTTTCTCAGGGTAAAATGGCTCTGAGAGGGAAGGGGAGGGGAGGGATATATTTAGAAATGAAGGACATATCAAAATAGAAGATTCTGATAACATTTAAAAATTTTTATTTAACCTCTTAACCTTTATTTAACCACTTAAAGAGACTCTCTGAGTCTCTTTCTTCATCTGTGAAATGAGACTTAAGTTGGATTAGGTGATCTCTAAGTTTCCTCCTAGTTTTAAATGCTAATATGATACTTAAAATGCCATACATCAAATAAGGAATGAACTTGGGGCAAAAGATATGTTCGTCAAACCTGGAACACCAGCTTTTTGAGAAGCCTTACCCTCTTCCTTAAAACCTCAAGGCTTAGGACAGATTAAGGTAGTCCTCAGTCATTTATGAACTCTTTCTCTGAGAGAAACCTTTCCCTTTTGGTCTAAAACAGAAAAATATATATAGCTTCAAGAAGGATGGAGAGAAATTCAGGGATGATAAATGGATGAGATTTTATTACCAGGATGATGGAGAGATGTTTGGGTCATGTTTCTGAGATCTACATTATGGAAAACAATTGCCATGCTTTCTCACAGACCATTTCTTGGTGTTACTGCCAGAGATCAAATGTTACCCTGGGTGGACAATTGAATTAATTTAGTCTGGGCAGTGAGAATACAGGAGCCAGTAAAATGTCAATAGAAATCAGGAGACCTGGGTTCTAGTTCCAGTTCTGCCACCGACTCACTATGTGATGGAAGACAAATCACCTCCTTCCTCTGAACCTCAGTTTCCCCATTTGTCAAATGTGGAGGACAAACGGATCTGCAAAGGACCTTCCAGGTCGATCATTCCATGATTCCATGACTTTAGGTCAGTTTGAAGAAAACTGATGTGGTCACCCTTTCCCAGTCCTTACTCCGCATATTCCTTCAACTGGGACTTAGTTAAAGGAGGGTTCATTCACTTATTCATTCAATACCTTCTTTGAGTTAGACTGGCTAGAAGTTGTGAAAAATTAAAAAAAAAAAGGAACATGACAGTCTCTATTATAAGGATTTTATAATCTATCAAAGCAGAAAGCCCTGTAGAGATATATTTGCACCTGAGGTACTTAATTGATTCTAGAAACATACAATATTCAGTGAAACTATGTTATTGGGATCATATATTCCATGAAAGGAAGTATG
Source organism: Potorous gilbertii (assembly GCA_028658325.1). Taxonomy (NCBI): domain Eukaryota; kingdom Metazoa; phylum Chordata; class Mammalia; order Diprotodontia; family Potoroidae; genus Potorous; species Potorous gilbertii. Next base: position 263,770,801 of record CM053769.1, on the reverse strand, counting down.
GAATAGTGAATGAAATATTGGGCTGGAAGGCAAGAAAATCTGGGTTTAAATTCTACTTCTGGTGTGTGACTTTGGGCACGTCACTTAAAGCCTTTGAACCCCAGATGTTTGTAAAATGGGGATAATAATGCCTGTAATTAGTACCTCCCAGGGTTATTGAAAGGCTCAAATGTAATAACATTTGTGTGTCAATATGATTATGGGAACCATGTTCTAATAATAGCTGATGTTTACATAACCTTTTAAAGTTTGTAGCTCTATTGTCTTTTAAGTTTCACAACAACCTTCTAAATGACGAGCAATCTGTGGAATTAAAGTATGATTTGCTTATAATGTATTAATTAGGTTGGGATGAATTTATGCAGCATGTCCTTTTACTGTATGCAAATAACTACAATACAAGGCGACCTTCCCTAAGTGCTATAAAGACGATACCAGCAAACTTCTATCAGGGTTCTGAGCTGAGATGGGATCTCCTATGGTTGGAATGATCAGTCTTAGAAGAAAACAGTAGGGAAGGAAGGGCTCTAGCAAACAGGCGTGGTAAAGTGCACGATGAATATGGAGACTAGAGAGTAATCCAGTCCGTCTGAGCTATACCTGGGGGGACAAGCTTGGGGGCTGCTTGAAGGTTACATCAGCATCAGTTCCATGATGCTCTGTAGACGTGTCTGGGACTCCCCAGCTTTACCCGAACCCACAAGAAAGGAAAAGGACAGGGAAAGGGGGTGGGCAGAGGGTGGGCATGAGAGACAACGTCTGGGAGGGAACAGTTAGAGTCAGGGGGTGCAGCACCCAACTCACGTCCTCGGCCAACCCTCCAGTTGCAGCCTGAGAAGAAGCTTTCTCCCTCACAGGTATGACTGGAAAGGGTGTGTGGGTGAGACCACGAAACATTAGGCTTTTAGAACGTGGAGTGGGGGCAGGGATCCCTCGGGGAAGCAGCTTCGGTCTCGAAGAATCGGAAAACTAAAGCAAAACTAAAAGTGATCGTGGTCCGCCCGCTCTCTCACGGCACTGGGGAGGGGATCAGACAAGTGCTTGACCCAGAGGACAGCCTCAGCTCCAAGGCCTTCTTTGCTTTCCTCCTCCTCCCTCCCTCTACCCCGCCGTGAATTTGGTAGGGTCTGGGTGGGAAGTCAGTTTCTGCTGCTGCTACCTGGGACTAGGCTAGGCGCTAGTGGCAGGAGGGGAACGCGGGCGGGGAGGTGAGTGGAAAAATTGCGATTTTTTTTCTCCGCTCCCCTCCCTCGCCCCCCCCTCCGCCCTGAGCTTTCGGGGTTTGCTGCCGGTGAAGGATCTGATCCGTTTTGCGTCAAAGATCTGCATTTACTCATCCTTCTGGGAAAGTTACATAAATAAATAAGCCAGCGAGGCCAAAAAGCCAAACCAAATACAAGCAAGAAACAAAACACTAGCAAACCCCTAAACCTTTGTTTCCACTGCCGCTGACATCTCTCATCCTCCCACTGCAAGTTCGGAGACCTGGCTTACCTCCTTCCAAGCGTGCTCTAGCCTGGGTAGGAGGAGACAAGAAGCACTCTCTCAGAGCTGGCTGGGTCAGGGGCAGAGGCAGAGGCACTGCCGGGCCCGCCCCAAACTGGCCCTGGTTGGGACTAAATGTGCGTTAGAAATGTAAACAACAGCCCTGAGGGAGCGCTGGGCCGCATTCCCGGGTTTCAGCGGCTAGGGAAAGGCTTAAATGCTCCCGATCTGGCGTCCAAGAGACTCTTCCGGACAGAGTCCGAAGGCCCAATCTCTATGAAGAGACTTTTCACTCTCCCCCCTTCATACACCTTGCACAAATAAAAAAATCTAGTCACGAAAAGACAATCACGGATTAAGGAATCATTTATATAGTACCAGTCACTGTGCTGAGCTCCTGAGCCCTTTACAAATATTATCTCATCCTATTAGGGACTGAAAGGGATCTTAAATGGGGAAACGGAGACTCAGAAAAATGATCTAAGGCCAATCAGCGGCAGATTTGGGATTCGAATGACTAGATATTGACTACAAATGTTCACATTGCACAGAATCAAAGATTTTAAGGCCCAGGGAATCACTGAGAATTTTGGTCCAAAAGTCCAGACTTTCAATGTCTAACTCCTTGGCAGAAAGAGACGAGGACATGACCTAGTCTACTCCCTCCCTGTTACTCTCACACCCTCTCCCCCCGCCCCAATCAATTATAGTTTGGGATTTGCTTATGACGTATTATTAGCACGTATCAGATGCGTTCTAATTGTACTGCATTGAAGCAGCAGGGATGTCATTAGAATCATTCATTCCATCTTTGAGGATCCTAGGAAGCAATCAATCCAGCTGCAAGCAGCTGGCATCACTCAACCCGGCACCCAGGCTCTACTGCGTTCCGCCGGGGCAAAGAACAGCCCTCTGGGAGCGCCCGAGTGAACCAGTCCCCGGCCCCACCCAAGGCTGCAAAATGCTTTGGTCTTTGGACCTCCACCTCTCAACGGCCCTGAACAAAGCAAGCAGCCAGGCACCAGACCGATCTCTCGGCCGCGCCTCACAACGTTCCTTAAGTGTCCCTTGTCACTGTAATTAAAACAAGACAAGAAAAGAAAGGCTAAGCCGAAACCCGGTCGAACGAGGGCCCTCGCTCTGTTCTCCCGCCCCTGTTCCCCTTTAAGTGGAGTTCTGAAGCCTCCGTTAAGCTAGGGAGCAAGGGAATCCCTCTCCCACCACGTCACCCTAACCAAGGAAACCCGCACTCACGTCCAGCAACGCAAATGACCATCTTTGGCAAAGTGCGCCAATGGAACGGACCAAAGCGAGCACAGGGGGAAGGGGGAGGGGGAGAAGTGAGAGAAATCCACTCCGGTACGTTCCACTCCAGGGGGGGAAAGAGAAACTCGAGCTCCGGGCGTGCCCCCTCCCCCTTTCAGCCCCTTTCCCCAGTCTCTACGCCCCCCGCCACCTCCTTCCTTCTTTCCTCACTCCGAGGTGTCCGAATGGTGTCAAGTGCCCTTTAGCTGAGGAGGGGATAGAAAGAAAAGAGCCTCTTCTTCCTCCCTCCTCTATCTTCCGCCCTCCCCTTTCCTCTCCTCCTCCTCCCTTTCTTTCTTCCCCTCCCCTCCCCTCACCCGCCCGCTCCTCCCCGCAAGGTGGGGTTTGCTGAGCCGGGGGTTGACGTGAGTGAAAGATCCACATGGTACAAGGGGCTGGATAATAAAGAGTGTGGAGTTGAACTAATGCCATTGCACTGAGTCATCCCAGGCAGGCAGAGCTCTGGGGCTCGGAGCGCACCATCGGGAGAGAGCTAGAGAGAGAGAGAGAGAGAGGGAGAGAGAGACCCACTGAGACAGGGACAGGGCGAGGCAGGGAGGGGGAGCTGCAGTGGCAACCAGGGAAAGAGAAAGGCAGGAAAGGAAAGAGGGAGAGAGAAAAAAAGAGCCCCACCGCCACCTCTCGCGTGCCGGGGAGAGGGCAGGGAAGCCGGTGTCAGGGTACCTAATTAAAGGAGAGCGCAGCTTTGCTCTAAAGAGACCAGAGGGTTCCGCTCGCTCTCGGGCTTGACATTAAGGAGCCGGGAGGACTCGGGCAGGAGCTCGAGAAGAAGGACTGAGCTTTGCTCGGTGTCCATTCAAAGGAAAAAGATTTTCCCTCCCTTTGAGTGGTGTTCGAGGGGAGCCTTCGGGCGAGTGGGGAAGCTTTTTGGTTTTCTTGTTTTTGTTTTTTCAAAGCATTTTTTCCCCAGATTACTATTGTTTTGTCAAGTGTCAGAGCCTCTCTGAAACTCGGACGGCTATTCGATCCACAGGAAGTTTATTCTCAGCCTCTTTTTTTCAAAGGAGGAAATAGCCGCAGAAGTTTCTCAAAGCGAGCTTTCTTAGCTGAACGTCCACGGCTCCCACTGACAGGGCTCGCTAGTTGGGTCTCCAGGATTATTTTTTCTCTCTACTCCCCCTGCCCCATTTTTCTTTGCGGACATCGATTCCGCTCCCCTTTCCCAAGGATCTAGGTTCCCCCCGCCCCCAACCGCCCGCTCTCGGGTTGAGAGGGGGAGGGCGTGTGGGAGGGCCCGAAGGGAGGGTCGGACTTTGGGGAGAGAGAGAAAGGGCCAGGCGGTCAGCTGGGGCCCGGCAGAAGTTCTGAGCGCGCCACTCCAGGGCTCATCACCGTCGACTTCAGGCTTCTCGCCTCTTCGTCCCCCCCCAGGAGCGTTTGGAAGCATTCGGCCTGGGGGTGGGGGGTGGGAAGGGTTTAAAAATACTGAGACTACCCGGAGAGGAGATCGTCGGGGGCGAGAGCGCTCCAGCAAGTGCGAGGCGGGGAGGAGGAGAAGGAGGAGGAGGAAGAGGAGGGTGGGGGAAAACAAACACCCTGTTTCCTCTCGGGCTCCCACCGCGGATCATGTACCAGGATTATCCCGGGAACTTTGACACCTCGTCCCGGGGCAGCAGCGGCTCTCCAGCGCACGCCGAGTCTTATTCCAGTGGCGGCGGTGGCCAGCAGGTAAGCAGGAGAGCTCGCTGACTTCCTGGATGCACCTGGCGGGGAGCGAGCCCTTCCTTTTCCTCTTTCCCTCCCTCCCCTCTCCTAGACAGCCTTTTTACTACCTTTCTTTTTTCTCTTTTGTCTTTGGGCCAAGAACCCCAACCCAATGCGTTTTTCCGGGTCTCGTTTCTTCGGACCTCTCTCACCCCCTTGCCTTTTTTTTTCCTGCAGAAAAAGGGGCGCATGCGGTAGATGTGAAGCCCTGACAATGATTGCCCACCTACTCCATCACCCCAACTCTTTCCCCAAATGGAATTGTTTTGTTCCTCCAAGACCCCATCCCTTTACATAAAATAACGTTATCCTAGCCAGCTAGTCTGCTAGCTTCTGGATGTTTTCCCCTGTCCTCACCCCAGAATTCCCACAGATGGACAGAGGAAGGCCTGGAAAACATCCACCTTCCCCCCAGAAGCCATAGCTTGATACCCGTGGGGATACCCCTCCCTCCCGTCAGCCATGTTTGTAGAGAGACCCCCTTGATAGAAGAGGTTGGGGTCAAGGAGATATTCTTTGGACTACTTCTAGTTGAGGAGCAGCATACTACAGAGGAAAGAAAGAGTGAGGGGCTGGGAACTGGATTCAGATCCCAGGTTGCCACTTTGTGCCTTTGTGATATGGGGCAGATAACTTCACCATTCTGGATCTTGGTTTCTTCAGATGTAAAATGTAGAGGTGGGACTAGACCTGGAAGGCTCCTTCCAGCTTTAGATGAACGATCTATTCAGTTATGTGCCTAGGTGAGTGAGGGTAAGTGACTAGAGGTCCGGGGCATGGCAGGAGTGAAAGGCTTATCATCAAAGAGTCTGACCCATGCTGAACTAACTAGCCTTTCCCCAAGGCAGTCTACACCAAAGGGATTCAGCCTGTGTCATGCCCACCTTCAGAGCCTCTCTCACTTCTCACCTCCTCTGTACAGTCTAATCCATTCCAGAAAAGGCCTGGCAGTGGACCTTTTTGTAGTCAACAAAGCTTTATTGAGGGGAGATAGGAGAGAAAAGTAGGGGAAAGGGGCTGTTGTAGCAAAGCCCAAGAGGTTTTTTGGGTGGTACTTGGAGCTGAAAAAGCACATAGTTGGTATATTTTTAAAGTAACTCAACTGGTTTGAAGTCAGAACAATTGTGTACATGGAGCTGTGCTGCCTATAAAAACCAGAAAGATAGTGGTGGTGAGGGGCCTCCATGGAATATTATCATCTTCACACAGACCTTTACATGTATGGGCTTGTCTTATGCATTGAATTAACTCTTGAGGCCCACCAAAATCCAGAGTAGCCTCTACTTCCCTAGGTTTTCAGATTTTCCTGAAGAGTTGTGGAGTACAGCCCAGAGGTTGCCATCCAAACCAGCCTTCTGATTTGAGATATATATGGAAGGGATTGCGGGAAGAACCCCAGAAAGTGGGTTAGGAGAACTCTGTCTTGGACTTGGTAGGGGGGAAGAGTGGAAACATGATGATTTTTTTGTACCTATGAAAGGATAATTTATTCCAAAGTGATATTCAGACCTGGTGGCACTCCACCCCTTAGCAGACCTATCCATGTTCTCTAATTCTACTTTCCCTCCTCTTCAAAACAACAGACACACACACACACACACACACACACACACACACACACACACACACACACACACACACCCCTTCCCTAGAATGTACAGTATAGTATTCTGAATACTGTGAACACTCAGTTGTTTTACTTAAGTCCAATAAAATTAAACTAGAATTTCACCTGAAAGAACTACACAGATTTATACCCTTGTCAAAAAGGTGCCATTGATTTCATGTCCATTTCTACCACTAGACTGGAATCATTTGCTCCCTCTGCCTTCCTTCCCTTTCCCTCCAATCTCAAATTCACCCAGCTCTTGAGCAGACCATCTTGGAATCCTACCTATTTGGTTTTTCCTCATTTCTTCCCTATCTGTTTTTCCTGTTGTTTGAGTGGGGACAATCATTTTCAGTTTTACAGTCACTTTGCTAAACCTATTTCTGACCTAGTTGGGATGGGATGAGAAGTTAGGGCAGTCTAAGAATCATTACCAGCTGGATAATGCGTGTCACTGAGGCCTTGGAGCCCATGCTATAAATTGAAGCAATGCCTTGCTGTGGTTCAAAATCCAACAGGGAAGCAGCAATAAGAAGGAGGAAGGGAAATGACTCCAGCAGAGCATAATGGAGACTCATTAGCTAAACAGCAAGCAAGTGTTGGCTAATTCCTAGCATGCTGTAACACATGAAGGTTTTGCAATTGATAATAACCTGGTATACTGCTTCTTTCATATGGCCTGCCAGTTCTGCTCAGCCATCCGAAGTCTGAGGCGCCTTTCAAACCAGAGAGATTTTCAAGGTAATTCGGGCATTAGACAAGCTCTGGAGCCACCCTCTCCTTTTATAGTTCTGGAGGATTTTTTTTTTTTGGGTCTGGTCACTAGGGTTTTTTCCATCAAGGTTGCAGCTTCTGTGCAAAACCGTATTGAAGGTAGGGAGTGGTTACTGGGCTGGTCTTAGTTACTTCACAAGTAGGTGCTAGGGCCCTTTCAGAGACACAAGCTGGCAAGGCTCATGGTAAATGACTGTAGGTCAGAGAACCCGACATCCCTTTATTTCCCCTAGTTTCCTTTAGTCTGGGATATGAATGGTGGGAAAAGGATGGACAGCTACCCCCTTTCTGGCAGTCTCAGCAGACTGGATCAACTGAGTTGGGTGCTTCCTTTCCAAGGAAGTCTCCCTCCAGCTACATTTTCCTAGCCCCTTGCTTCTCGGGGCACAAACATGTTGCCCTAACAAAAACAGCAATCCTTTTCCACTCATCTCCTTCAAAGTGCTTGGGTTGACTTAGCACAGGACCATGCGGGAGAGTGACATTTTTTCCAGAGAACTTTTTTTTTAAACTTCTACTCTAGAATGTGGCTGGAACTTGAAGCATGAAAAATATTTCCTGCTCCAGTTCATGGTTTTATCCCCCAAGATTCCTTGTCTGTGATTCTTTATCTCTGCCCCCCATCCCATTTATATATATATATATATATTTTTTTTTAGGGGATTTTTTTCTTCTTCTTCCTCCCTTTCCTAGGAAAACACCTCCCAGATCTGTATGCTTTTTCTGCCTCCCTTCTCAACACTTACGGTCTCTGGGAGGGAGCATTACGCAATCTAGTCAGTTACACAAACATAGGTTATTTCATAACTTGTTTTCATCAGCTGGGGCCCCTCTTTATTAAAAAAAACACACAGAGACACATAAAAGACAACAAAAACAAACACCAGAACTTTTTCAAGGTTGACCATTTCTCAGATAACTTTGGATAATAAATCAAGGGCACTAGAGTCCTGTTTTCCTGTCAAGGAATACTAAAATCAATCTCCTATTCTCACAAAGTCACCCTTCTCCTCCTCCCCCTCAATCCCCTCAGCCCATGCATGCACGAACACACACAATATTTCCCTGGGAGTGAACTTTACCAACAGTACCAGGCTGGGACATTCCTAAGTTCAAACAACTTTACCAGAAATGACTGAGATTCCCAAGGCATCTCCAGCCATACTTCTTGAGTGCCCCCTAGGGGGCACTCTTAAGAACATCCCTGGAAATGTCTTCCTTGGAATTCCAAGCTTTAAACTTGACTTTCAGAGCTCTTGTAATCTAGTTTTTAGAGGGAGATAAATACCACTATGTTTACTCTGCCCTTAATTGGGAAACTGTTTTGTATTTGAACTGTATCTCCCTATGAAAATGTATTTTTAGGTTGAAGGCACCTGGTTGAAATAGAGATTTCTCTCATTTGGGTCACCAAAATGTGTGTGGGTACTATCACTCAGTTTCCACTGTTAGTCTCCCAATGACGCTGAACTAGGGACACAGAAATTTTTTTCCCCTGAGTTTGGCGATGGTGGTAGTGAAGGTGCATTGTTTGTGCCTTGATCAGAAAAATGTTATAAATCAGGATCTGATAATGATGTTGTCAAAGGAATTTAGTCTGTTCTGTTTATTTGGTGGAACTTAGCTTCACTTTATAATCAAAGTGATAAATGTAGTTGTATAGAGTGAGGGCTTCAGTCTTCCAAGCTGAAATCTGAATTAATTTTCATTACTTGGCTCCCCTCCTGTTGAGCACCATCTTGCTTCTCTAAGTAGTAAATCAGAACTTTGACCTCCGGATGTGGTTTTCAGAGCAGCCCTGGGTGGGGGGAGTTGGCATTCCCTTAATCCACTGATGCCACCTTGTTCCATATGGCATGCAGCACATTTTTTTGGATGATATTTGTTGGGGGCAAGGGGGTGGCAAAGAAAGGAAACAGCAATAAATTCTTAGCCTTTGAGGGTAGATTTCATCTTTGAGGGTGCTCTCAAACCTTTGGAAGTTGGTGAAGAAGGAGAGTGTTCAAGATCTAACAGGCAGTCTCTGTTCAAAAAAATGAACTATAGAAATACAGGTAATGGGGAATAGAAAGTTATC
>CM053769.1:263647108-263761326 GCA_028658325.1 Potorous gilbertii | reverse complement strand
CAAAGATGAAATAATGTCTTCCTTCCTCAACAAGCTTCTATTCTGTCTATTAAGAGATCCTATAGGTTAGACATTACAATATTTACAGAGGCTTAGGTGGAAACATCAGGAGCATGAGGTTTTCTGGTTATTCTTCACTCCTGAAGGCTAGAAACTTGGGGCAAAGGATTCCAACCCCTCTGGGCTTCTGTTCCATGAAGATAATATGTTGGGGTTGTACAGGATGACTTCTAAGGCCTCTTCTAGCTCTAAATTCTATGGTACTGTAATTTCTCCTTTCTCAATTGCATCCCTGAAAGATATTGAATTCTTCCTATAATGAGGAGCCATCTTGTTTCCCTTATTTTTAAAATAGATTTCTTCATAAAGCATAGCACAAAAAAGCATTACACTGTGATACAGCAGGGGCAGGGTAGAGACAAAAAGAGTGAGTGCTCTTCCAAATACTCTGGCTATGGGACTTTGGACAGACTTCTCTCAAGGTCCCCAGGAACTCTCTAAGACTATATATTGCTCATTTGTACCAGTAGAAGGATTTTTCCACACTGGGAGTTTCACACACCAATGAAATTGAAGATTTGAATATTTTTATTATAGTCTGCATTTCTTGGAGAATGGGATAGGAGATAAAGAGCATTTTATACCTATGAAGTTTCTCAAGAGAAAGAATCTCCCAAACAACCTCTATGAGGATGGATAAATGAATGCATGGAAATATGACTAGATGAGTCAAATGATACAGTATGTGTATTCTGGTACAGATGAACAGAAAGGTGACAAGTATGGAGTCTGAAAGTAGAAAGAGCTGTCCCAGGACCCTCTCCCACAATGCTAATCCTTCAACCCAACAGGGGTCCATCCTTTTAGGAAAGTGATATGTTCTAAAGGCTTCTCTCATTGGTCGTTGGCCACAGGCTTCTTGCACCTAGGGGAATGATTGATAGCTGTGAATCCCAAACCTCTCTGAACACCCAGGCAGAAGGCCCTTCTGCTGAATACCACGACAGCTTGCCTGGGTGAGGTGCAGAGAGTGCCTGGTTGTGTGCATACTGATGGGCTGCTGCATCTATTTTAAAGTCAGCTTTGGATGTGTTGACAGCCTTATTTCTCTGTCACATTCCTATAGTTGGGCTGCAGACTGGAATGGAAAGACTCGTGCCCAGGCAGGATTCCTTTGCGTCATGGATGCAGCAGATTTTGTTTAAAGCCTCTGGGTCAGTCCCATCTTGGGTCCTGCCTCTTTCTGGTTTTCTCCTCTTGGTACCTTCTCCTCTTCTTTTGCTCAGATTTGCTTCTCATCTTAATCTCAATTTTATTTTGTATGTCTCTCTTTTTTCTTTGTCTTAGAAATTCCGGGTAGATATGCCAGGATCTGGCAGTGCCTTCATCCCCACGATCAATGCCATTACCACCAGCCAGGATCTCCAGTGGATGGTGCAGCCCACAGTCATCACCTCCATGTCGAATCCATACACCCGCTCCCACCCTTACAGCCCACTGCCAGGCCTAGCCTCAGTCCCGGGACATATGACTCTTGCAAGACCTGGGGTAATCAAAACCATCGGCACCACCGTGGGCAGGAGAAGGAGAGATGAGCAGGTAAAATACAGACTTGTGAAAATGAACCAGGCAAGGGAGCTTAGAAAATCTTGTCAGGGTGGGCATTTTTCCACAGAGATGGAGAAGATGGAGCTGGGACACCTACAGCTTATTAACAGAGTTCTTGACTACTGTGGATAGAACACTGGACTTGGAGTTAGGAAAACTTGGGTTTGAATCTGTCCTCAACCACTTATTAGCTGTGAGACCCTGGGCGAGTCACTTCATTTGAAACCAACTTAGTTTGTAAAATGGAGCAAAAATCACAGATTCAGATCTCAGTATTTTAATTGTTATCCCACATTCATTTCCTGGAGGATGAGACAGAAGAACATTTTATATGTAGGAAATTGTCAGTAGTGCCTTTGATAGAATTGAAAGAACACCAGCTCTGAAGTCAGAGGACCTGGGTTCAGATTCTGTCTCTGATGTTTCCCCTTTGTCCTTGGGTAATTTGCCTGGGCCTTATGTTCCTCATTTATAAAATTAAGGGCTTAGATTAGATGGCCTCTTGAAGTCATAAGATGATAGACTTTGAGATGGAGGAGATCCCAGAGGCTCTCTAGACCAAATCATTAATTTTACAATTGAGGAAACTGAGGCCTGAGGAAGTTATTTGACTTGCCCAATGTCATACAAATGGTCATTGTCAGAGTGGAATTTTCACCCTCATCTTCTGACTCTCTGGCTGATGGGTATTGGTTCTGTGAACCTATGATCTGCTGGGAGCCATTGGTCATGCAGTTCAAAGCCATCACAGCAGGCTGTCTTTCTGCTTTGAGTGGTTTGACTTCAGCATCCCAGTAGGATGACATCAACCATTTGAAGGAGGAGATAGAGTAGATACTCTATGAGTATGCCTCTGAGGGGGACTCAGGACTCATAAAATGATGGACATATCCACCTACTGGAGCCCATGCTTTTTAGAGGGGCTGGCTAGCCCTCGAGTTTGGCTTGTCAGTTGAACTGGGCTTGGTGGGTAGGCAGAGGGCAGAGTCCTACAGTGTCTCCATGCCTCTGGAGGATCCAGGAAGTGGTCACTATTGAGCATTTATGGAGCTCTTAGAGAACTCAAAGTGTGTGTCAGGCTGTTTTATGAGCTGCTTTCTAAGTATCCTTATGAATGGGGTCAGCATCAAATTTTCCATGTTCTAAAGGAAAAGGAGGTACAGGATCAGGGGATAAGTTTTACACATTGTTTAACATGTTTGTTACCAGATTTGGATCTGCTACTGTGACCAGTGACTGGAAGGACCCTGAGAAGTCATCCAGTCTCTATCTCTGTCATTTTATGGGTAAAGAAAGTGAGACCCCTGGAGGGGAAGTGATTCATCAGAAGAGACACAGACAGCGTCAGAGTAGGGATCCTTGCCCCCCCCCACAATTCTCTCTTTTCACTGATGAATATTCTAATAGTGCTCAGAGTAAAATATGATTGAGAAGAGTGCTTGTTCTGGGGTTTGGGAACCTAGGTTCAAATTTTGCCTTTGACATTTACTATGATTTTGACCAGGGGTGGGGAACCTGTTTCCTCCTTAGGTGTGGCCTTTTGACAGAGTCCAAGTTTTACTGAACAAATCCTTTTATTAAGGGGATTTGATCTGTGAAATTTGGATTCAGTCAAAGGGCCACACTTGAGGACCTAGAGGGTCACATAAGGCCTTGTTCCCCACCCCTGCTTTTGACCTTGAATAAGTCACTTGACCTCAGGGAGCCTCAGTTTCCCCATTTGTAAAATGATGCCTTTGTTTTAGCTGCTATCTGAGGTACCTTCTAGCTCTGAATATATGATCTTATGATGAAAGAAAAAAATATTTTCCATTCAGTTCATTCCAGAGGCAATGTGGCATAGTGGCTAATATTAGACATGGCACTGGGACTCAGAATCCAGTCTAGCCTCCCATTAGCTGTATGCAACTTTGACCAACTCTCCTAATCTCTTTGATCCCCAGTTTCCTCATTTCTAAAAAAAGGCTAAAATAGTGTCTGCCTGACAGGGTTGTTATGAATATCAAGTGAGAAAACATATATAAAAGACAGTAAGAAAACCAGCATTGATTAATTGCCTACTGTGTGACTAAGTGCCACACTGGGCTAAGTGCTTTACAAATACTACCTCCTTTGATTCTCACAACAGTTCTAGGAGGTAGGTACTATTACTATATTCACTTTACAGTTGAGGAAACTGAGGCAGATAACAGGTCAGTGACATACAGCTTGTAAGTATCAGAGGCCAGATTTGAACTCAGGTCTTTCTGACTCGACCCTGTGCTCTAGTCACTGTGCCAACTAACTGCCTCTGAAATGCTTTGCCAACTTTAAAGTACTATGTACCTATGAGGAAATATTATTATTCAACAAATATTTCTTAAGTATTGACAATGTGCAAAGTACTGTGCTGGATACTAGAGATATGAAGCTGCTGCCTTCAGGAAGCTTATATTCTTTGAGGGTAATATATTTTTGTTGTTTAGTCCTTCAATCATGTCCTACTCTTCATGACCCCATGAACCATACTGTCCACGGGGTTTTTCTTGGAAAAGTTACTGCTCCTGCAGATCAAAGCAAACAGAGGTTAAGTAACTTGCCTAGGGTCACACAGGTAGTGTGACTGAGGCTGGATTTGAATTCAGGTCTTCTTGACTGCAGGCCCAGTACTCTCTCTGAGCTACCTAACATAACATATGCACAGATAAATAAATGTAAATTAATTAAAATAAAGAGAGAGAGAGAACATCCATAATTAGGCTGGGGTTGAGAAAGGTTCCACGGAGGAGGTGATATCTGAGTTAGGCTCTGCAGGAAGAAAGGGATCCTGAAAGGTAGAGAGGAGGTGAAGATTTCTTCTAGGCATAGCTTGTATAAATGCCACCCTGGGAGACAAAGGCTTGGAGGCCCTGCTCCCCAGTGGAGGCACCTTTCCTTTGAAGCCTGGCCACATACCTCTCAATCTGGTTCCTTGTCACATTGTATTCCCACTACTAACTTGTACAGTCATCCCTACCTGGCAGACTAGTGCACCTCCTTGAGATGCCCACTCTGCTAATCAACGTCCTCTTGGAAAAGGATCAACTCCAGGGCCTTCTTCACTCTGAACAGCTTATAAATCTGTCCTTTCATTCAGAGGGGAAGAGTGGTCACCTGGCCGTTATCATCGATGGTTTCAGTGTTATTTGGAATTGTAGAGCTTCTTTCTCCCAAGAGACCAGTACTTTCCTAGGAGATCATATATGTATCCCAGCAGGATTATAGGGAGAGCAGCCAGGTGGTGCAATAGATAGAGTGCCCGGCCTGGAGTCAGGAAGATGAGTCTTTCTGAATTCAAATCTGGCCTCAGACACTTACTAGCTATGTTAAGTTACTTAACTCTGCTTACCTCAGTTTCTTCATCTGTAAAATGAGTTGGAAAAGGAAAGGGCAAACCACTCCAGTATCTTTGCAAAGTAAACCCCAAAAGTCACATTTTAGAAGGGGCATTCCTAGGATGGTAATTAGCATGGTCAAGGACCTCAAGATCGGCATTGTTTGAAAAAACTGGGGATGGGGGAAGGGGAGAAGAGAAAATTTGACTGGGGGAAGTGATATACCGATAGCTGGCTTCAGTTATTTGTAACAGTAGACTTGTTGACCCCCAGTGGGAAGAACTGGGAGCAAAGAGAAGTTCTAGTAAGGGAGGTATTAATTTAGTGGAAGTAAATTAGAGCTAGCTACTAGATATGTCCAAAAGTGGGTGGGTAGCTTTGAGAAGCAGTGGGTTTCCCCTCACTTTTGGAGGTAGTGAGTTCTCCCTCACTAGAGGTCTTAATCAAAGTCTTAGATGAAAACTTGGCTCGAGATGTGGTAGCAAGGCTTCCTGTTCACACTGTACTTTGTGGCCCTGACTTTCTTTTGAGTTCAGACTTTTTTGTATTTCTGTGATCTATTATAGTAATTAAACCCTGTGCGAGTCAGACAGAGTGGCCCATATTAATCAGCCTTCATTCACTAAGTGCCCTGATGTTTCCAGTGAGGTCTCTTATAATGGAGCCACCCTTTAGGAGCAGCAATCATAATAATGTCTCCTATTAATATGCTTTTCTCCACGGACCTCAAAAGATTTTACAGACTTTGGTGAGCCAGACTCTCCCAGGACATAAATGACCCCAGGGATGAGTCAGGCACCCTGGGAGAGTCATTGACTCCTTAAGGCTGCAGGGGACCATGGCAGGAAGATGCTGAATGGCATTCGTCTCCTCTCTGTGAGTGATGCCTAGCTCACACTAATATCCTAATACAATCTGACTGGAGGCTTTTATTTGTTTGTGAGAGGAAGGAAGGAACAAGAGGCATTTTCTGATGATCCGTCATGAGCCAGGAACTCAGCACCATCAGTCATCAGGACTGGTAGGCAGAGAACTGAGTTCTGGTCCCAGCTCTGTTCCTAACTGAGTGGGTGACATTGAACAAGCCTGTTCACTTACTCAAGCCTCAGTTTCCTCATCTGTAAAGTGAGGGGATTGTTTAGCAAGAATTTGTAAAAAAAAATTAATAATAATAAACAAACAGAAAAGAATTTGTTAAATACTTCGTAAGTGTCAGGTGCTGAAACTACAAAGTCAAAAACAAAATGTTACCTGCTTATATCCTACTGGGAGAAGACAACATGGTTGTGTTGGGTGATATCTGGGGTCCTTTACAGATTTGTGGTTCTATTCGAAGACCAAAGATCTAGAACCAAGACTGACCCCGGAAGCCATATAATCCAAACTCCTCATTGTACAAGTAAGAAAAGTGAGGCTTAGAGAGGTTAAATGACTTACCCAGATTCACCCATATAGTGTGCAGTCTGAATTGGGATTTGAACCCAGGTTTTCTGACTTCAGAGTCCTCTCTTATCTCTATTTTTCTGTCCTATCCTGTCCCATTCCGTCTTGTCTGTCCTTTCTCATACAGTTTTCCATTCCATTCCATCTCATCTAATGAAGTTTCCTTGCCTCAAAGTCAATAGCTTTTCTGCTAGGCTCAGTTTCCTCTTGACCACCCCAGGAAGCATAAGAGGGGATCCACAGCAGAGGAAATGCAGTTCCATCCTGGATATCAGTGAGCCTCTCTTTCCCTAAAACGTAACAAACTCCAGGAAGAAATGAATGTCAGCTCATTAACAAAATCCCCAGGCCCTTGTACCTGGCACCACGGAAGGAATAGCAAATCTGAAGTCAGTTATTCCCTTGGTGACCTTGGGCATGTTACCTTTCCCTGACCCTCAGTTTCTTTGTCTGTAAAAGGGAGGGGTGGAACTATATGGTTGGAGCAAAGTTCCTTCTGGTTCCACTTCTGGTGTCCTAGGATCCTAGCGCCCTATGGGAGGGGCACTTCAGCAGGAGCCGGGTCTGGCACCTGCTTGTGTTCCAGGAGCTTGTTTTCGAGAGGCCTGGGGCTCTGAGGGGAGGGTGCGTGCAGTGTGTGGGTGGGTAGGGCTGTAGTGCTGACACACACACGCTCTGGCAGTGTTGATCTCATGTTCCCTGGATACTTCCTATGTTGACAGCTCCCACAACTTGCTTCTCACCTCCCAAGACTGGGGTTTTGGAAGGAGGGGGAGGGGAGGTTAGGAACAGGCATGGAGACTTCTAGGCCAGGCTTCTTCCAGGATCTAGGGGTGCTGGGAAGGAAAAAACTGAAATGATAGTGAAGACGCTAGAACATTTCAAGGGTGTATTGTTTTGTTGGTGTAGAGGTAATCCCTTCACCAACCCAGATGGCAACTTCTCTCTTATTTGGTAGATAGATGGTCTTTGAAACTTGCTGGGGTAAGAAACCAAAACCTCATCTGATATCTGGTCTGGGGATGAGCCCCTATCTATGTTTAGCTACAATGGTGCTCACACAACGCTTAAAACATGGTGCCCAGTCATGGTAATAAAATAAGTGATAATTTATTTGGGACCAGACCTATGATTTCACGGGTGTAGGGAAACTCCCAGGAATTCCTACTATCCCACAATATATTGGCAACAATTCTGTAGTTAATGGTTTCAGAGGACCAAGTAAATGATTTGCCAGTGTCAGAGGCAGGATTTGAAAGCATGTCTTCTTGCCACTCTCCACAATGCCATGATACCTCTCTAATAGTAATAATAATCTCACATGTATTTGTGTCATATGTGTATATAAACACACGTGTGTCTATATACATATACCTGTGCACACACAACTTTGTAGTTTACAAAGGGCTTTTGTATCTGTCATCTCATTTGATGTCATACTCAAAAAGGTGGACGTTTGCAAGAACCTGAGGAGATAAACAGCTCTGAGTCTCTTTTGAGGAAGCTTTGGGCCAAGCCATGTTACAGTCATGTGTCTGTGTGATCTGGTGAGAACATTTTGCTACCTTCTGTACAATCCCTAAATAAGGCCAGTATTGAAGAATTAAGAACATAACAATAACGTTCCTGGGGCTACTAAACTTGTTTTAACCTAATTCCCCCAAAAGTTGCCAACCTCACATAGAATACCAGATGAATACCAGGACTGAGTATTTTGAGACATCTGGTGATGCCCCTCAAAGCCCCTTCTAGGTCAACCTCTAGTGCCAGAAGAGGCACTCCCACAGGGTGATGAGAATTCTACTGTAACCTGGGCCCACATTCTTACCTCAGACCCTTCATGTACTATCATGATAGAATCCCAGAGGTAGAAGAGACCTTAGAGGTCATCTAGAAAAAGTTTTGTTTAATCAATTAATCAACAAGCATTTATTAGGTGCCTGCTGTGAGCCAGACTCTATGCTAGGTAGTGGGGACACGAAGTCAAAAATGCAACAGCCCCTGTCCTCAGGGAGAGTTAACCCTCTGCTAGGGAAGCAACACGTCTATTAATGAATATATATATTGAATAAATACCAAATACCCACCAGTTAGTTTAGAGACAGAGGGCCCTAGCAGTTGGATGATCTCAGTGAGCTGAGTCTGCAAGGAAGTGAGATGAGATAGGGGAGGGCACAAACAGATGGTCAGTTTAAAGTAGGAGGAGGAGCAAAAAGGCCAATTTGAGTAGAGGGTAGTCCTGGGGAGGGGGGCATGTTTCACAGAACTTTAAAGATCACAGAGAAAAGTTAATTTGCAATCCTGGAGCTTGCTGACTATAGGAGTTTGACATGGTCAGATCTGCCCTTGAGGAAAATTAGCTTGGCAGCTTCGTGGTGGTTGGATGGGACAGAGGAGAGGCATCAATTAAGGTTGTTGGAATAATCCAGGTGAGAGGTGATGAACGCCTGTACCAAGATGGCGGCTGTGGCCATTGAGACTGGGGAGAACAACAAATATGGAGATAGAATCAACAAGATTTGGCAGCTGATTGTGTGTGAGTGAGGAAGCCAGGGTAGCACTGAGGTCATGAACCTCAGAGACTGGCAGGATGGTGAGGATTGAGGGAATACTCCAAATGGTCATGCCATGTATGGAAAAAGTACCCAACTGGCCGGTAGAAGACCTGGGTCTGAACCTTTACTCTACCAATTACTAATTGTGTCATCTTGACAAGTCACTTGACTTAACTTGGCCCCAATGTCTTTGTCTATAAAATAGGGATAAAAAGACCTGTCCTGCCTGCCTGACGGGGCTGGTGTGACTTGCATCCAAATGAGATGATGGATAGGACAACCCTGTATAGTAAACTTTAAAGTGCTCTAAATGGAGGAGGCAGTGTGGTACAATGGAAAGAGCCTTGATTTGGGAGTCAAAGGATTTGAACTCATATGCTGTGACTTGCAAGCTGAGTGACTATGGGCAAGTCCCTTTGCCTCTCTGGGCCTTAGTCTTCTTATCTGTACAATGAGGGGGAGAGTTGGATTAAAAGACTAAAGTTCCTTCTAGCTGTAAGTCTAGGAGCTTATGGTCTAGTGTATGTAAGGCATTATTGCCATTGCAATTATTTTTTATTCTCATTCTTGTTAGACCCCACTGACAGTTTGTTTGGGGAGGCTCATAGTCAGATTGACTGCTAGGGGATAGATTTTTTTTTTTACTGTAAATATTTGCTATTCTAGTAAAAAGCAAAAGTATATGTGGAGAGTAGGGGTGGGAGTGGAGCTTAGCCATAGCAAACCCTTAGGCAAAGCTGATTGTTGCTGAGTCATTTCAGTGATGTCTGACTCTTGGTGACCCTATTTGGGGTTTTCTTTGCAAAGATACTGGAGTGATTTGCTGTTTCCTTCTCCGTCTTATTTTACAGATGAGGAAACTGAGGCAACAGGGTTCAGTGATTTGCCCAAGGTTATACAGCTAGTAAGTGTTCGAGGCTGGATTTGAACTCAGGTCTTCCTGACTCCAAGCCAGAGTTCTATCCACTACACCATCTAGCTGCCCCTATGGGTAATTGGAGAGCCAGAGAGTCAAATCAGCAAGTGACACAACAGGCTACTTAAGCTACACATTTGAGAAGGCTGCTGTAGACTAGGGGTCCAGTGCTTCTGGCTGATGTTAGTGTTGTGTCTTCTCACTTCCTCACACTGTGTGCATCACTCTCTTCCTTCCTCTGTACCTTACAGAGTGCTTTCATGTCCAGGCAATGGCCTTACATGTTTTCTAGGAGATATTTTTGACTGATGGAGGTAGAGGGATGCAGTTTAGTTCCATCAGTTCTGGGTCTTTGAGGTCTCTGTCTGAATGAGGATGATAAGGTTATGTACATAGATCATGGATTGCACAGTGGAATATAGGCTTCTGGTGAACAGAAGCTGGATTGTCTTTGATTCTTCAGTGCTTCCTGCAATGCTTGGCACATGGTAGATGCTCATTAAATGTCTGCTGAATTGACTTTGTTCTATGGGGTCATCAGTTAACTGGCCATATCCTCTGATGCATTGGTCAGTCTTATTGCAGAAGACCGTTGAAATTAAGGATCCAGAAAATTGTGGGGACTATAACATAGCTTTTTCTTTTTCATTCTTCTAAACTATCAGAGAACTGAGCCTTGGGCTAGATGTTTGGTTCAGCATATTCAATCAATGAGCATTGATGAAGCACAACGTATGTGCAAAGCCCTGTACTAGGTGGGTTCTGGAAATACAAAGTCAAAATGAATTCTCTGCCTTCAAGGAACTTATATTCTTAACGAAAACAACCATCAAATAGCTATTGAATGCTTTTGTGTTTATATCATAGTCATTTCTATAAATGTTTCTCCTCCCCTTCTCCCATGGGACCCTTTGTCATAATGAAGAAAAGCAGTTTGCATGTCTTGCAGTGTAGAGGTGATTCTACTTCTGTAATCCACCCACCTTTTTTTGGAAAGTGGAGGGAGCTTCATTAGCTTTCTAAGGAGTTTACGTTCCAGTGGGATGGCTGTCAGAATGGACGCTATTCTACATCCTTTGACCAGAATGCCAGATGGTTGCTGCGGGTGGGCAGTAGTCTCACACATCCAGTGACGAGGGAGGATGATTCAGGTTCTTAGAGGTCACTAAATTGTGGCCACATCCCTTGAAAGCAACATCCCCAACAAGGTTTGGCACCTTAGCAGAATGTTTTACTCAGTGAATATTTGTTGATTAAGTGAGATCATGTATGCAAAGCATTTTATTGACTTCAAAGTAGTATATAAATATCAGCTATTATTATTAATATAAACATTATTATTATATTAATTTAAAAGCTGTTATTTAATCATGTCAAACTCTTTGTGACCACATTTGGAATTTTCTTGGCAAAGATACTGGAGTGGTTTGCCACTTCCTTCTCCAGCTCATTTTTACAGATGAGGAAACTGAGGCAAACAAGGTTAAATGACTTGCCCAAGGGCACATAGCTAGTGAGTGTCTGAGGCCAGACTTGAATTCAGGAAGAGGAGTCTTCTTGGTTCCAGGCCCAGCACTCTATCCACTGAACCACCTAGCTGCCCTGGGAACATAATAGGTGTGCCATAATAGAATCATAGATCTGGTGCTAGAAAGGACTGCAGAGACCTTGAGCTCCAATACTTCCATTTTACACTTGAGAAAACTAAAGTGTAGGCAGGTTGTAGATTTCCCAATGTCAGAGGTAATAAGGGACAAAGGTAAAAATTAGAAACCATTGCCTCTGACTGACTCCAGATCCGGCACTCTTTACAACATAGCTTCATTTGAGTTGAATCACGCATATCTAGGACTATTTCCCAGAGCATGTGACAGATCCTCTCAGGTGAGGGTCTAAGGAAGATAGTGTCACAAGGTCCTTTCTGACCTTCCTGACACATTGCCCATGTGCTGGACCCGGTTGGACAAGGAGAGAGTCCTTATGTTTTTCTTTCTCCTCCAGGGATTCCAAGGCTAGGTTCCTCATCCACCAAATGAGAATAATGAATCTGCCAGGGATGACATGGGTGCTGGGAGGGCTAATTAGCTAGTTTGGAAGAAGCTGCTTATGCAGGTGGGGTGAAGCCAGGCAATGAGTGGAAATCTCTCCAATAGGCATTTCCAGCTTTTACTCTTTGTTCTTGGCAAAGCATCAGGGGCTGACATGACAAAATATGTCATCTTGCTACACATCTGGCAAATTCCAGGGTCCATTTCTGCCTCAGAGAGAACAGACTCTGTTTTCTTCAGTATTGTACATGTCCCTCCTTGTGTGTCGTTGCTTAATGAGGTACTTACTCCTGTGAGCTGTGAACTGTGGTCTCAGCTTAAACTTCTCTCCCAGTTGAACCTCAGTCTAGCTCCCTTCCTATGCATATTCTCCTGATTTCTACCTGGTTTAAAATATTGTCTTCTGAAAAAACATTCTCGAGATTGCCCTGATTCTTATCATTTGTCACTTCCTTATTTTCTCCTCTCCTTTCTGTGCACACGTCTAGCTGTCTCCTGAAGAAGAAGAGAAGCGAAGAATTCGGAGAGAGCGGAACAAGCTTGCTGCGGCCAAGTGCCGTAACCGACGCCGGGAGTTGACTGAGAAGCTGCAAGCGGTAAGAATTGTTACTGGTGGTGAAAGACACCAGGCTCACTGCTCTGACACCTTGTCCTCTCTAGACCTCTGGAATCTGTCAATCCTAAAAGCAAGTGATAGCATGGACCTACTCTAATATAAAAATTTCCAGCCTGCAAGAGCCAGTGTAAGTCTGATTCTATCCCTGGTCATCCTGCTGTCCAGAATTTAGTCTCCTCCACTTCTAAATACCTCAGATGTTAGGGGCTAAATCTAGTAGATCTTCTCTCCTAGTCTAAGATCAGTAAAACGATGTTTTCCCTAAATTCCATAGTTTGGGTTCCATTTTTGACAAAGATGAGTCATATTCTATGACTGTGCACCTTAAATTCTTCATGTCCTTTGTTGGAATGAACTTCCTAACCTCACCCCACACCATGTCAAATGAGCCTTTCTCTGTGGTCTTGCTACTTCCATTCTGACCTTGTGAGTCACTCTCTCTAGCTCCTTAATCACCCAAGTTCTTTGGTGTCCATGACCTTTCCCTCCCTGACCCTTGATCTGACCAGTCTCAACATCATCCCATTTAAAGAGCCTATAACTCAACCCCCTAAGAAGAGATAATAGAAGATCTGAATTGGATCCAAATCCTTCTAGCCTTATTCAAAGATGTCTATGGAAAGGAGAGTACATCCTGCGTACATCTCTTTTGACATGAGAGATGCTCTTACACATGAACAGCACTCTTTTTTAGTTTACCAGGAGGCAAAGAATCTATAGCAGGAAGGGATGGAGCAATCTACCAACCTTCTCATTTCACAGATGAGAAGTCCTAGGTTCAGAGACTTGAAGGACTTGCTCAGAATTACAGAGATAAGAAGTGGGAGAGTCAGACTGTGAACCCATGTCCTGAGTTCAAATCTAGAGTTCCATCTACGTGGGCTCTTCCTGGAGTCCATGGGGCCCTTCAATGATGACTCTTTCCCAAATGAGTTCAGCAGTGTTGAATTTTCAGGTTTAGAGGGCAGGGCTATTATCAGAGATTGCATGAGGGTGCTTTTTTCTTCAAATCCTAAGTGAGTGGGCAAATCCACGATAACAGATCCACAAAAATAGGCAGAGAAGATGGGGAGGGGATGAAGAAAGTGATGAGGCAAGAGTGGAATCATATCATTTAGGATCATTGGATCAGAACTCCAGAGCTTGAAGATTCAGAAGCCATTGAGTGCAAAACCTTAATGTGAAAGATGAGGTCCAGGGCAGGTTATATGATTTGCCCCAGATCACATGGGAGGCAGAGATGATTAGTCTTTATCTTGGTATCTGGACATTGTTTTTACTGGTATTTGAAAACTTTCCACTTTCCCCACAAATCCTAATTAAGTTAATTCATAAAATCATAGATTTAGAGCTGGAAGGAGCCTTAAGACCCATCTAGCCCATCATTTTACACATAAGAAGACTTCGGTCCAGAGAGCATAAGTCACTTACCCAAAGGTCACAAAGGTAATAGTTTAGCAAGAGTGACATTAGACTCCAGAGCCCCCATTGCTTCGATTTAACAAATATTAATTAAGCACCTGCTAGAGCCTGAGGCTGCAAAGACCAAAACAAAACAATCGTTGCCCTCAGAAAGTTGATATTCTCCTGATCCTCAGAAAAGCCTGCCCCTCCAAAGCCTAGAGTAACCCTTACAAAGTCCCCATGTTCCTCTTGAGGTCATGCACCTTGCCCCTCCCTTCCCCTCACAAGTCCCTTGGCCACATCCTCCACAGGAAACCTCTCATGAGCCCATGACGCTTGTCAGACTCTTGAGGCAGATGGAAACTTTTCTCCTATAGCTGTCCTTCACGTCCTGCTTTGTTTGACTGTTGTCATACCCTTCCTTAAATAGGAGTTTGTGCCGGGTGGAGGTAGGGGGCAGCATGTAGAGAGAGGAATAGGTTGGTATTTACTCCCTTAGAAATTTTGTCTTATATCTTATCTGGCTATATGATTTACCCTGAAATGTGAAGAACAAAAGTTGACTCTGGAAATCTTGAGACCCAATTCTGATGGAATTGGGGAGGAAATGAAGGGAAGGGGAAGAGAATAAGCATTGATATAGCACCTACTGTATGTCAGGCACCAGGCTAGGTGCTTTTAACAAATATTATGTCATTTGATCTTTATAGCAACCTGAGAGGCAGGTGCTACTATTATTTCCATTTTACAGTTGAGGAAACTGAGGCAAACAGAAGTTAAGCAACTTGCCCCAAGGTCACTAAGTGTGTGAGGCTGGATTTGAATTCAGGTCTTCCTGATTCCAGGTATCGCACTCTATCACAGCTGCCTGATTGAAAGAGAAAGTGAATTTGGGTTTGAGGATAGTAGTTGGGAGAGAGGATGAAGCATAGGAAGAAAAGAGTAGATTCCCAGGAGATACTGGTTTTTCAATTCTCATTTTAAATATGCTGAGCTTGTGATGTACATGGGACATTAAAATGGAGCTCCCTCTATAACATATACTACTGCTAGTACCTTGGGAAAGTCAGTCATCCTTCCTAGGGCTCAGTTTCCTCATTTGTAAAATGAAAAGATTGGACTGGATGTCCCATGAGGTCCCTTCTATCTCTAAAACTATGGTCCTATGACCTCATTCAATAAAGCATCTCCACATACTGGCTTTGGCTGCCCCATGATTATTCTAGGAGACACATTTTCCTCTCTTTTCCAAATATCCTTTTTCTCCATTTTGTGTGCTGAGCTAGATTGGATTTTGGAGACAAGAAGCATCTTACCTTCCAGGTGTTTTAGAATTCTTAACTTTAGGTCCAAGATAGTGAAATGGGGTTCTATTATCATTCATTCATTCAACTAAAAGACTTGAATTAAGCACCTACTGTGGACTAGTCCCTGAGGGAAAAACAAAGCTTAGATAAAACATAGGATCATAAAATAAAGGATAACAGATCTAGAACTTAGAATTTAGTCCAATCCCTTTAGATAATTTCTTCATGATGGGAACTTACAGTCTAGTAGGGTATTAGCCTAGTAAGGACAAACACAGAAAATTGTACTACAGACATGACAAGTTCATTTGAAGGTTGCAGATAAAGTACTTTGTGAGATCTTGGGGGAAAGTCATTACCCCTGGGGATATCAGAGCAGGCTTTATAGAGGAAGTGATATTTGAATTGTTTAAAGGATGGGTAAGAATTCCACTGGGAAAGTGGGGAGGGTGTGCTATTCTAGGCATAGGGAGCAGTGTGTTGGGGTGGGCTAGAGTGCATTTGACTTTGGCTTAGGGCATAGAGGGAATGTTATGAGACAAAGATGGAAAAGGAGGGTGGAACCAGTAGCAGGTCTCTCCTGATTCATCTGGGCAGTTTTGTTCAGGTCCAGGTTAAGTTAGATGATTTTACAGGGTTCCTTCCACCTCTTAAGATACCGTGTTTCTTAGATTTTGTGGCTGGGTCCACAGAAATTGCTTGCAGTCACTCCCAAGTCTGAACTTGAGACATTGTATGGTGGTCCTCTGGATCAAGGACCTGGATTTCAATCCTGACTCTTGATACTTACTACCTGTGTTACCTTGGGACTCAGTTTCCTCATCTGTAAAATGAGGGAGTTGGACCAGCTAACCTCTGAGGTTACTTCCAGCTTTTGGCGTATGAACTCTTGGTCCTGTGGTTCATTAACATTGAGAACATAGAAGGGAAAATGGGGGTTCCTTCCTTTGACTTGGCTCAATTTCTCTTCTTCTCCCAACAGGAGACAGAAGAGCTGGAGGAAGAGAAGTCAGGGCTGCAGAAGGAGATAGCTGAGCTGCAGAAGGAGAAGGAGAAGCTAGAGTTTATGTTGGTGGCACATGGGCCTGTCTGCAAGATCAGCCCTGAAGAGCGTCGGACCCCACCATCCCACAGCCTGCAGTCCATGCGCCCCGGCGGTGGGGTAGGTACTGTTGTGGTGAAGCAAGAGCCCTTGGAAGAAGAGATCCCATCCTCCTCCTCTTCAGCCCTGGACAAGGCCCAGAGGTCCGTCATTAAACCCATCAACATTGCTGGGGGCTTTTATGGGGAGGAGCCCCTCAACACCCCTATTGTGGTGACCTCCACTCCAGCCATCACCCCGGGCACCTCCAACCTGGTCTTTACCTACCCAAACGTATTGGAGCAAGAGTCCCCTGTATCCCCTTCTGAGTCATGCTCCAAGGCCCACCGGAGAAGTAGCAGCAGCGGGGACCAGTCTTCAGATTCCTTGAACTCTCCCACTCTCCTGGCTTTGTAACCCAGCTGGGTGCTGTCCTTCCCCGCTCTGGAAGGGAACGAAGGGAAGCCACCCTCCACCTTCTCCACTGTCTCCTTCCCAGGGACCAGCACACTGGCAATGAGTGATGGCAGAGAGAGGGACACTACAGGAGAGTTTGGCTCTGGGGAGAATGGAGTGGACTCTGGCGATGAGGAGTACGGAGGACCTCAGGACAGACCGGTGGATGAAGTGGGGGTTCCCTCATTAATCCCACAGGCAGTTCCTGTTACCTTCGAAACTTGGGAGAATTCTGTTTTGTGGACTCGTGTATCTCCCTGAAGTTGGTCTGGACCATTACTTTCCCTTTCTTCTGATATTGTATCTTGGAGTGGTGGTTTCTTTCCTTGGCTTCCTTTCCCCCGTGGGGGGCACATTCAGTGCCTTCCCTCCCACTCAAACCATTCCTGTTCAGCTTGATTCCCGTTATATCGATTTCTCTCCCTTTTTTGTTTCTCACCCTTCCGGGACATTTCATGAGGGTGGTCTCAGCACTTAAGACTCCCTTAAGAATCTTTATTTGTTTCTGGAGATAGGGCTGTGAGTAAATGATTTTTCTTGAGTCTGAAGTGTGTGGCTTGTGATACTGGGCCGAAAACCAGGAAACAGGCCACCAAAAGGCTCCCCCAAAGACATGCCCTATCCCTACCTCCTGGAGCTGGAGATAGAGCCAGCCCCTTGGCCTTCTCCACCCTCTGTGCAGAGCTGGGGAGAGGCAGTTGCTGCAGCTGCTCTAAAAAGAAGGTGTTCGTGGAGGCAGATGAGAGAGGCACAGCTCCCCGTGGGTGCGTGCCTGCGTGTGTGCGTGCAGTCAGAGCTGGCTTTGCAAAATGCTTAATTACCAACCCAGGAATAGCGCCAACAAAGCCAGGAGGGTGCCAGTGCTGGCTTCCCCCTCTTTGCTGCTGCCTCGAACAGGGCGTCTCCCATAATTACTGCCTCTCCATTTGGGCCAGGGACCCTTCTCTCTCGCCTGCCTGCCTGCCTGCCTGCCTGCTCTGCCTCCAGAGGCCTCCCTCCCCTGGGAATCAAGACAGCCCTCTTCCAGGCTCCACCCTCTTCCCCTACAGACGCTCAGAGTGACGCCACCCACGGAGTTTTAATGAGCGTGGGCCAACTCTCCCCATCCCTACTGAGGCGGCCCCTCCCCAGCACTGAGGGGAGACACCATGATAAAGCATTGGCCTAGGATAAAAAGGGAATGGGGAGAGGGGTGGGGTGGAGGAAGGAGGGAGTTGCTAGGATGGTTTTTTGCAGCTCTCTCTGGCACCCAAGCGAAAACAGACCAATCTCAACCCCTGTGCCCTTACTTGTCTCTGTTATTACACCAATGAGGACAGCTCCTGTCCCCTCTGGCGCTTTGCTACCTGGTGGATTGAGAGTTTTTCCCACTTTAATCTCCCTCCTCCTCAACCTTCTCCTCTGATTCAGGCAATCCAGTGGTGAACACTTGTATGGGGTCACTGAGCTGATTTTGGTTGAGCTGATTCATCTGGCCTCCATTAAGAATACTGCTTCTGCCTGGCCCAGCACCTTTCCCTTCACCCCTCTAACTAAAGTCTCTGGTCCTAGGGTCAGGTAGGGGATTCTATTTTGAGTCCATTAACTTGGTTCTTGTCAATCCTCCTGATCAGTAATTAATTGATCCAGTCCTCTTGGCAGGTTTTCCTTTGGTTTAAATCCACCCCCACTGAGGCATTTCTTTGAAGGAGACCCACTTCCTGGCAATTAGGTTCCAAAGATTGGGTGGTGTTTTTTTAAAACATTTATTTAAATCAATCCCAGTGGGGGCAGATATTCTAAGTTGGACACTGGAGTGAGCAACAAGACATTAAATGGCTTCATTGACTCACCCAGATCACTTTACATGGTCATTTCTAATATAGATTGAGCATCCAATTGATCCATTGGTCACCTAGGAATTTGACATAGCTCCTTTCTACTGGTCCCTTACGTGTGTGTGTGTGTGTGTGTGTGTGTGTGTGTGTGTGTGTGTGTGTGTGTGTATGATTGCTATATAAGATGCTGGCAAAACTTAGATTAGGAAGAGGATAGGATCTCATTAAAAATGAATACTTTTCTTAAAACGAAACACTCCAGTGCAAAATGCTTTAAAACTACTTTCTTTCCCACATTCCCTAGCCATTTTAGAAACTTCTTCCTGGTTGTCCAGGAGGCCCTGGGAACTCAATCCCCTAAGTGAATTTGAGTGTTTTGGATTTCTGACTTCAGTTAAGCAAAGAGCTGAGTCAGCCAAGACCCAGCATGAGATGGTGGAAAGTGAGGTATGAGATGAGGTATGCTTTACTCTAAAAGGGTTAATCATCTCTAGTTGCATTGGTATCCGAACTGGAGCCCTTTGCTTTTGTATGCATATACATATATATTAAATGAAGCTGCATTTTTCTGGTCTTAAAAAATATCTTTTACTTCCCTCTTTGCCCAGGACTGACCTGAAGGTAGGTCAAAGTCTCTTCTGCTAAGGCTACCCTGAACAATGAATAGGGATGGATCTTGGGGCTTCATTCATTTATTCAGCAAGCATCTATTAAGTATCTACTATGTGCCAGGAACTCCACTAGGTCCTGGGGATACAAAAACAACAGCAAAAATGGAGGTTAGGAAAGTAAGAATGTAAGAATTTTACATTCTTCACATTCAGATCAATCAGGCAACAAACATTAAGTACCTACTGTGTTCCAGTCACTATTAGGTAATGAGGGTACAAAGGCAAAAATGATGGTCCTTCCCTTCAGGGATGTCTCTTGAGTGGAACAGAAAACCATGTTGACTTTGGGACCATTTGTGGGCCAAAGCTAGGTGACCCATAAACCACCTTCAGAAGCTTAGTACTTGAAGCCTTCTCTACTCAGGACCTGCCCTTCTGTGTGAGCTCTCTCAAAGATAATGGTTTTATTCAGGGAAGATGAAATTGCACCTAAGTGATGATTAATATCTTCAATTTTCTGACCACTTCCTGCCAGGGGAAAAGTCAGAGAGACTGATGCATCTACACACAAATACACACATTTCTCCAAGCAGGAGTTAGTGTCAGGTCAGCTGACTCCTAGAAAAGGATGCTGGAGTTGAGTTGATTGGGATGGGGACGTTTCTGTGTCCCAGGGTATTGGGGTCAGTGAGGCACTTCTTCAGCCTGGAGTCAGACTGGACTGGGAGCAGCTTTCTGAGAAGGCTGGGGCATATTCTGAGCCAGGGTAGGGAACACAGAGTTCTTTTTGCTGTCTGGCTGACCCCTCTGAGAACAAGCTATTCTCTGGCTGGACTGAGCAGGACCAGTTGATCGGGAAGGGAGGGAGGATCTAGGTGAAGCTTAGGAAATTGCTAGGGCCAGTTCCAAGAAAAGAAGATTGGTTTTTGTTTTTTTGGGGAAAAAAAATAAACATTTTCTTCTGCCTGCCTGGAGGGCTGTGCACATCCATTCTGGTCCAATGTCTTGAGTCATCCTCTGAAGAATCTGACAAACAAAGCTAAGAAAGAACTAGTGGTGGCATTTCTCTTTTCTGCCTCCATGGAGGCTTCACCCTTCCTTGGGCTGCAGTACTGCCCAAAGCTCATACTCTGGGGAGATGACAGGTTTCTTCTCCTTTTCTTGAGGAGCAGTCAGTGCTGCTTTGGTCCCCTGGATTTTACCCCTGGGTAGTTTGCCTTCTCTAGCTAGGCACCTTGAGGGCTACTTGTACCCTCCTTTCTACCTCTAACTCTTCATGAGATTAGAGTTGAGGAGACAATGTAGTACCTGCTAGGGTTCCACAGTAATGGTCAAACAGCTTGTTAAAAATGAACGGGTTATCATTACAGTAGCTGCTGTCTTTGTCTTCCCCCTCACCTCCCTTTTCTACCTCCCTTCCTTCTTCCTCATCCTCTTAATGAGGGAACTGGACTCGATGACTTCTCTGATCCTTCACAGCTCCAAATCTTTGACCCTCTGCTCCTCTCCCTCCTTTCCCTTTCCCTCTCTGCTTTCTTCCTCTTCTCTTGAAGTTGACATTTTCCATCCCTCTACTTTGTTTCATCTCCTGGAAAGAATAATGGCTTTTGAGTCAGCCTTTGTGAGCTTTGGGCAAATCACAACCTCTTTGGACCTCAGTTTCCCCATCCGTAAAAACAATAGACTGGTCTCTGAGGTCCCTTCAAGCTCCAAATCTATGCTTCTCCTTCTTCTGTTAGCACCTTTACATTGTGGGTACAGTCCAAGACTAGCTTGGAATAGTCCAGGAAACACAGTAAGTTCAGGACAAGGCAGTTAGTGGCCAATACAATTTTATTTTTGATGCTTACCCAAACCTGTCCAAAGCCTTCATCATTCGCTTTGTTTAGCTCTCTTTTTAAAAGCCAAGATTTCTTTATTGGCAGGCAAATGTGTGTATGTGTGTGACTGCTCCAACAAATAAAACAATCTCACCACCACTAACGATAACTTCCCATGCTCCTTTTTCCCCCCTAAAAATTAAAATAAGTGATTATTTTGTGTGTTTTTATTTCCTGAATCCCCTAGCATGCTAGCAACAGCAGGATCCTAAAGGTAATCAAACATTGGGGGATGGAGGGAGAACGCAAACTACATTTATTTCATTATTTATTAAAATGTTTACATTTTCTTTGTGTTATTCTATACCTGACTATAAAAAGAAAGCATTAAAATACTCAGTTCTGGGTTTTGTTTTGGTTTTTTTTTTTTTGGTAAGATTTTTTTTAGGCTTATGATGCTTTTTTTTTCCTTCTAAAATGGTTTGTGACTTGTGTTTGTATAAAATGTACAAAGAGGTTTTGTGTCTAAAAATGGATGGTCATTCCTTTTGGGGCAGAGGTCAGGAAGAAGTCCAGCATGGTATAAAAATATGATCAGAGCCCTGTTCCCTAGAAATTGTTTTCTCTCCTTGTGTGATTAAAAGTCAATTCCATTTATTCTAGTTTGTGGTTAATTAATAGTGAAAAAGAAAATACTCGTCTGTGTATAGAGAATAGGTATCAGGGTGTCTTTTTTTGGCAAGGGGAGGAGAAAGATACTGTATATATTTTGATATATGTTCAAAAAATAAATCATTGTGTATTAGAGATATGTCATCGACAGACATCGAAGCCTGCTTTAAAGACCTTGATAGGCAAAAACAAGTCAAAGAAGATTCATAAAGACCTATGGGGAATTGAACTATTTCTTGAGCATCAGTTTGGGGTTTTCCTTTTTTTTTTTTTTTTTTTTTTTTGGTTTTCTTCTTAAAGTGATAGTGATTTTTTACCTGGGATGAGGCCCAAGGCAGGGCCTAGGGCCTGCCCTCATGCCCTTTGTATAGTTGTGAAGATCATGAGCTTACCCAGCCCCTGAAGCATCTCTGGCTGTGTATGGTTTTTGTTTTGTTATTTTACTGTAATACAAACCTACAGTATTTGCACTAAACAAAAAAAAAAAATAAAAGAGAAAGCTTGTTAGAAAAAGCTTGCTGCTATGGAAGAAAGAACATATTGAAAAGATTTTTTTGTTTTGGGTTTTTTGTTTTGTTTTTTGCTTTTTCAATTTAAACTGAGTAGCATTTTGTAGAATAAAATTAATTAAGATTGAAGAATTTGATGTTGGGTTTTTTTTCTTTCTTGCCTTTGGTGTTGCCTCTAGAGTTTTTTCTTTTTTTTTACATATCCTTTCTCCATGGTAAAGTTGTCTGTTTTTGGTGAAACTGGACTGGTAAGTGGACAACAAGAATTCAGTGACTTAATTCAGGAAACATTTATTAAGTATCTTCTACGTGTTGGACCCTGTACTAGCACCTGAGGGATAGGAAGACAAAAACTGAATGGTCCTTACCCTCACAGAGCTTCTGTTCTGTTGGGGGGAAACAACATCTAAACAGAGAAGTAAATACAAGATATAAGTGTTTGTCCTTCGTTGCCAAAGAAGACCATGCCATCAGAGAAATGATGACATGACTTGCAATTGCCTTTTTTTTTTGAGTAAGGGAGGGCAGTGCAGGTCCCCAGCCTCACTTCTCCTCCAGAGCCATCTGAATCCAGTGACCAGATATTCATCAGGATGACTGGAGATGACCCAGGATGAGGCAATTGGGGTTAAGTGACTTGCCCAAGGTCTGAGGTGAGATTTGAACTCAGGTTTTCCTGACTCCTGCACTGGTGCTCTATCCATTGCACCACCTAGCTGCCCCTATAAGATATATAGAAATCATTTCAAAGGAGGAAGCACTAGCAACTAGGGAGGGTGGGATCAGGAAAGGCTTTTTATAGGAGGTAATCTATAAGCTAAGCCTTAGAGGGAAGGTGGAGGTGAGAGAGAAGATGCACAGGGTGTAAGATGCAGTATGAGTTGGGGCACTTTGTTTTTTGTGGGGTCTGCCATTAGAAAATCTATAAAAAGAGGCTAGGCCTAAGATTTTTTTTTTGAGGCAATGGGGTTAAGTGACTTATCTTATCCATGGTCACACAGTTAATAAGTGTGTCTGAATTTGAATTCAGGTCCTCCTGATTCCAGGCCAGTATCACTTTGAAAATGTCATTGGGTGTAAGTGTAGGCCTCTCTCAGAAAGGGCAGTCCTGGCCTCATCGATACCCCTTATGGTCCATATAGACCAGAACAGCTCAATCAAACGTCCATATACACAAATTGACAGGCTGATATTTGTTATGAGACTGCTAGGAGGAAGGCCTTGTCCTGGGTACTAAGGGGGAGGCAAAAACACATAAACACTGGCCTGGTTCCTAAGGAGCTGAAGGTCACATAAAAGAGATAAGATGCTAACATCAATAAGGATGCAAGGTAGAGCATTATAAACACCCCAATAGTGCAAGCAAAGAGATTTAATCTTTGGTATGGCAAAGAGATTCTTCTGGATGAGACTATCTAGGAAGGCTTCATGGAGGAGAGGGCATGTGAGGTGTGCTTTGAAGGGTGGATAGGAGTTCAATGGACAGAAACTAGGGAAGAGGAAGGGGAAAGGTCATTCTAGGAGGAGGGAAGAGCACAAGCAAGGAACAGATTGGAGGTAGAAAAGCATGTGCTGTAAGATGAATGGTTCACTTTGGCTGAAAAAGACAAGGAAAAAGTAGGAAATAGAGTCCAACAGGTAAGTGGAAGCCAGTTTATTGAGGGCAATAGGCAATGAGGAGCCATTGAAATTTTATGAGCAGGGAAGTGATGTGACAAGACAGTATTAGGAAGATTGAGCCAGCATTCATGTATAAAATGATTTGAAAGTGGAGAGATACTGAGGTCAGTAAGGAGACTGATACAAGAATCCCAGCAGGAAAGAAATATAGCCTGAATCAGGGCAGTGGCAGTGGAGTGGGAAAGGGGGAAACAGAATACATCAGTGTGAATGCACATCCCCTATTTCATCAGTAGAAACCCTGGTATGGAAGCTAGAGCTAGCAACAAAGGTTACTAATCAAATTTAGGACTTAATGGATGAACCTTAGAAAGTTCCCTGAGGTTCACAGAGGTTAGCAGAAGGATTTGAACTCAGATCTTTCCAACTTCAATAGGATGAGCACTATAACACCACTATTTTTGTGAAAGATATTTATGTTATTTATAATGAAAAGGAGATTACATTGTATTCTTGCTACAAGCTACAATGTAGCTTGTTAAAGGGAAAGGTTTTTAAAAAAAACTGCTATCATCATCAAAGCATCTTTAAGACAGTCACAGTGAAGGTAAACAAAACTAATGAGAAATTATTATTTCTCTCTTGTATTAATAAGTAATTATTGGATTATGACTAAAATTTTTCTCCTTTTCTACTTTTTCATTTAGAAATCAGCCTCTGTACATTATTCAGACAGCCTTTGAAGTGTAAGGTTGATAATGAGAGAGAAAACTCAGCTCTGTTCAAAAGGTAAAGAAATTTTAGTTTAGGTGCATGGATTTCAACCCATTGTGTTTTATTCAGACAGGTCTGGAAAAATGTGAATTCTCCCTTTCGTAAGAGGGGTGATATAGAAGAGTCTCTTTAATCAAATTTGAATGATCAGAGATATATACCACAGGCCCTCATTAGAATATGTCCATCTCATTATAATATTCATTTTCTCATTAATTGTCAACCAATAATTGTTGATTTCCACCCTCAGGAACACCTGCTTTTCCAAGGGAATATAAGCTTTCAATGGGTTTGTTGAGGGATCTTTGGCATCTGAGAGTGTCACTAATCCCTTTTCTTAATTATGTGCTAGTCTGAAGAATAAAATGTTTAATTATCCAGAAACTATGTCTCTCAGACTTTTAAAACATCACATTAAATATTTCTATTATTTCTTTTCAGCCTACCTTTGTTGAGGGAAATGAGCCTTCAGATCAGTTCTGTTTCCAAATGATCACAGAACTAGGAAACACTTATGCTGATATTTCCATTTTAAATTCTTGCCTTTGTCCCTCACTTTCCATTTCTAGAAAGCAACTAGGTGGTTCGGTAGATAGAACACTGAACCTGGAGTCAGGAAGATCGAAGCCAAGCCTCAGACACATATTAGCTGTGTGACCCTGAGCAAGTCACTTAATCCTGTTTGCCTTAAGCCACTGGAGAAGGAAATGGGAAACCACTCCAAGGAAACCCCTGGACACTACGATCTACGAGGTCATGAAGAGTTGGACATGACTGAATGACTGAACAAATTAATACTTCAAAATCAGGAGGAGAGAGTGTGTCCAGATCAGAGTTAGGTTAGTTACAACCCCTGCCCAGGGGCTTTCTCAGACTATCTCCAGTTCTTAACTGCCTTTTTCCCCCTTTCTGTTCCATTCTCTGAGTACCAGTGACTGAACAGATATCCCGAGATGGGTGTTTCTAGCCTTGGTGGCAAATTGAGAGGTTGGGAGCTCCTGGATCTGGTCCAGTTGCCAAACAAGAGGTGACCTCTGAAACTCCTTCTCAAAGAGAATGAATTCTACCAGAAAATGAGTCCAAGTCACACTGTATCTTGCCAGAAGATAGAAACCTGGAGTGAACTGTTTAGACAGTTCAGAGCCAAGGCAAAGGAGAAATATTTGCTCTACAATCCTATGAAATGATTCATATTTTTATGTTTTAAGTCTCAACCTCTTGGGAGAGTATAATAGGAGTTATGGGTTATTGTATCATGATTTAAGTAGCCATCATTGTATTCTGATAAGTTTCTTGGTGCATTTCTTTTGTGGTGGAGAAAACCAATAGTTTTCCTATTGAGGCATAATCAGCTAGAAAATATAAGAAAAACTGGATTCTCTTTTGGGGGACCAGATTTCCCCAAGACTAAACCCCAAAGCACTTGAACCCAGAGCCAGGCTTCTTAGTAGGAAACCTTAGATGTAAAAACCCTCAGTCCCAGGTCAACCAATGTACTTGCCAATTTGATATGCCTGAGGAACTCATCTGAGGAGGAACTCACAACCTTCTGATATATTTCATTCCATTCATAGAGTTCTCTAATTAATAGGGAACTGTTCTTTACATCAAGGCTAAATTATTGGACTTCTTTAAGCTGAGGCTGGATAGCCACCGAGCAGATGGATGTTGTGGAGTTCTTTTTTCAGGTAAATATTGGACTAGAGGACTTCTTCCAGTTTTAGAATTCTATGACTGTGAAAGGTCTGTTCTTGAGATATCCAAGAGAAGGAAAGATATCAAAGGAGTGAAAAACTCATTATTACCCCAAAAGGTGACCAAGGGGACCTTAGCAACTGCTAACCTGTATACCTACTTTTTAAAACTTTTTAGTTTACAACATTCACTTCCACAAGTTTTTGAGTTTTAAATTTCCTCCCCCTTCCTCTCCTCCCTCCTCCCAAAGATGATGTGCAATCTGACATAGACTCTACATATACATTCATATTAAACACATTTTCACATTAGTCATGTAAAGAAGAATTAGAATCAATTGGATGAACTATGAGAAAGAAGTAACAAAAGAAAACCAAAAAAGAGAGCAAATAGTATACTTTAATCCACATTCAGCCTCCACAATTCTTTCTCTGAATGTGAATAGGATCTTCCATCGTGAGGCTTTTGGAGTTGTCTTAGAACTTTGTATTGCTGAGAAGAGTCAAATCCATCAAAGTTACTCATTACACAATATGATTGTAACTGTCTGCAATTTTCTCCTGGTTCTGCTTTCCTCACTCAGTGTCAGTTCATATAAGTCTTTCAAGGCTTTTCTAAAGTCTGCCTGCTCATTTCTTGTAGAAGAAATAGTATTCTATTTCACTTATATACCACAACTTGTTCAATTATTCTCCAATTGATGGGCATCCCCTCAACTTCCAATTCTTGGCCGCCACCAAAAGAGCTACTATAAATATTTTTGTACATATGGGTCCTTTTCTCATTTGTATCATCTCTTTGGGATACAGCCATATGCTTACTTTTTAATCTCTACAAAATCTTTTTGGGAAATATCCATGAATGCATCAAGGGTATCTATCCTCAACGAGAATATGAAAAGAGAACAAGAAGCCTTTTTCAAATTATTTGGGCACTGGCTCTGGATTCATGGAACCTGGGTTCAAATCTTGCCTCTGGTTATCATTATCTGTGGGACCTTGTTTAAGTAGAATTTGGTCCCAGGTATTTTCTGAATCTAAATCTAGGGTTCCCTCCATGATACTACTCTACCTTAGACTCTAAGACCCTTATAAGGTCTCAAACCGCAGTTTAAGAAGTTCTGAAGGTGTCAGTGGAAAAAAACTTTAAGAAGCCCTGCTTTCGAGTTCTATATAAATATGATTTTTTATTTTTACTCTTATCAGTAAGGTCTATTGCAGCAAAAACTTTTTGGGTTTTTTCCTTTTTGCATACCTAGTATATAGTAGTGCTAAATAAATGATTATTAAATTAAAGTATAATTGGAAGGCTAAATGAACCTCCCAGCATTTCAATTGGATGGTTAGTGTGGAGGAATGTTGTTTTGGGTAAGGATGCTAGAAGGGCTCCTCCCTGCCTCCCCTTGTAGTAAAGGAAACCCAGAGCCTAGATTCAGAAGCTATGAGTTCAAATACTACCTCCAATACTTAACAGCCACAAATGTCAATAGTTTTCCCCATCCCTTATAAATTGAAGATAATACTACCTACCTTGCAAGGGTGTTCTGAGGAAAGGGCTTTTTAAAAATTCTTAAAGTGTTGTTTAAAGATGAGTAATTCATATTAGGCTAGGTCTGATTGGTGGCGTTTCTTGAAGGTAGGGATAAGGGTGGTGGGGACTGATATAGTCTATAAAATGAAGTTTGACCCAGATGGACTCTCTGAGGTCCCTTGCAGCTCTAGATCTATAAGCCAACTGTCCTAACACTACCCTCTCCCAGTCCCACCTTTCTAACCTTAACTCATGCTCTTAAGTAGCACAAAGGTCACAATTATTTCTTGGTATGGTAAGGGTAGTTGGCAACCTGGGAGTCATCCTGGACTTTCCCTTCCTCCCCTCTTCATCTTGGAATGACTTGTTCCCTTCAAGATTCCTCTCAAGCATCCTTTCCAATTGCCTCAGTATGGTGCTCCCCCTCTGGAAACTTTCTGTATGGATTTTTGTGTTCATTTCTCTGTATTCGCTTTGTGCTCCCCAAGACTGTAAATGCCTTGAGGACAAGGGTTGTTATTTTCTTTAAGTCTTCAAATTCCTACCACTTAACACAGTGCCAGGAAAATAGTAGGTGCTTAATAAATGCTTGTTACCTTGTGTTACATTAAACTGAATTATGGTTTCTAGCAAAGTAAGGATCTGGTTGTGGAGAGGAAGGAAAGGCAAGGGGGTACCTTTACAGGCTGGACTTCAGTATACGTGCATGTCCAAATCTATGAGTTTTTGGTAAGCTGTGGATGGTTAGTCTAGACAACCAGCTGCTAATAAACCAGAGGCTACCCAATGTAGCCATCTGCCCTGTGTGTGTCTCTTTTCCCAGGCTTCCCCCTGTGTTACTTCTTAGGGAACGACCATCAGAGTCACACTGGCAATGCTACAGAAAGGGGTCTGACCATCTCCTGTCCTGGGGCTACATTCACAGCACTTGTGATGGTCTATACCAGAACTCCCTTCCTCGGGCCCTACTTTCCCGTGTGTGTTCCACTAGAAGAATGTAAGCTCCTTGAGAGTGGAGACTGTCTCAGTTGTCTCTTTCTAACCCCTGAACTTAGTGTATTGCCTGGCACATTTGTTTTGGGAGGTGAACAGGGTTAAGTGACTTGTCCCAGGGTCACAAGCTATTAAGTTCCTGGGATCAGATCTGAACTCAGGTCCTCCTGACTCCAGCCTCAGTGATCTAGTCACTGTGGCATTGTCTGCCCCTTAGAATCGGCACTTTAATAAATACCTGGGGACTGCCTCCTGGTATATTAATTAGTAAGTGCTAGGCTCAGCTTTGTATCTTGCTTATCTCAAGGGGGAAAGAGGTCAAGAAATTATAAGAATAGAATTAATTATTATTTTTCTTGTGAAGATATACAAATGTACATATGTACCAAGCTAAGTGGGGATGGAACACAATGAAATCAGAGAAACAGGGCTAAAACTTCCTCTATAAAAAAGGTGGGAGAACAAGGCAGCTAGCTGCCTCAGTGTTTTAGATGTCATTCATTCTGGCCTCAACCTCTTGTCCCGACCCTGCTGTCTGCTTTGGTTAAATCAGTCAGTCAATGAACAATTTTTAAAGTGCCTATTATGTGCCAAACACTATACTTGGCACTGAGGACACAAAGAAATGTAAAACACAAATCCCTGCTTTCAAGAAGCTTAGTCTAATGGGGGAGGCATCATGTGAACAACTGTGGACAAAGCATCTGTAGATAGGATAAATTGGAGAGAACTGACAGAAGGAAGGCACTAGAATTAAGGGGGATTGGGAAAGACTTCCTACAGAAGATGAGATTTTAGCTGGGACGTGAAGGAAGCCATGGGGTAGAGGTGAAGAGGGAGAAGATTTCAGAGAAAATGTCCCGAGTCTGGAGATGGAATATCATGTTTGAGAAACAGCATACACTTATCCTTACCATTTTCAAAAGGAGCTTTCTCCAAACTGAAAAATGTACTTATGGGCCATCTCCCTTACCCTCTGATGGCTCAGTCAGAAGGGAAAAAAGCTGTCCATGTTCCTGTCCTTCTTCCTTCTCCAATTCTGAGCTGCACTGTCTCTCCCCAGTCCTACTATGAGTTTGGCATTCGGTCTTCCTTCAGGAAGGTCCTGAGAAAGGCCTACAAATGTCTGAGCTGCCCTAGGAGCCTGCTTCTCAGTCCTTAGGGAGAGCATCTGATGCTTTGTGAACCAGCCTTAGAGTGCCTTGAGGGGTTTAGATCTTCTTTCATATTCCCACATCCCAAACTCTTGGTACCTCAAGGTACCTTGGAACCTTGGTATCTTCCCAAGCCTGGCTGACACACTAAGTAAATGCATAATCAAACAGAATGGATGACTTCTAGTAGGATGTAAACTCCATTAGGGAAGGGTCTGTGATATTTTGAACTTCGAGTCCCTACTATGCCACACAGGGCCTGAGACATAGTGGGTGCTTTAATAACTGTTTGCTGCACTGAAATGCCAAGTGAAATTGAGGTCATCCCTGGGGGCTGAGTAAAGAGGCCATGTTTTGAGGAGGACAACCTGTGCTTGCCAAGGAATGGCAGCTCAATTCTAGGAGGCCTGAGGGGAGGAGGACCCACCTGCAGAGAAGTGATGGGACTTAGCTGCTGGTGCTGAGACCTTGGAGAGTAAAGACTAGGGAGAAGCATGGAGCCGCGTGTGCGTATGGGCCATTGTTGAGGTGTATACACAGGCTGTGCTGTGGAAAGGTGGATGACATTTACAGAGTGCTTTGCAAACCTTAAGTCAGTATATAAATAAAGCCCTAGCTATTATTATAATTATATATTATTTATTATTGTGTCTATCTTTATTAGACCATGAGCTCCTGGGGGCTCAGGAATTGATTTGTTTTTCCTTGTTTGATTTTGGTTTTTGCTTTTCTTTGTATCTTTAGTGCTTAACAAAGGACCTGCCACACAGAAACTTACTAAATATTTGTTGATTGGCCAAATGACTGATTAGTTCCTAGTGCCTGGGCGGAGTTGTCTTAGAGATGATTGTCTATAGTTCCTAGAATCTGTGGTAACCCTCCATTGATTTCTCTTTTTAGACAACCCTCCCCCCCCCCACACACATAGATACATACATATATACACACCCTTTCCTTTATAAAGAGCTTTCTCTCCCTTGGACTTCCAAACAGAACTGGTCCCTCAGCTCAGTTCCATGGGAGGTGCTCCAGTTCAGGGATTCCCCTGATCAGTAGAACCAGATGACCTCGAAGGTTCCTTCTACTTCTAAATGTAGGGTTCTATGGCTCCTACTAACATAGGACTGTACATCTAAAGTTAAGGCAACCCCCAGAGACCATTTAGTCTAACCCTTTCATTTTACAGTTGAGGAAATTGAGGCCCAAAGAGGTTAAGCCATTTATTTGCCTAAGGGCCACAGAAAAAAGTATGTCAAGGGTTGAGATTTTGAACTCAGGAACTCATGACTTCAGAGTGAGTTCTCTTTTCATTGTATTCTGCTGCCTCCAGAGATCTATCCCTTTCTACTGGGGCACTAGCAGACCCTGAAACAGTTCCAAAAATTCTCTTGCAAAACTGTGAAAGGTGGCAAGTTGAACAGCGGTGGCAATCTGGAGGTGGGTGTGTGATCGGGTCCCTTGCTGTGACACTGGGCAATTGGGTCATGCTCACATGCTGTGGGAGGCTTGGCCAAAGAGGCCACCTGAGCTCCATTCAGAAGTTTTTTTAGGCCACTGTGCCAAGGTCGAGGTCACATTGGATAGACTAGTCATTAGACAGGCAGCAGAAGCAGATGGGGAAAGCCCTGAGTTTATCTTGCAGACTGATGGCCTGGTTACTGATAGTATCAGAGGGCTCTGAGATATTGCAGCGGGTAGAAAGAACACTAGGTCAGGAATCAGGAGACCTGGTTCTTTCTGTTCCCTTACAGAACAGTTCTCTGCTGCTAACTAAGCTACATGAGCTTGGCCAAAGCACTTAACCTCCTTGGGTCTGAGTTTCCTGTAAGGGTTGAGGGATGGGGGAAGTTGGATTAGATCCCTTTTAAGTTCCTTTCCATCTATGATCTTCTGAATTTATCTGTTTGATTTGACCAAAATTGACTAGGGCTTGCTATGGGAGATTCATTGTGATAGACGCTGGTGACACAAGGACAAAACAAACAATTCCTGCTCTCATAGAGTTTACATTCTTCTGGGGGGAGGGGGAGAAATACAATATATTCAGAGATTTTAAAAAATGCAAAATTCTTGTAAAGGAATATAAGACAAGTTGAAGAAGGAGAAAGTACTAAGGGGAAGGAGAAGGGGGCAAATCAGGAAAAGCCTCGTGTAGGAAGGAGGTGGAACCTCAGCAGCCCTTGAGAATTGTACAAGGCAGAGTCAAGAGGAAATGCACTGTAGACTCTTGGGACCACCGGTGTAAAAGGCACAGGGGAACACTTAGACCCATTTGCTTGGGATGGAGAGTATGTGAAGGGGAGTGATATGGAATTACACTCCCATTTAACAGCAGAGGGAATTGAGACCCAGAAAAATGAAATTACTTGCTCAAAGGCAGGATTTAAACTTAGGACTCCTGACTAAGTTCTTTTCCTTTCCTCACTGTATCCTTTATATACAGGTCTTTGATTTTCTCCCCATGCCAGCTCCCAATTCCAACTGATGTCTCTTGGCAATGTACCTATTCTGTGTTACTTTGAATTAGTTTCCAAACCAGACAACTTGAAGTCCTGGGTTTAAATTCTATCTCAGACACTTACAAGCTGCATGACACTGGGCAAATCACTTAATCTACCTGCCTCAGTTTCCTCATCTGTCAAATGGGGGTAATAATAGTATCCATTTCTTAGTATCATTGTGAGAATCAAATGAGATAATATACATAAAGTGTTTTAAAATGTTTTATAAACGTATGTTTTGTTTTGGTTTTTTTCATGGTTTCACTTATTCATTTTATGCAACATGATTAAAGTGAAAATGTGAATAAGAATGTATGTGTAGAACCATGTAAGATTGCATACCTCCTCAAGGAGGGAGGGAAGAGGGAGAGGGAGAAAATTTAAGACTTATGGAAGGGATTGTTGAAAGCTGAAAACAGATAAATTAATTTTTAAAAAAGAAAACTTAAAAAAAGTGGGTTGGATGACTGATTACTATTTTATTATTTGCCCCTATGGGGTCCACAAGCCATCACTCTTGGTTACAAAGAGCCCCTCTCCTAACATGCTTGATGATCCCTCCTCCCTAGCAACTAGGAAAGCCTGGGAGGTGAATAAAGTCTCCATCCCAACAGGGAAGAAGGCTGGATCTTGAGACAGGAGGGCTGAGATGAATGCTATTTATGTTGTCCCACTGGTCTGGCCCATTTTTGCTTGTTGAGTCTGCAGGTTCCAGAGGGTGTGATGGCCTAGAGACCTATCACATCCTTTGCTTATCACCTACCAGGCATTATTCCCCACCTAAATTCTATTTAGGTGGAGGTCATTTTATAATTCTCCAAATTAGGTTGGGTATTAATGAGTGGGGAGGGGAGGGAAATGGAGAACACCAGATGAATCATAAGTTTTTGGAATACCATGACTGGAAGGGACCTTAGTAGAGAGAGCAGTGCAATTAGAGGCAGAAGACCCAAGTTCAAACCCTAGAACTGTCATTTCCTAAGGGTATGATCTTGGTAAAGTAACTTAAATTCCCTGGGTCTCAGTTCTGTAAAATGAAGAAGTTGAACTATATGACCTCTCCAGTCCCTTCTGACTCCAGATCTATGACCCTATGACCCCTCTGAGCCTCAGTTTCCTCATCTCAGGCAATAAACACTTATTAAGCTCCTACTATGTGTCAACATGCCATGGTGCTACACACTAGATGCAAACACACATAAGAAGAACAAAGAGAGTCCCTGCCCTCTGAGAGCTTCAGATCTACTGGAGAAAGACAGCACACAAAAGAAAGATGGGTTCATTCAAAAGGGCAGAGGGTACTGATGAGATGTGAGTGCCAATAAAATGGTGGCTGTGATGGGTTCAATTGGAGAACCCAATTTCATTTCAACAAGCATTTATTAAGGGCTTATTAGGTGTAAGTTACCGGTAGATGCTGGAAATACAAAGACAAAAATAGAAATATCCTTGCTTTTAGGGGGCTTAGATGGGCTATGTAATAGAAACTAAAATTCATATAGCACCTACTATGTGCCAGACTCAACAACGTGTGCCAGACACTGTGCTAAGTGTTTTATAAATATTCTCTCATTTGATCCCCACAACAACCCTCTGAGGTAAGTACTATTGTTATTCTCATTTTGCAGATGAGAAAATGGAGGCAAATAGAGGTTAAGTGACTTGCCCAAGGTGATACAGCTCACAAGTGCCTGAGGCTGGATTAGAGCTCTGGTCTACCTGACTCTGGGCAGGGCACTATGTTTCCACAATTCTTCTAGATTTCAGTGCTACAATCTGAGAACCTTCCAACCTCTAGTTTTAAACATGAGGAAACTGAATTAGCTCAAGAAAAATTACACAACTTGTCCAAGATTACATAGATAGGAAGTAACAGAGATGGGATTTTAACTCAGCTCTCTGGATGACAGATCAGGCTCTTGTCACTATTCCAGTCTGGACTAGAACCTAGGTCGTTCAGCTCTCAGGGCAATGCTCCTTCTGTTCCCACCAAGATGCCTTTCCTTTAGTGCTCTCTACTGTTTCAGGCCATTCTAGACTACCCAGATCCATATCTCAGCTTTTTAGACAAACAGGTTTCCTGTGATCAAGGATAGAGATCTCCTCCACCCTCCAAACACCTGATGTCACCAGGAAAAGCCCAGCTGCTGTTAAATGTCGGCATGTCTCCACCCGTTTAACCCCAATCTGGTTAATCCTGAGTTAGCAAAAAACAGCAAGATGAGATGATCCTGTTGGGTTAGGAAGCCCTAGCCTCTTCCTCATGCCATCAAGTGCCACTCTGTCTGGGTGATTTTTAATATTTCCACGTACCTCTGTCTGCCTCCTGTTGGAAGGAATTGGAGGGAATGGGGAGTAGAGGGCAAGATGAGATGGGGAGATTGTGAGGACCTTTGGCAATGAGCAGTCCATTGGGTACTGGGTGGTGCTACCTTGACCCAGGCTCAGTGGCTGACTTTAGAAGGACAAAGGGAGCAGAGAGCCAAGCCATCCTGGGAGTTGTACAGAAGCCGAGTGTGTGGGCAGATTGGCCAGATCCAGTTGGGGCATGTCCTTGCCCAGAACTGGTAGAACCAGGACACCCCTGGGGCAGCTGAAAGGCACATCAGCTTTGGAAGGCCTAGGTGGGGGGGAGGTAGGGAATGTGGAGGTGTGTTTGTGCAGCTGTAAGTTAACTAGGGAAGGGTTGGCAGTGCATTGAAGAGACCAGGGTTTTCTTACCTATCTGTGAGGAAGGATGCCCTACCCAGTCTTCCCACTCTACTGCTTTACCACTCTCATGCTACCTCACCCCACCCCCCATCCTTTGTACTTTAATTTCCTCATCTAGAGTTTTAACCTGTCTGTGGGGACCCATACTGAAAGAATGAATGAATGAATGAATGAATTAACAAATGAGCTAATGTCTGTAGCGTGTTCTCCCCTGTTCCAAGAGATGTGTTCTCCAACTGGGATGAGTCTGGGGTTTTTTTTAATTGTTCCTGATGCTCTAAAGATTCCCCCAATGGAAAACTACAGACTCAGCCCTGTCTGTGGGGCCTGGCTGTGTCCTTG
This sequence comes from Potorous gilbertii, assembly GCA_028658325.1. Classification (NCBI taxonomy): domain Eukaryota; kingdom Metazoa; phylum Chordata; class Mammalia; order Diprotodontia; family Potoroidae; genus Potorous; species Potorous gilbertii. The sequence continues at coordinate 263,725,789 of CM053769.1, read as the reverse complement.
GGCCTGGACTGTTTTTTGAACAAGCAAGAATGCCAGGTAGGAATCCTGAGCCCTCTGAAGCCTGAAGGCCCCAGCCCGGATTAACTCTTTGAAAGCCTATTGTTCAGAGTGGAAGAAAACACTGCTGGCTCTGTGCATTCTGGGTAAGCCAGAAACCCTGCCAGGGCGTTTGCTGGGGCCTAAAGAGAAGGGTGTGCCGGGCTAGAAGAGCTGTTAGGAAAGGGGGTGGGCTCCACCTACACTAGGTAGGCAGGCTTTACACAACAGTAACCTGTGCACCAGAGAACTGGGTTGCACTGCTCAGTCAGGTGTTTATTTTTCAAAAGCAAACAAGGAACTTGGGGGAAAAAATCAAGGCACTTAAAAATATATAGCATATGAAAAAAAAAAACCTGAACTTTATCCCACTGGCAAAGGTGATGTGGGCTGTAACCACACCTATTTTAAAAGGAGAAGAATAAGAAGTGTTCCTTCTCTCCATGTATGTCTTACTTCCCTCGTTGTTATAGCTGTTTTTTAAGTCAGTTTTTCCAAAGCAAGGGCCTTTACAAAATCATAAGTCTGCCATGGGCTCTTCTTATGTCATAAATCACTGATACAGGATAACCTGGCTGCTTTCTGGAAACCTATATGCAAGGTTAACTTTATGTGAACTGTTCACTTTCCTTCTCTGAATTATTAAAGATAAATTGATAACATACAGGGAAACATCCACATAGAATTATGTATCTAGACCTTACTGTCATTAAGTAACTACACAGCTATAGCCAAGGATCAGTCTCTCTCCAGGTTTCAGTTTCCTAAACAACGTAGTATGAAATTCTGGGCTTAGAGTCAGGGAGATCTGGGTTCAAACTCTGCCTCTGACTCTTAGGGCTGCTAGGTGGCACAGTGGATAGAGTACTCAGGAAGATGAGTCTTCCTAAGTTCAAATCTGGCCTCAGATACTTACTAGCTAGGTGACCCTGGGCAAGTCCCTTAGCCCTGTTTGCCTCAGTTCCTCATATGTAAAATGAGCTAGAGAAGGAAATGGCAAACCTTTCCGGTACCTTTGCCTAGAAAACTCCAACCAAACAGGGTCATGAGGAGTCAGACATGACCGAAATGACTGAACAACCACAACAAAAGCCTAGAAAGGTTGAGTGAATTGTCCAGGGTCATATTACTAGTATGAACTTGGGCAAATCACATACCCTCCAGGAGTCTCCATTTTCTCCTTTATAAAATGAGGGTAATAAGATCTGTAGCACCTACCTTGCTGCGAGGGAAACTTCAAGGAGATAGGTGTGCCAATGCTCTGCAAAATTCAAAAGTGCTTAACGTATTAGCTGTTATTATTTTTTGTGAAATGTGAAGATTGGCATGGATTGTGTCTAAGACTGCTTCCAGTAGGAGAGTTCTGAGATTCTGTGAAATCAGGGCTCCTTACCGCAAACAGCAGTCTTCCTGAGCAGCTTGGTTTGTTCTAGTTATGGGGCTTTTAACCAGTCTGTACATAGTCCAAACTTTCTGACCGCCAAAAAGCTTTTGGTTAAGTCATTCTCCAAATAAAGTCAACAAGTATTTATTGAGCTCCTACTATTTGCCATCCCTTTCTAGATACCTATATATTAAATACCTTTGGGTGAATTGGGAATTCTGTTACCACTACTTGAGAAAATCTAGACATGGGCTATCCTCCACTACATTGTGTCATTTTTCTTGGGGTTCTCCAGGTGGGAGCAATAAGACAAAGAGAGAAATTTACCCTCTTGGGGCCAGGCTCCCTTCATCCCATCTCAGGAGCAGGCCTCACCCCATCTTAGGATCAGGGAGCCTAGAATCTAAAGGGCAGACTTCACCCTGGATCCTGAGACATTCATATGGTACCTTCAGCACACATAAAATCTGGAGAAGTGTGACAAGCATCCACAAATAGGGAATGTGAAAAGCAGCACCGAATAGACAGGGAATGGTGCTGGACTTATTCTCATGAAAGATTCCTGGATCTTACACATGGATGACCCTGAGCAACCTCCCTGACCCTCAGTTTCCTCATGGGAACAATGGGGATAACCTTCATAATTCCTACCTCACAGGGTTGTTGTGGAGAAAGCAGTTTTGTAAGGCTTAAGGAGCTATATAAAGGTGACATGTTATTATTCAAACCTGTCAAGCCTCTTTTCCCCTCCAACTTCTTAGCAGAACTAATTCATCTATGACGGTTAAATTCAAAGTGCTCCTGCTAATTACAGTGACAAAGATCCATTTTCACAGAAATGAACAGATTTTGTGTGTCCTTTCAAATAGTATAGGACTGCATGACATTACAGAGCATGATATATGAAGGCAAAGACCAGGAAGGAGAAACCATATCAAAGTTAAAGGTAAAAAAAAACATACCTTCATAAGCTGGCCTCACCCTATCTCTCCAGACTGATCACTCCTGCCCCTGTCCTCCCCAGCCATGAACACTATGTTCTAGGCAGACTAGCCTACCTACTGTTCCCCATTCGAGGCAGGAACTCCATCTCCTGCCTACATGCTATCTCCCATGCCCAGAAGGCCCTCCCTCCTCACCTCCGTCTTGCAGCATCTCAAGTTTCCAACAAACATGATTCAAGAGTCATTTACAAAGGGAGACTTTTCCTATCCTTTCCCCTCCTGTTGTATTCACCATCCTCCCCTCTTCCCCCCATACTTTGTCTTTATTTTCTCTATATTTTGTATAGTTATCTGAGGACTTGCATCACATCCCTCCTCCCCTGCTCTCAAAAAACTCCACGAGCACAGGAAATTTTTTATGTTTGTCTTTATATACCCAGTGCCTAGCATTGTACTTGGCACATAGTATGCATTTGGTAGATTTTTTTGTTGCAATTGCATTGAATTATTTTTGTTGCTGTTTAGTTATTTTTCAATTGTACTTTATTCTTTGGGATCCCATTTTGGGTTTTCTTGGCAAAGACCTGGAGTGACCTCTTCCAGCTCATTTTATATATGAGAAACTAAGGCAAACACGGTTAAGTGACTTGCCTAGGGTCACAAAGCTCTTAAGTATCTGAGGCCAGATTTGAACTCAGGAAGAAGAGTCATCCTAACTTCAGGCTTCTATACTCTTCTATGCACTGTGCCACCTAGCTGAAAAACTATAAGTTCAAATCATTGTCCTCTGCTCTGAATCTTCTGTGGACTCTTTCCTTCCAGGAGAATTGAATTCATTTTTCACAGATACAAAGTCTGCATCTGATGTGCTCTTTCTAACTATCCTCCTATGATCTGGGAATGTTCACATCTAAGAACATATGGTCACAGAAGTAAGAATGCAGTGGGGATGCTGTAATGAAGACTAGAACAAGTAAGCCTGAAGGGTTTCCAAATATTATTAAGAGGTACCGTTCAGGTTTATGTTGGACTAGGGGACCTTTAGGGTCCCTTCTAATTCTAATATAAGGAGTATTCCACACAGGTCTGGCTTGAACCCCCACCCAATGCCTTCTGAGGTGAGGATTAGGTAAGTTTCACCAGCAATACCTCTCTAATTTTTTAAAAAATTAAATTAATTTATTTACTTTTAAGTTTTCAACATTCCTTCCAGAAGATTTTGAGTTTTAAATTTTCTCTCCCTTTCTAAGATGACATGCAATCTGATATAGGCTCTACATACATAATCATATAAAACATATTTTCACATTAATCATACTGAAAGAAGAATTAGAACCAATGGGAGGAATCATAAAAAAGAAGAAACAAAATGAAACAAAAAAAGGGAGAGCAAATAGTATGCTTCCATCTGCATTCAGACTCCAAAGTTCTTTCTCCGGATGTAGATAGTATTTTCCATCATGGGTCTTTTGGAGTTGTCTAAGATCTTTGAATTGCTATGAAGAGGTAAGTCCATCAAAGTTAGTTAATGCACAATGTTACGGTTGCAGAGTACAATGTTCCCCTAGGTACTCAAAATCAGTTAATTTAAGTCTTTCCAGGTTTTTCTGAAGTCCACCTGCTCATCATTTCTCATAGCACAATAGCCTTCCATTACATTCATATACAATTTGTTCGGTAATTTCCCAATTGATGGGCATCTGACCCGAGTTCTTTCAGCTCTCTCTGCCTATAGCTAACTATGTCTCACTGTTTTCTAGCTCTGCCATGTGAATGTTCATAGGTATGGTCTTGGAACTTCCTTGCTGCTATCATTGCCCTCCAGTTGTAGGGCTGTGATTGACTGGAGCTTTTCTCTCTCTGCCTCTGATGCTTCCATTTTCCTCTTCCCCTCAAGCTGCTGCTGCCATCTCCTGAAGCTACCTACCATCCTGAAGTTGTCACATGCTGTCATGGATACTTCTTCCCTGGGGGAGTGTTGAGAGTATCAGTCTGCCCTGGGCCAACATACCTTGGGGTCAGTCAATACATTTTTAACCCTTTTGTTACTAAAGTCTATGCCACACAGAAGGGCCTACCAGATGTATGTCAAGACCAAAACTCATTTCCCTCATAGAGAAAGCCTCAGCTCTCACTTGCAGCTGGGTTAGGGCAAATTCATTCCCTGTACCTCTTCTCTGTCTTGGGACAAAGGATGTGTCTCTTCTTCCCTTGGTATATACTTCCTGCTAAGTTGTTCTGAGGCTAATGAAAAACATACACCCCATACCTCCCTTCACCTGCCATTTTAACTCTCATCATGTTCCTGGCAGCTAGCATTAAGGTCTTAAAAACTATTTAGAGGCTTCCATAAGATTTAGGAACTAAGTCATCTTGGTGAAGGAGAAGTGGAGCCAGAAATCCTTGTCCTACTCTTTTGCTGTGATGGAATAAGTCTCTGTTTACTGCACTCTGGGCTTCTACAAAATATATTTTGAGTCATTACTAAAGGGGAAGCCATTAAGGTCTGATTAGAAGAACTGATGACCCTGATACAAACTTTGGCATCAGTCATTGATTATTCTTCTGATATCTTCCACTAATATTGGAGTCATTCAGCAATCAAGCATGATAGAATGGGAAGTGTTGTACTTGGAATCAGGAAAGACCTGGGTCCAAATTCTGCCTCCAAAATTTACTAATTGTATGACTTGGGGAGTGTTGTTTATCTGCTCTGAGTTTCCATTTCCTTATCTGTAAGATGGGGAAAATAACATCATCTGTAGTACCTATTTCACAGGGTATTGTGAGAAAAAGTTCCTAATCCTTAAAGTACTGTAACATGTTGTTGTTTTTAAGTCAAGTTTACAGCATGGTTACCCTCCAAAGTTAGAGTCTCTGGAAACACTTGTTTGGATACCAGCCAACTTGTTTCTCCTCAAACAAGGTATTCCATCTACTGACTGGGAATTGTCACTGACTATTCTGCCAAGACTGGAATGTTCTTCCTCCCATCTCTACCTCTTGACTTCCCTGGATTTTTTTTAAAGTCCCAGAAAAATTCCCATCTTCTATAGGAAGTCTTTCCCAATCCCCCTTATTTGTAGTTCCTTCTCTGTGCTAATAATTTCCAATTTATCCTTCACATAACTTGTTTACACATAGTTGTTTTCATTTTGTGTCTCCCATTAGACTATGAGTTTGAAAACAGAAACTGTCTTTTGCCTTTCTTTGTATCCCCAGATTTTAGCACAATGCCTGATGCATAAAAAACAACTAAGTGATTTTCAAGTCTCCAGAGACTAGTGGATCTGTGTATCCACTCATGAGAAATACTAGTATGAGAGAATTCAGACAGCCATGAATGTCTCTTTACTCACTGAGAAGGGACTGAAAATGTCTCCCTGAGGAGTAACACCTTACAAGGGTTTTCAGGTGAGTGACAGGGGTGGAAAGGCTGGACCTAACATTGCAGAGATAATTGCTGAAGAAAACATGCTTTCCTTGCTGCTTCCAGGAGGATGCTGGAACCCTGGGCTTTAAATCCGCAATGTGGTCCAGTTAAGCTATAGCTGTGATAGCCCTTGCAGACCAGTGCCAAAGCCCAGCCGCACAGGGGAGTATTAAGTCCAGGCGGGCTTTGCTCGGGGTCACTGTTGCTTTAGAGCTTTAGGGATGCTGAGGGGTCAGGGGATTGGACTAGATTCTCTCTTAGGTTCCTTCCCACTAACATGTTCCACAATCTTACAGTTCTCCCAACTCCAAGATCAGTCTGCTTTCCACTCTCCAGTGTTGCCTATCATTGTACACCCTATTCTACTTGGGGGAAGAATAGTAGTCCAAGAGCCTTAGAACACTTATGGCTCACATTTCATCCAACTCTTTTGGCCAGGCCTTTGGTTCCATCTCCTTTTGTTCTTTGTTATAGCTTTCTAGGGAGACATGTAAAGCCATGCTTCCCTTCCTTAGTTCTCATGCAATAATCTTTGTGGCTACTCCAAAACCAGACATTGGACCTGCAGCCTAGAGATACCCTTCTTTCAGGCACTGTCCTGGCAAAGAGGAATTTTGGTAATGGAGCCAGACACTAGGGAACCTGGGCATTCTATCCTCACCCCCTGGAAAAGTTTGGTCTCCAGCTTTTGAGAAACATGCAGCACAACTCTGGATGCAGGTGACACTTTTGGTGTACGTTCCGATAATAGAGGGCAGGAAGTCCTCGAGGTTCAGAAGATGGGAGAACAAGTTGATTGGGGCCAAATCAAAGTAAGCAAAATACTCAGGGTCTGCAGCTCACCTTGTAGGTCTAGAACTGTAAAATCTCAGGAAATACAGTATTTGCTTTCCTGATGTGTCCCTTTTAGCCACTAGTGAGTAATCTAATAGGTTTCAGGAGAGGATTTCTTAAATGTTTTTTAAGGGCTAAATCTCCCTCTCTCTCCCAGATGGATCAGAAGTGTTGATTTACTCTGTTATTCCAACTTTGGCTAGTTTACCCCTCCTTAGTAGGGAGCCTGGTGGCCCAATGCTCCCAGGAACTCGCCATATTAGTACCTGACTTAGTTCAGACACCCAGTGGGCATTAGTTCCTCTCAAACTCAAATCATTTCCCAACCTCAGCCTCTTCCAGTAGCAGGGATCACAAAGCGTGACACAATGTCCAACCCAGGTTCCTGACCTTTTTATGTTACCATGGATCCCTGTGGCAATCTGGTGAAACCCCTGAATCTCTTCCCAGAGTATTGTTTTTACATTCTTGAAGGAAATGTTAAATTTCAGTTAAAAAAAAGGTTGTAGATTGTTTTCTCATCCAAGTTCATGGCGTCCTGAAATCTGAGTCCTTGCTTTAGAGATTCTTATCAGCAGAGACTGATGGATTGTCAAGGGGAAGGCAGCAACATGTCACCTCTTGGGTCTGCTGACATTGATATCATTACTGCCTCTTAATTAGACTGAATTAATCAATGGAATGATATGCTTCCTAAGGATAACACTTCTGTTTACCTTCCTCCCCTCTTAGCTCTGCTTTTGTTATCCAGGCCCATTCCAGGATAATCAGTGTTATTACTCAACAATGAAAGAATGGTTAATAAGAATGTTTCTGACATCAATCCATCATGAATGCTCTCCATCAGAGGAAGTGTGGCATAGTGGACAGAGTGCTGGACTTAATGTCAAAAAGACCTGGATTCTAATCTTGTCTCCCCTACTGATGAGCTATGTGACTCTGGGCAAATCACTTAACTTTTCCTTTCCTGTTAAATAAGTTTAATAATAGCAACTACTTCACGGGGTTATTTGTAAGGATCTGAAAAGATGAAGTCTACAAAGAGTATTTTTCAAATCTTAGGGTTGTCTGAGTTATTCTCTAAAATATGCACTTGGGTCTCTAACTCAAAAATATATGACTCTCTACCGTACTGGATAGAATTAGGCAATTACCTAATCCTGACCCTTCCACTTACTACTCATGCAAATAGCTTTACTCTTTGGGGCCTCAGTTTCCCCATCTGTAAAATAAGGGGGTTGGACTAGATAACCTCTAAATCCAGATCTAAGTCCCAGGATCCCATGAATGTTATACATCTAGAAGGGCAATCTCTTTTGTACTATCTTCACATTTTCTTTTCTTTCCTACAGAACACATGTAGCTTCTCTTCAAATTCAGTTTATACTTAGCCCTTGGAGATGAGCTGTCTCTGGACACTCTGCTCCCAGTTCTGATGCACTCTTGGTCATATTAGAGAAAAGAGTCAGATTCTGAGCTTGGTAATCAATACTCCACTCTAGAGAAAATACCTCAGAGTGCTCCTGGTCATTGGCACTGCTAGAGATGAGTGGTGGTAGAACAGAGCAGGTGACAGCTCAGGGTCACTGTTATAGAGTCAGAAGGGAATTTTGGTCATCTAGTTCACCTCCCCCATTTTAAAGATAAGGAAACTGAGACTCTGCAAGCTGCATTGGCTGGATCCAGCTACCTTTCCCACTTCATTTCACATTATTTCCTTCAGTGAACTTGCTGTCCCCGCCAAACAGTCCTACTCACTTTTACCAACCTGAGTTTTCTATCTTTTTCGCCAGGCCTTTGCTCAGACTGGCTGTCCCACATACCTGGAAGGCATGTGCTCCTTCCGTCTTCAATGAGAATTTTTCCTGATCTTTATTCACAGTTGTTGGTCATTTCTTCTGTTTCAAGAATTGAAATATTTATCTATTTAAACAATGTATCCTTCCAGTAAAATGTAAGCACTTTTAGGAAAGGGACTGTTGTGTTCTTCTACTTTTCATTCCCAGTGCCTGGCACATAGTAGGTACATAGTAAGTGTGTGTTCCCTTCTGTCCTATAGCTCACTGCCTCTGTTTTAATCTTGCTAGCTGAGAGCAGGGATATGCTTTCTCCACCCTATGAAAATCAGGGTCAATACACATAGTGGTAACTTATTTACTGTACCAGAAGCTAAATTTGTCCTTAGGTCTCAAAGATAAGCTCAGTCTGAGAGGAACTAAAGCCCACTGGGTGAACTTAGCTGTTGGAGATGAGCTGTTTGAAAGAGGGGGAAAGGCATCTTATATTTTGTGGCTGTTTAAGAATGTTAATAGCTCACACTGTAATAACAGCTCACATTGATGCAGTGCTAATGCTGTTTACAAAGCATTTTCCTCCTAATTACTCTCTGAAGTAGGTACCAAAGTATTTTTATGCTCATTTTACAGATGGGGAGACTGAGGTTCAGAGACGGTTGATGAATGGTTCAAGATCTCCCAGCTAGTAAACGGCATACCTGAGAGTCCAGTCCAGATCTTCTGACTCAGGGAGAATCATCTTATGAGACTATAGAATGTAGAACCTAAAAGTTAGTCATTTTTTAAACCTCATTTTTTTAATAAAGGAAGAAAATTAGGTCCAGAGAAAAGTGACTTTCCCAAGGTCATTGAGATAATGATTGTTATTGACACTGTTACTTATGTGTTAATCTTTAATAATAAATCACATGTGTGATAATGATGATGCTTTTGTATGACATTTTGAAGTTTTTAAAAGTGTTTTTAACTTGATTCAATGAACATGTGTTAAGTCCCTGCCATGCGCCACACATTGTGCTGGGTGTAGGTGATTAAAAAAAAACAAAACCTCTTTGCCTTTAATTCTTTCACTATAACCCTATGAGATAGGTAGCAAAGGTGTTATCTTAATTTTACAGATGAGGAAACTGAGGCTTAGAGAGGGTGTGATTTGCTTATGGCTACAAAGTTAGTATCATAATCAAGATTTGAACCCACACTTTCTGACTCCAAGTCTGAAACTCCTTCTATTACAGGATTTAAAAAATGTTTCACAGTTTTTGAAAGATTTGATTTACTTTGTTCCCCCAACAGTAAGGGTTAAAGCTGGAATTCAAATTGTCCTCTTCCAAGATTTCAAGAGTAGTATCTCTTCAAGAAGTCATAGACTGAGTCCTGTGGTCGTTAGAGACAAAGAACGATTTGGAGTTGGTTGCCTTATTTTAAGGTGCAGGAACCTCCTGGGTGTATTTCATCAGACGGATGGCTAAGCCCAGGAAGACTTCATGAGAAAAGAATCTCCAGTGCAATGATTCCAAGTCAAGTCAAGTGCTGGCAGTTTGCTGCTTCCCCTACCATTGGGCGGGTACACCTCTGTGTTCTTGGCTACCCATGAACCAGTCTGAAGGCAGATGGGCATGGAGGGATGGGAGCACTTTCTGCAGCTGCTTTTTTTGGGGGGGGGCGGTCAGGAGGTCAGAATATAAAGTGCAGACCAGGATGCTCTCCTACTCCTCCGCCTCCCCCTACTTTGGAATGCTGGATTGGTCCTGGAAATCCATACCAGAGGAGAGTTTGAAGGGGAGGGAGGAAAAGGAATTTATAAAATGATGGGATTAGACATGCTAGGATTCCATGAGAAAAGGTTTCTAACATGAGAAAGTTTTGAGCTTGAGAGCAAAATTTTTTTTCTTTCGATTTTAAGTAAAGCTCTTTTTTTCTTCCTGTATCTAAATGGCTGTAGGAAGAAAATTTAAGTTATTGTTGGTTAAATAGTTCATCACCTGGAAATTTTAAAAGATTTTACTTTTTCATTTCTGGCATGATGCAATGGAAAAAACTATGGGAAATCAGTAGCTCTGGGTTCAAATTTTTCCTCTAATGCTTATTCATTGTGTGATTTTGGACAAGTAATTTAAACTACCTAGACCTCAGTTTACTTATCTGTAAAATGAGAAAGTTGGATTAGATGGCCTTGGAAATCTCTCCTAATGACTTTGAAGGTCCCACCTAGCTGTAAATCCTGTGGCTTCCTATGAACATGGGTTAAATTGGCAGTGTGAGCCTAATAGAGAAGCAGCCCTGTGTTGGGGTAAAAAAGCCCTGGACTTGGAGTCAGGAGGCCTGGCTTTGAGAATGCACACTCTGCGACTTGACAACTATTTAGCAAGTCACTTTACCTCAGTCTGAACCTTGCTTTTCTTATCTGTAAAATGGGTGTGATAATATTTGTCCTACATATACCATAGGGTTTGTTGTGAAGGTCAGATGTGATAATACAGACTTCATGTTTATAAAGCTTCATATAAATTGGATTGGATCTGTTATTTCATCTAGGAAGAAAACTTCCAGTACAGAAACTCCCTTAGCCGATATAGATCGGTATCTGCTTTGCAAATTCTACTCTTAGATTTACGTGGGGCCAACTGAGATGTCATGACTTGCCCAGGGTCATAAGCCTGTGTGTGTCAGAAGCAACACTTGAGCCCAGGTCTTCCTGACTCTAGGACCAGCTTGCCATTAACTCTTCCATGCTGTCTCTCACCATATGAGACCTAGGTTCAGATCCTGACAGTGATATTTAATAGTTGTGTGATCTTGGAAAAGGACTTCAGAGGTAATTTAGTCTAGTGATACCCAATTCAAACAGACAAAAGGACTCTGTAGGCTGCATGGTGATTTAGAAAACCACATAGTAACATTTTTTATGTTCTGTTGTATTTTTATTTATTTTGTTAAATATTTCCCAGTTGCATTTTAATCTGGTTGGGGTACTTTGGGAGTTTGGCACTTCTGATCTGAGGCTGGATTTGAACTCAATAAGATGAGTCTTCCTGACTCCAAGCTTAGAGATCCATCCACTGTGCCACCTAGCTGTCCTACTTGGAAGATATTTTGAAATAACTAAATGTTTGTGGAATTGAATCTCTTCCCCTCTACCACCTTGCCCTTCTGTAGAGACAGGTCCCATTTGACTAACCCTTGCCCAAGTACTTCCTGGGTATGGTGCTGTACTAGGTGCTGGGGGAATGAGTATTGACTTGAATGCTTGCACTCTGTGTGACCATAGGCAAGTCACTTAACTTCTCTCTGGTTTCCTCTCAGATGCTTAATAACTGTGTGACCCTGGGCAAGCTACTTTACCCTATTTGCCTCAGTTTCCTCATCTGTAAAATGAGCTAGAGAAGGAAATGGCAAAACACTTCAAAAAAAACTCAGATGGAGTCACAAAGAATCAGGTATGACTGAAATAACAACAAAATCTACGATGCAGTAGTATTGTGCCAACCAATGGAGAGGACAAGTTAAATCAATCCAAAGCATGCCACCACTCTCAGAGTGGGGTTTCTATTCTACGGGACCTGGAGAGTGGCCATGGTACCCTGAGGCCAGAGGTGGAGCTGTGCTTCCTGGGGCTGCCCGACTTTGTGTTTTTTTCCATGTTATTCTAGGACTTTGCTCCACCCATATTAGGAATGGGGAAACTGATGCTCTAGCCAGTCCTATTTTTAAAGATGCCAGGACATCTTAATATACATACTGTTCTGTGCAAGCCTGCCAAGCTTGAACCCTAAGTTCAGGGATGTAAAATAAATAGTATAGTTAATTAACTTGAACAATCTACTGTAAACACATTCTAGATAAATGTTCAGGGCATAGCATTTGTGACACCTGATTTTTAAATCTGTCACTTTAATGGCATCAGAGATTAGGAGAGTTAGGGAGAGGGACAGACAGACAGAGACACACAGAGAGAGACAGAGACAGACACAAAGACAGAGACACAGAGACAGAGAGACAGAGAAAGGGGAGAAAGGGACAAACACATACTCAGGACTGGTGGGCTCAGCCCCAGAAACAAGGCTTTGCAAGGCAGAATTGGCCAAGCAGGAAACCAAAAAAAAAGATGACTTCTGGGGCCATTCAGGGACCAGAGTCTTCCCAGAAGAAGGCATCTTGCTGGGAGCAGCACAGAGAGGAATAGAGCTGTGGCCCCACCTAGAGGAGCTGTGGCCCCAGTTGGAAGATAGGCATGCTCACCTAGGTCCCAAGTCAGAAGTGAAGGCTAAGACTGAGGTCTAACAACAGTACAGTATAGTGGATAGAGAACTGGACTTGGAGACAGGAAGCCCTTGGTTCAAATCCTGCCTCTGATACTTAGTAGCTGTATAACCATGAGCTGGTTACTCAACTTCTCTGGGCCTCAGTTTCCTCATCTGTAAAATGAGTCTCAAAGGTCTCTAAGGTCCCTTTCAGCTCTAACTTGATGATGCTACCATCATGTTAAATGATAGGCACTTAGGTGGTATCAGAAGATAGAGTCCTGGACTTAGAAATAGGAAGACCTGAATCTTGATCCTGCTTCAGGTATACTAGCTGCACTGCCCTGGGCAAGTCATCAAGCTCTCACCCTTAATTTCCTGATCTAGGAAAATGGGGATAACAACAGGTTCTAGTGAAGACCAAATGAAATAATGTTTTGTAAGCCTTAAAGCCACATATAAATACTAGCTATTATTGAGGGAGGCTCAGGGTTCAGATGGTAGGGGAGTAGGTCTTTATGAACAGGTCCATTATGGACTGTGTGCACACATGTGCTGTTAATTGAGTTAGGACAAGAGCATCTTAATCCTGGGGAAGCATAGAAAAGGGAGAGGTCAAGACATAGCAATCCTCAAGATTTGTTCCTTCTTCCTCATGCTTCTATTAACCCTTTAAGCTCATACTGCCTCACTACTGTTTTCCCTCTGCCTTAAAGAACAGGCCATCCATCTTTCTGGCATGGGTTCTGGGAACTGTAGGGGATGAAGATGAGGAGCTAATCTTCTTCCACTGGACCCTTTATTGGGGGGAGATAAGATCAAATAACTGACTTTTTTTTTAAGGAAAATAAATAATACCTTATAACAGGAGAGAGACTTTGCAATGAGGGCTTGGTCTTGGCAACACATGGGTATTTGGTGAGCCTGCTTTCAAGTATGCATAATGAAAGGTCCTGCTCTCCATTTTGGAGCATGTGCAAATAATCCACGACTATTTCTAGGGTCTGCTTACTTCACGTCTCTTTGATGGCTGCTGAGCTAGAACTACAAGTAGAAGTCTCCACTGGGGGACAATTCAAGCCCTTCTCCCTTCCCAAGTGGCAAGGAAGGAAGATGAACTGCTATGGACCTCTGAGTGGAGGAGATGACATGAGCATGTGACCCTGTTGGTGAGGGTCAATGCTATATATTAACCCACTCTCCCCAGAGACTGAGGTGGTTTTAGGGAAGAATGTGCCTTTGGTTTGTAAAGTGTTCCATAAATGCTTAGGGCAGCTAGGTAGCCCAGTGGATAGAATGCTGGGCCTGGAGTTAGGAAGACTTATCTTCCTGAGTTCAAATCCCACCTCAGACACTTAATAGTTGTGGGATTCTGGGCAAGTCACTTAACCCTGTTTGCCCTGTTTCCTCCTCTATAAAATTAATTGGATCAGGAAATGGCAAACCACTATATCTTTGCCAAGAAAACCCCAAATGGTGTCATGAAGAGTTCGACACAACTGAAAAATGACTGAAGAAGCTAAAAAACTCTGTGTGTATGTGTGTATGTGTGTGTGTTAGCCATTGTTAAATGCTAACTATTCTAAGTACCTGTAGAATTTAAAAGTGCTACCTATGGATATAATGATGAAGATAGCTGGGGTAGAGATTATACAAATGAAAAAATAAGTAATTTGTATACACACACACACATTTTTTTTAAAAAGAGAAGAGACAAGAATGAAGAAAAAGCAAGAAAAGGAAAAAGAGAGAAAAGAAAAAAGAAAAGCAAGTAGAGGGTGAAGTGGTGATGGAACCATCTAGATTTGTAGTTAGAATACCTAGCGTGAATCTTGGCTCTAACTTCTACACCTGTGTGACATTAGACAAGTCATTTAACTTCTCTGGTCTCAATTTTATCACTTGTAAAATGAAAGGCTTGAGCTAGATGACTTTTCGGATCTTTTTACCACCAGGGGTATGCTGGTATTTAAAAACTGAGTCTCCAAAAAAAAAAGAAAAGAAAAGAAGAGTACATATGAAACATCTTTAAGCTTAATGTGTATTATGTCCTCCATCACTTTCTTAAGTGTGTCCGATCCACAAAATCAAGCACCAGTAAAGTGTATAGTGTAGTGACTGCTGATTTCTGAAGTATAAATACTCACATTGAAAATTTACCAATCCAATCTGGAGAGTTGGTGTGAGCCAGCTCCAGCACACTTTGCTACCCATTTATTGTACAGCTCTGTGCTCCCGGGCCTGGTGGAGGGAAGAGCTGAACTTGGTGCTTCTTGAGTCAGGCCCTAGTGCTGACCCTGGAGTGAGGGGGTATCGGAACAGAATTCTGGCTCCAGCTATTTACTCATCATCTGACCCCAGGGAAGTCAACTCATCTCTCTGAGTATCCCCATCAGCAAGAAGGGGCTGACAATACTCGTGCTACCTGCCCTGCAAGTGAGGAGAGCTCTTGGTAATTCTGAAAGCCCTGCAGAAATGGGAGGTGTTGTTAAGAAAGGCCTTGCACCATCTCTGGGGCCCCAGGCCACACCCATCTCTGGTCTTCCTCTCTAACTCTGATCTACTGCCCATGCCCAGGGACCCAGCAGGCCCACTAGGCTTGGTGAAGAGTTGAACTCATTCACCCTTTCTGACAGCCTTAGCAGGCAGCCTATGACGTGCATGAGACATTTACTCATCAGGAGGGATCAGTCATGTTTCCAGCAGAATGAGTAATCAGGGAAGGAGGAGGAGGATGGGGAAGAGGCGGGGAAGAAGAACAGCCTGAACTGGTGGGGAATGTTCCTTAGAAAAGAGTATTGCCTAGGATATGCCATTTTTTAGCTCACATTTTAGGTCCCATTCTGAGGCATGAAATGCCTGCTTGGGAACAATGGGGAGAGGTTTTGGGCTGTGTAGAAGGTAGATGACCGGGGAGCCCTGAAGGTAGGACTTCTCAAGTAAGGTTGAAATCAAAAGTCATCTTAACCTAACTCTAGAGCTGGAAGAGACCTTAAAGTTCATTGAGTCCAACCTCCTAACTTTACATTTGACCTATATAAGTGAAGCCATTTCCCCAAGGTCACGTTCGCAGTTACTGGCAGAGTCAGGGATTTGAACCTTTAACCCAGAGTCAGGCCTCTTTGAGGACATCTGACTTCCTTCAGAGAGACACTAGAAGGAGGAGGAATGAGGGGAGGAGGGGAAATTCTTGCTGCTGGCCCCAAAATGAATGACTTTCTTTTCTCCACATTAATATAACAGCCCCTTCCAGAGAGCTTCAGTCTTGACCTTAGATGGATGAGTACTTAGGACTCAGTACTTCTATGACCCTAATGGGGACAAATCTTTACTCCTAAAATTCAGTGGTGTTCATCCATCAACCTTCTGCCCTCAAGTCAAATTTTTTCTTTGTTGTTGTTTAGTCATTTTCAGTCCTAACTCTTCTTAACCCCATTTGGGGTTTTCTTGGCAAAGACACTGGAATGGTTTGCCATTTTCTTCTATTAGCTCATATTACAGATGAGAAAACTGCACAAGGTCATGCTGCTAGTGTCTGAGGTTGAATTTGAACTCAAGTCTCCCTGACTCTAGGCCTGGCACTTTACCCACTGAGCCACCTGGCTGGTATTTATTTGGTGAAATTCAATTTAACAACTATTTATTAAGCACCCAAATATGTGAAAGTACTAAGGATAGAAAGATGAAATAAGACAGTCTCAGACATCAAGAGATTTACTAGCTAGCAGGGTTGATGCCACATATGCACAAATAAGTGTGGTAGGAAGTACATTGTCACAAGAGCAAGAGAAGAGGCCAGATGATGGAATGTGAGAAAAATAAGAAGAGACATAACACATTTTGCTGTGGGATCCTAGAGGAGGATGTTACAATCATAGACTTAGAGTCAGAAGGAACGTCAGAGGCCATCTATTCTAACCTCCTCGTTTTACAGATGAGAAAACTGAGGCCTAGAGAGTTTAAGGAACTTGCCCAAGGTCACACAAGTACTCACAGTGGGAAGATTTGAATCCAGGTTCTATGACATTTTTCTGCTGCTCTGAGCCAGGGGATGGAAACTGTGTTGGGCCTAGAAGGAAGGAAGGGGTTTCAGATGGGAGGGAAGGATCTATTTCTGACATGGGAGTGGGGGATGTGGATGACATGAACAAAGATGGGAGTGGGCAAGAGCAAGGAGCAAGTCAGTTTACTGAGGCACAGAGTACAAGAAAGGAATTAATATGAAATAAGGCTAAAAGGGCAAATTGGAATCAGATTATGGAAGGAAATTATATTTTATGAAATTTATATATATTTATGTATGAAAATTATATTTTATGAAATGGACAATGGAGAGCCATTGAAAGTTTTGGGAAGAGGAATGACACAGTCAGATCTGGTATCTATGTGAAGGATGTAGTAGAGACAAAACAGACTGGAGACAGAAAGACAACTTAGTGAGTGTTCTACAACATCCAGGCCAAAGGGATGAATGCATGACCCCAGGAGCAACAGTGACAGTACAAAAGAGAGGATGGAATGGAGAGATAATTGGGGGACTGGGAGTGGGACCTGGAAAAGGAAAAGAAGACAACAAAAGATAATCTGAGGTGTTGATCTTGATGCTTGGGTTCAACAAATCAACTCCACAAAGATAGAGGAAGCATCAGAAAAAGTGCAAGAGGTTTGAATGACTGGCAATCTCGATGTGAGTCAACAGTATGTTATGAGAGCCAAGAAAATTAATTTCTTCTTGAGTTGTATTCAGATGGGGTTAGGGAGGTAGCAGGCACCCTGCATTCTGCCCTGGTGAGACCACAGCTAGAGCATTGTGATCACTTGTGGTCACTGTATTTTAGGAAGGATGTGTCTACACTGGAGAGAGGATTCAGTAGAGGGTAACTAGGATAGTTGCAGGGTAGGAGTACAACCTGGAGGGAAACTACTCATGACATAGGAGGAGGGTCATGAGAGTCATCTTCAAGCCTTTAAATGACTGTCATGCGGAGTGGGGCCTTTAGAAGCAGAGCTAGGAAAATGGGTAGGAATTGTGAAGAGACAGATTTAAGCTTGATGAAAGCAAATATTTCCCAGTAATTAAAGGTTCTCTCAAAGCGGATTAGGTGGCCTCAGAGATAGTGGGCTTTTCCTTCATAGAAATCTTCAGACAAAAACTAGACTGTGTATTCTTTTTTCATTTATCTTTAGTTTTCAACATTCACTTTTATAAGATTTTGAGTTCTAAATTTTTCCCCTCGCTCTTCTCCCCCCTCCCAAGATGGTATGTAATCTGATATAAGCTATACATGTACCATCATATTAAACATATTTCCACATTAGTCATGTTGTGAAAGAAGAATCAAAACAAAAGGGAAAAACCAGGAGAAAAAATTTTTTTAAAAAAAAAATATTTCAATCTGCATTCAGACTCTATAGTTCTTTCTTTGGATGTGGATAGCATTTTCCAGCATGAGCTTTTTAGAATTGTCTTAGATCATTGTATTGATGAGAAGGGCTAAGTCTATCAAACTTGGTTATCAGATGATGTTGCTGTTATAATGGCTGTATATATGTTGTGCATAATGTTCTCCTGGTTCTGCTCACTTCACTCGGCATCAGTTCATGAAAGTCTTTCCAGGTTTTTCTGAAGTCTGCCTGTTCATCATTTCTTATGGAACAATAATATTCCATTACATTCACATACTTCAACTTGTTCAACCCTTCCCCAATTGAAGAACATCCCCTTGATTTCCAAAGCTTTGCCAAAATTGAGTATTCTTGTTGGGTCAGCTGCAGAGGGGATTCCTGAGTCAGGCATGAGTTGGATTAGATAGTGTCTGAGGGTTCCTCCAACTCACAGATTCTGTGGGAGGCTGATGGTACCACTCCTAAAAGTAGAGACCTTTTGGAATGCTAGTAATGTGCAAAGTCCTTTGCTAAGAGGGTGATACAAAGATGAATGAGATGCAGAAAGGTTGGGCTCCATTCTGAGCTCTAAACTTTACTGCCTAGAAGATAATTATGGCCAAGTAGCTTCCTCTGGGCCTGTTTCCTCATTTATAAATTGAATCTGATCTCAAAGACCCTTTCTTTCTTGGCCTAAATTCCTATGATCCTAAGACCCTCTGCCTCAAGAATTTTATGCTTTAAACTTGGATGAGTCATGTACTCTTTATAAGTAGAAACCAAAATAGAATGTGGATGTGCACAAAAGTAATAAAATCAACTTTAAGACTCAGAAGGACCTCTTTGATCATGTAAACCACTTTCTTCCCCACTCCCATTTTAAAGATAAGAAAATTGAGGCCAAGAAAGAGGTCAAAACTTTATTAAAGGATTCAGAACTGAAAGGGACCTTAAAAGCCATCTATTGCAAATTCCTAATTTTACAGATGAGAAAACTTAAGGTCAGAGACATCGCAGCATCCTTCCTGCCATTCTGTAGGTGAGAAAACTTAGGTTCCAGAGGGCTCATAAGATCCCAGTATTTACAGATGAATAGGACCTTAGAGATCATTTAGTCATAGGATTATAGATTTATATACAAGGGCTCCTAGAAGCCTTAGAGTCTTTCATTTTCTAAATGAGAGAGACAAATCCCCAGAAGGGATTTATTCAAGGCAAAGTTATGAAGCACTATGAGAGCTCAAAAGAGGAAGGAATCATTTCCAGTGCAGAGTGTATGTGGAGGGAAGGTGAGTGGACATGGGAGAAATAGTGAGAATCAGAGGGTCAGGGAAGGCTTGACAGAGGAAGTCTCAGTGGTTTGGAGCGAATGCTGCAGCTTATGAAGTCCATTTCTTTATATGTACTTGGTTCCTAGACTGTGTGATTACTGTATCCCTGCTGTTCTGTGGTTGGAGTGGCTTCCCACTAGAACTGATCTCCCTGTTCCTCCCTGAGGAACAACTCTAGCTTTGAGATGGTCTCATAGCATAGGACTAGGATCTGGAAGGCCTGTGGTCAGCTTGGGGGGATTATTTTACCTCCTCCTGCCCTCCTTCCTTTTTCCTCCTCTGCCTCTCACAGTTTTATAATATCTCAGCTGACCTCCAGCCTCCAGGAAGATCACCAGGGCATTATTTTTATGTGATTCTGAGATAATAGAACCACAGATTTAGATTGGGGGGAGCAGCTTTTCAATTGAGTCCAATTTATTTTACAGAAGACAAAATGGAGGCCTACAGTTCAATGACTTGCCCAAGGACACGCAGAGTAAATGGCAGAGATAGCATCATGAGAAAGGCACTGGGTGAGAAAGGGCACCATTTTCTTAGGTGAGATGTGAGATAAGATAATAGGGAGTGGAACGGTGGCCATGGTACAAAGAAAAGCAAGGTGTCCAGAGCTGTGACTGATATCAACCCAAGTAAATGGTAAACCATGAATAAGAGGTAGAGATAAGAGGATGAGAGATTTATTGAGGAGGGTATGGACAAAGGAGAAGGTAACCTGGGCCAGTTAGTTTGGACTGGGTCATCATGAGGAATCTCTAGGTCAAGTTCAAGGAGGACTGTGGAATTCCTATCTGGCTCCCAGGAAACAGACTTGGAGGAATAATTGGAATGGAGGCTGGGGAAAAAATGCTACAATTTATATGCTTCTCAGGTATCTTTGGGAGGAGAGGTCCTTATTAGGAAGCCAATAGCAGCCCATATCAAGCTTCCTAAAGGCTCCCTTTTGGGGTCTCTGACTTCAGTGACTGACCTGTGACCAAACTGGGAGGTATAGGAAGGGTTTGTAATATAAACATCCCCTACAGACAGTCCAGGTTTTTTTTTTTTTTTTTGGTTAGGATTCAGATGTAGAGCTGTGCAAATTGCCTACTTCCCCTGTTGAAATTCAACTTCCTGTTTCTTAGGAAAAACATGCTTTAAAGATCCCAGAAGGCATCCAGTAAACCCAGCAGCTCTTACCAAATCATTCTGGTTTTGATGAGCTCAGCGGGTATGAATCAGAAGCAGAGTTGCATTTCCCTTAAAATACACCCAAGATGGAACATTTGGAAGAACAAAAAAAAGAAAAAAAAAGTTTGGGAGTTTATAGGCAACTGGGAAATAACTGGACATGTTGGATTCCAGCATTAGCCTGAAACTCAGTTTTACATATTATCTTGCTTGACTATGTAGACAGAGCCACCTGACCTTGTCATTGTCCAAATAGCAATAGAATCTTCTTCCACTAGCATCCTATTAAGGAAAGGAAAATAGAGTTGGGAGAGCAGTGGGGGGCGAGGGGGGGGCAGTGGAAGGAGGGATGAGACAGTGGAGATCAGAAGAAGAGATACTCATTCTGGTCCCACTCTTGGAAATCCCCTGGCGTGTCTGCCACAGTTTGGAATAGGTCCAGGCAACTTGACTTCCCATTCCTACAAAGGAGAGGTCTGGAAGTGGGGTAGCATTGGAATTGAGGAGGGTGGGTAAGTGCTCAGGGTGGTGTAAATGCCCACCTTCTAGAAGCCTCCATGGGCAGTAACTTGGGAAGTGGGGAGCCCCTGACCCAGCTGTGGCTTAGGTGAGGTGAGTAGGGCAAAGGCTAGGCTTAAAGGGTTACTCAGAGTTGGAAGAGATCCGAGAGATCATCTTGTCTGGTGTCTTGCTTCTATTGATATATCCCTTCTACAACAGCCCCAATAAATATTGCTTGAGACTGTCAGTGACCAAGAGGGAACCCTGCAAGGATATTGATGGTACAGCCCTTAGGGTACCCCATGAATTGGCTTATACTCTATCTTGAAGCAGTGGTTGACAGCTCAGTCTGTATCATGCTCAGTGCTCTCTTTTTAATAGGGGTTAATTATCTTCACTGCAAAGGGGAAGCCAATCACATATATGTCACAAAGCCTGAGTCACTCCATATTGACCCCATTCTGCTGACCCAGAGTGGAATTGTTCCCTTTGCTTTCATTCGTTTCTTTTTTCACTGGTTACCGTGAATTCTCCACATTAGAACATTTCTCCTCCTAATCCTCATCCTTCTCCTCTTCCTCATTCACTGCTATCTACACTGCCATCCCTGTCCTCTCCGAGTGTTGCATAGTGGAAACAACACAAAGTGGTCTTGGAGTCAGAAGACCTGAGTCTGAGTATTGGCTCACCATTTATTAGTTGTATGATCTTAGACAAATAACCAACTTCCTTATCTGGAAAATGAAGGGATTGTCCTGGATGATCTCCAAGGTACTGTCCAGCTCTAAATCTTAGATCCTATTTTCTCAATTTGTTCCTTTTCCTCTTCCTCTTTGGGTCCTTCAATGTAATGCAACAAAATCATAAAGAAATATAATATTATCATTGCTGCTGCCTTCATCATTTTATGGATCATTTTATATTTCCTGAATTTATCAATGGGAAGGGAGCAAGCCTTTATTAAATATCTACAATGTACCAGGTACTGTACTAAGCTCTTTACAAACATCTCATTTAATTCGCACAACAACCTTAAGTAGATGCTATTATTATTCCATTTTACAGATGAGGAAACTGAGGCAAGTAGAGGGTGGGTGACTTGCCAAGGGTCAGCCTGCTAGTAAGCATATGAAGCTGGATTTGATCTCAGATCTTCCTGACTCCAAGCCCAGCAATCTATTATGTCTCCTATGATAATGCTCTTGGGTAATTTGGAGAGATGGAGTCATGAGATAAAGGGCACAAGATGAGAAAGGGCACAGGGTTCCTGAGTGAACTATGGGGTTGTACAAGGTGACCCTGGCATAGAGAAAAGAAGGGTGACAATTTTGGTGCCAATGCCAAACTGAATGAGCAGTCAACCACAAAGTAATGGGTGAAGGGTTGGGAGATTTACTGAGGAGGGTGGGGCCAGAAGTGGAAGTGTACCAGACCAAGCAGTTTGGCCTCTTAAAGTTCTGACATCAATCAGTCAATCAACCAACAACTACTTATTAAGCCTGTACTATATGTCAGACTAAAAGAATAAAACAACCTCTACTCTCAAGGAGTTTACATTTTAATGGGAGGAGTTAATAAGCACACATGACATGCACACATGTTGATATTACATATATATGGATCATAGATATCGTGTAAAAATACACATACATGTATATAAATACACATACAAATATGATATGCATATACATGTATATCATATACACATATATTTAATACATATACATGTATATATAATACATATGTATATAATATGCATATAATACATATTCATATGTATGTTTATTAATGGGGAGACCACAAGCATATATGTATATAAATGCATGTGTATATATGTATTTAGATATTTGTGTATGTATATACACATATACAGAGAATGAATATAAATAAACATAAGCTAGTTATAGAGGGAAGAAAGGCTCATCCCCAGTGGGCATTTCTGAGTTTCCACATAGGCAGAAAGGCTGAGTTGCTGACTCCCAGGGAATAGGTTTGAAGAAGCCTTTTACCTGAGGGGAAGTCCCTTGGTTCTCTGCCCTGATCCAATATTCCCTATGCTTAGCACCTTCTGGTAGCCCTACTTCCCATATATGGAGCAGCATCACATATCCATGACTTCAGCTATTGTCATTGTAGACAGCTTCCAAGTCTGAATCTCTAGCCCCATCCTACGTCCTGGACTCCTTCTACACACCCCAAATTCCACATGTCTGAAGCAGAAGTCATTGTCTTCCCTCCCTACCTCCTGACCAAGTGTGCTCCACCCTTGACTTTTCTATTTCTATTAATGGTACCCTAATTATCCCGGTTCCCCAGACTCAGAACCTCCCTTTCTCTCACCACTCCCCCTATCCAGTCAGTTACCTATGCATCTTCATTACAGTAGAATATAAGCTCCTCAAGGGTAGATACTGGTTTTGATTTTGTCTTTCCAGTATAGTGCCTGGTGTTTAATAAATGCTTTTAGTTTAAATTGAATTCTGGCAGCCAGGTGGTGTAGTGAATAGAGTAGCAGTGCAGGAGTCAGGAGGACCTGAGTTTAAATCTCACCTCAGATTCTATACACTCACTAGCTGTGTGACCTTGGGCAAGTCACTTAACCCCAACTGCCTCATCCTGGGTCATCTCCAGCCATCCTGATGAATATCTGGTCACTGGATTCTGATGACTCTTTAGGAAAAGTGAGGCTAGTGATCTGCACAGCCCTTCCTCACTCAAATCAAAGTCAAGTGCAAGTCATATCATTTCTCCGATGAATGGTCTTCGGCAACAAAGGAAGTACTCATATTAATATGTGATTCTGTTTTCCAGTTTCTCCCCGTTTCCATTTACTCTGCTCTCATTCTAGTTCAAGGCCTCATTACTTTTACCTAAACTCTTGTGGTGGTCCAATAAATAGTCTCCTTCCCTCCAGTTCCATCACTAGCCCCCAACCCCAACCCTATCCAACCTAGCGCCATTGCCTGATTACTCTTCCTAATCTATAGGTCTGATGACAGCATCCCCTGCTCTCAAATCTTCAGTGGCCTCCCCTTGTCTACAGGATAAGGTACAATTCCTAAGCTTGGTAGGTGTTCAAAGCCTACTACTATCTGTCTCCAGCCTTATCTTATATTTCCCAGTGCTTTAGTCAAGCTGGACTAGACAACCATATTAACATGTCTCCTGATTTCCTCCCTCAGTGCATTTGTTCATGCTATTTCTCAGCCCTGAAATATCTTCCTTTTGGTCTCTTAGTTTTTCAGTGTTCAGATCAAATGCCACCTCTTCAAGCAGCTTCCTCTAGAGTAGCAAGGCTCAAGGGATAGCTTTGAGGTAATCCCTCCTCTTACCCTAGCTGAGCGACTGTGGGCTCTCAATGTCCCCGAGCTTCACTTTCCTCACCTGTAAGATGGGGATAATAACACCTGTCATACTCACTCTCAGTAGAGTTCTTATGCAGATCAAATGAGATAATGTACATAAAGGGCTTTGGAAACTTTAAAGCGTTGTACAAATGTCAGCTGTTATCATCCTCCCAGCCAGAAATAGTCTCTTCCTCCTATGAACTCTGCGAACAATTTTAGTACCTCATGCATTTATCACATTCCACCTTATATTTAGAGTTATTTGTATATATATTTGATAGATATGAGATATGCCCATAAATATCTACACTCCAAAGTCATTAAGTTGTTCTTGCATCCATCCCCTTCTTTCCACTCCTATAACTGTCCCCCTCATTCGCCCCATCCTTACCTTTTGGCTGGATTTTTGCAATAGCCGCCCCCCCATCCCCTCCTTGCTCTCTCCTTTTCAGACCATCCTACAAATGACTATCAAAACAATCCTTCCAAAGCACAGTCACTCCCCAAAGGAGCCACTTCCTTACTCAATAGTCTTTAATGGGTCCCCATTGCCTCCTAGATAAGATACAAACACCTTAGCTTGGCATTCACAAACTGTCTTTGTATTTATAGCTTGACTCCAGTCTAAATTTACAGACATTTCACATAACTCTTCTTCAATATAATAAGTATTCATGGAAGGCCTACTATGTGCCAGGGAGGCACCAATTCCTTGGAATACAAAGACATACATTTTTTAAATAATATTTTATTTTTTCCCCCAATCACATGTCAAAGCAATTTTTAGCATTCATTTTCACAATACTTTGAGCTCCAAATTATTTTCCCTCCCCTCTTCCTAAAATGGTAGGCAATTTGATATAGGGTATGCACGTGCTATCATGTAAGACATATTTTCTTATTAGTCACTATTGTGAAAGAAGAAACAGATCAAAAGGGAAAAAAACCATGACAAAGAATAAAGTAAATGAAAAAAGTATGCTTCAATCTGCATTCGGAGCCCACCAGTTCTTTATCTGGATAGCATTTTCCTTCATGAGCCCTTTGTACTTGTCTTGAGTTACTGTGTTGCTGAGAAGAACCTGGTCGTAAATAGTTGATCTTCATACAATGTTACAGATACTGTGTACAATGTTTTCCTGGTTCTTCTGCTCATTTCACTCTGCATCAGTTCACATAAGTCACAAAGATATAAATTACAGCAAAGCTTGTCCTCAGAGTTTCCATTCTTCTATAGCCTAGATCTTCTGTCCTCCAGTCATACTGTTCTACAATCTATTGCCTATGTCTACACCTCTCTGTAGCTTATGCCTGGAATATATTTCTTCCTCACTTCAATCTCTTAGAAAACTGAGTTTCCTTCACTGTTCAACTCAAGTGCTATTTCCTAGAGTAAATCTTTTCTTCTCCCCAGCTCCCTCTAGTGGTTAATAATTTCCCAATCCTCAAATTAACTACATTTACTTGCACTGCCAGTAGAGTGTGTAAGCTTCTTGAGGAAAAGAAGATGCTTTTTTGGTTTGTTTTTTATCACTAACACCTAGCACGGTGTCTGGTATATTTTTCTTTCACACTGGACCTATAAGTTCATTGGTAGGGCAGTAAGATAGAGCTCTGCGTCTGGAGTCAAGAAGACCAGAGTTCAAATCTGAGCTTGGGTCAAATTTGTGAAGCTGGACAAATCACTTAACTTCTGCATACCTCAGTTTCCTCATCTGTAAAATGGGGATAAAACAGCACCTCCCTCCCAGGACGGTTGTGAGGCTCAAACAAGTAGAGTACTTAGTCTGACACATAGTAGATGTTATATAAATGTTAGCTATTAATTAGTATTATTATTAAATAAGCTCTCTCTCCCAAAGCAGATCTCCAGTACTCATACACTTGTAGTCTCAGAGAGTGGCCTGGGGTCATTGAGAGATTAAGTGACTTGGCAGGGGTCACAGACTGTAATATCAGACAGAGGACTCAAACTCAGGTCTTCCTGCCCTTGTGGCAGGCTCTCTATGTCTGCTGTGCCAAGCTGCCTCTCACCTAGTACATACTGGTGCTAAATAAATTCTAACCAAATGAATGACTAACTACCTCCCTCAGTAGACACCACCGAATATGCTGTTTTCCTCCCCTTCCCTTAGTGCTGCTCAGTCTTAACTGAACTGAATTGAAATGCTCTGGAGTTTCTTCCTCAACTCTGTTACATGAATACCTCCAGCTAGTGGTTCAAAGAACATCTGTGTTAAGAAATGACCCTTTAGCTTGGGGGTTAAGTGGGAGAGGAGAGGGTAGTGACATTCTGTTCCATCCTAGTCAACCAACTAGGTTCAATATTGGTCAGACACTGGGCTAAGCATTAGGGATGCAAAGAAGAGGCAAAAGGGAGACATTCCTACTCATGTAAATTCATTGTCTTATCTTAATCCCCATTTTTCTCTAATAAGGTGGCTAAGGAGCAAGACACTTGAATCACCAGATTCAAATCCTTAGTCAGGAAATGAACTCTTCTCTGCTATACCTTTCCTTATGGGTAATGTCAACATTTGCCACATATCACCAATCCATCGCATCCTGGGCCATTGCCAGTCATTTTGACTTTTGTCTTGCCGTTGGATTTCAAAGACTCTGGAAAAGAAAGTGAGGTAGATGACTGTGTGCAACTCTGCCTCACTTAAATCCAATTCACAAGCAAGTCAAGACATCCTCCATACCCCAACATTGTGATGTCATTGGTCTTCTTTGAAAACAAAGGACCACCACCATCACCAACAACATTTGTGTAAAGTGAGGCCTGAATACTTTTTACTTCTTAAGTAGTAAGTAAAACTCCCAAGGGACAGGAAAGGACCCTCTTGATTTAAATCATTTTATGCAGGGTCCAGCATAGCTACTATATACCAACAAGAACCTAAACAGTCCCTTAACATTGTTGTTGTGCAGTCGTGTCTAACTCTTTGTGACCCCTCTGGGGTCTTCTTGGCAAAGAAACTTGACTGGTTTGTCGTTTCCTTCTCTAGATCATTTTACAGATGAGGAAACTGAGGCAAACAAGTTTAAGTGACTTGCTCAGGGCCACTCAACCAGTAAGCGTCTGAGGCTAGGTTTGAACTCAGGAAGTCTTTGATTCTAGGCCTAGCACTCTATCTACTGCACCTAGTTGCCTTACCTTTTGATGATGGTAGTGGTAACAATAAAATCCACATAACCATGACTTCCTCCTCCTCCGCTTCCTCTTTCCCTCCTCTTCTCCTTCCTTCTCTTCCTCCTCCCCTTCTAAGAGCACTGGACTTGAAATCAGGAAGATCTGAATTCAAATCCAATCCCAAATTCTTAGTACCTGTGTGATCCTGGACAAATTATTTAACCTGTCTGCCTCAATTTCCTTCTCTGTTAAATGTAGATAATAAGAGAACCTGCCTCCCAGGCTTGTTGTAAGGATAAAGTAAGATATTTGCAAACCTTCAAGTGCTATAAAAATGCTAGCTCTTATTCTGTATTGCTGCCATTATCATCCAACTCTGCTTTCTTTCGGCATCATGAGAAGCTTTTGTAGGCTAGGCTATCAGACAATGGGAATTGATGCAGATGGGGCTGGTCTTCTACGAAGCAAGATTAGAACACTTAGGACTCTCTAAACCGTAAGAGCCACATTTTACTATTTGTGCTGGCAAAGAGAACACAGGGTAAAGGTTTGTACAATCATGAAGGGAATTCATTGCTTAAGCAAAGGATTCTAGGTCTGAGCAGTTCTTAAAGCTGGGAAAAGATAAAGCTAGAATAAACAAAGCTATAGAATCAGACGAGTGTGGAGTGGAGCTTTCCCTTTGATTTCCAACGGCTTGATGATCCCCAAACCCATTGTTTCTAACACACGTTTCCCTGGTGCTGCTGCTCAGCTCTGAGTCATGCAGCACCACACACTCCAAAGAATCAAAATTGTGGGCGGCCTAAAGGGCAAGGAAGAAACAGATGGGGGGAGGGGGAGGTTGAGCATTATGCTTCTCCAGGATCACATAGAGCTGTCTCTAAAGCCATCTAGTCCAAGAGATGAAGAAATTGGGCCCAGTCACTTGCTTAGGGTCATACAGAGCCGTGAACATCACAGGCGGGCATTTAATCTAGGGCTTTTGACGCCAGGATTCATGCTCTTTCTACTGTACCATTCAGTTTGAGTTTGGAGGAGAAGGTCTGGGGAATGAAGAGGAGGTAGGCATTTCTTAATTCACTTCATTCATTCAACAAGCATTGGCTTGTATCTCCCGTGTTCAAGGTCCCATGCCAGGTGTGGGGATACAAAGAACGAGCTGTGGTCATATGGAGTTCACTTTTTCCTGGGGGAGGCAATATAGGTAAATAGGTTGTTGTTCATTACCAATGAGGAAATAGTAGGAAAGATATCATCCATAAAATGTGGGATGAGAAAAGGAAGTGTCAGTCATATAGTGAGAATGAGGGACGTACAATGGGGCAGCCGATGGCCTCCCCTGGTATCCCAGGGGTGCTAGCAGACATACAGACCCTAGAGAAAGCCTCCAGGGAGTTGGGTAGATCCACTACCAAGGATTTTATGGAAAAACAAAGTCAGAAATTACAAAGAATGAGAAGGTACTCTGATGTGGTGAGAGGGAACCCAATGAATGGGGTGTCCGCATGGATGAGATCTTGGATTCATTGAAATATAAAATTGTAGAATGTCAGAACTGGAATCCAAAGACCTTAGAGATTATCTAGTACAAGGGCCCCATTTTAAAGATAAGGAAGCCCAGAGAGGTTAAATAATTAGTCCAAAATCACACAGCAAGTTAGTGTGACAGAACCAAAGTTATTACATAAGACTTCTGTATCCTGTTTGGGGTTCTTCTCACCCTACCACACTGACTGCAGACAGCACGCCTGGATACAACAGGTGGTAATTAGAGAATTTATTGTAAGAAGTAACATGGATGAACTGCATGGAGTAACAAATAGAGGGCTAGCTTCAGAGTCAGAAAGTGAAATGGGTTTAAATCCTTCTGACATGCACAAACTGTTTCAGGTAAACACCTTCGTTCTGCCCTAGAAAGAACTCTAGATTTGGAGGCAGAATATTCCTCTCCAAAAAAGAGTGGAAATCTCTGAGCCCAAGAACGATAGGCAATTTGATGTGAGGATAAGACCATTAGACTTGGAGATTTGGATTCAAATCTTAACACTGCTTTTTACAAGCTTTGTAACCTCAGAAAAGTTACAGCCTCTCTCAGTATTGCAGGCAGCCCTTTGACCATTGGTTGGAACAGAGTTACTGATTATATTTCTAGTTTTCTTATCAGGACTTCCTTAAACTGATGAAATCACAAGTCCAGACCTCACCCCACCCTCTTAAAAAAAGATTTATCAGGAAGAAATAACATCAAGTTAATGGAGGATTTAGACAAATTAATGGATTTCATGGAACAGTAGATAAACATAAATCATGAAACAGCCACTCCAAAGTCATGCAAGGGAGTGTTAAGAACCCAGTGGGGAGGGGGTGATTCAGGGAAGAAGGCCATACTGATCCTTATTACATGGCACAGTGGAAAAAGCACTACTCATAGAGGCGGAGGACTTGGCTTCTGTCATTTACAAGGGTGAGACTCTTGGGGCCTCTGTTTCCTCGTCTGTAAAATGAGGGGCTTGAACTAGCTGGCCTAGAAAGTCCCATCCAACTCTAGATCTGTGATTCTATGGCCAAGTCAACCAATAAACATTTATTAAGAGCCTACTGTGTACCTGGCATTGTGCCAAGTCATTCTCCTAAGAGTCGATAGACACAACAGCCTTCTTGCTACCAAACCCAGTTCAGATCAGCCTTCCCAGCAAAGCTCCAATCACTCCTATCTTTAAAGCTAAGCTTGGAAGAGCCAGGCAGGGGAGGTAACTGACCTGATTAATCAGGCTGAGGACCTGGGAGCATTTCGAAAGCAGGCTACTGGCTCCCTCTAGTGTTCCTGACTCCACAGTTGAGTTGCCCTCTCAGGGGACAGCAGCCCAGCTACTGCAGAGTATATACTATAGGGTGTATGTGTATGTATGTATGTATATGTGTGTATGTATGTGTGTGCATGTATGTATGTGTGTGCATATGCATGTAACGTGCACGCATATACATGTGTGTGTTTATATTTCTAAAAATTGGAAGGACCCGTAGGGGTCATCTCATTCAATTTTCTTATTTTGCAGATAAGGAAATGGAAGTCTAGAGGGATGAAATGATAAGAGTAGTAAAGAACCATTCTGGGTCATCTCTGTTTAAACCTAATCTCACTGAGAAATTATGGTTCAGTGGAAAGAAGGCTGGATTTTGAATCCCAGGCACCTGGGTTCAAGTCCTGGCTCTGCTACCTAACTGTGTGTGTGACCAAGGATGTGCCAGTTACTCTGTTCCTTATCTATAAAATGAGAGTGATTCCTTCCAGCCAGGGCTGTGGTAGAGCCAAATCTTAGTGACTTGTGAGAGGATGGTTAAATTTAATGTGAGCATTTACACTTCAGAAATCAGCAAACACCACAAATCAAGACTTTATTTGTCATTTTGTAGATTAAAGTCAAAAGTGTGTTGTGACTTCATTTCCCCCCAGAGAGATGGTTGCTAAACATTTACCAGCATACCATTGCTTCCAGTTTGAAATAGATGATTCTGTTGGGATCCTTCCACTCTCATTTTACTTTCATGGATCTTGTTTCAGAACCAGCTATAATGAAAATTCTCCCAGATAAGAAACCCTATATGTCCTTTTCTCTCTCCATCCATGTCAGCTACCATACATTTCTCAGTAATAAAAGTCTCCAGTCTCCTTTCCCACTTCCCCTCACCCCTTAGCTAAGTTTTACTTGTTCTGGGATTGCATTTATCTCTCTAGAAAAACGTGGGAGGTCTCATGTTCCCTTGTCAGGCTCCACTTCCTGAAATTTCAGGCAGAGGTAACTCTAATTCATTTGAAGGCATAGAGATCTCAATGGAGATGCCAGCCTCTCACTTGTAATACAATCAAAGGGGAATTATTCCTGGAATTCCAGTATCTCAGGGACCAGTGAGTCTAAAGCATGAACAGCATACCTAGGAAGTAGAGGCAAGGAAGAACAGTGGAAAAAGTAATGGTTCTGGAGACAGAGGTCCTGTGTTCAAATTCCACCTCTGTCATTTACCATCAGAATGATGTGGGATAAGTCACTTAACTTCTCTGGGCCTTAGTTTTCTTATCTAAAATGAGAGAAGTTTGGACTAGATGTCCTATGAGGTCCCTTCTGGTTCCAGAGCTGGTTCTGCTACTTACCTTGGACAAAACTCTCTGATTCTCTGTAAAACAAAGGTATTAGACTAGATCCCTCAGGTCTCTTCCAAAGCTATGGCTCTAAATTTGTTTGAAGATTTCTCTGCCCTTTCTTCCTCTTGCTACCTCTTGTTTTTCCATCTGGTGGCCAAGCAGAAGGAGTCCAATTCCTCTTTCATGTGATGGTCCGTCTTGAAGACAACTGTCATGCCCCTCTCACTCCAAGTCTCCTCTTCTCCAGGATTAACATTCTCCAATTCCTTCAATCTCTCCTCAAATGACATGGGTTAGAATTCCTCCACTTTACTGGTGGTTGTTTTCATCATGCTCTCTGGCTCAAGTGGCCAGTATAAGTCTTCAGGCCACTATCAAAAGATTCATGATTTAGACAGTGTGGTATATAGTGAAAAGAGTCCTGGATCTGGGGTAAGAAAACCTGGATTTGAATAGAATATTGCTGCTGAATTCCTGTGTGATTCTGAGCACTTGCTCTTGGCCTGGATTTTCTCAATCATAAAATGGGGCTTGGGGCTAAATGAGCCCCAAAGAACCTTCTGGAATAGACAGTTCTATAATTCCTGTCCCATTTCCTCTATCTCTCCCAGGCCTGGGCTCAGCATCAGGCAGAGTCTGAAAGATTGAGGGAGTTTTCCACCTCTCTGATTTTGCTGGAAACTGGGTGAGTGGGGAGTGGGTTTCTGCTGAGCTCTCTCCATGGGAATCTGCCTGTCTCCTTTGGAAGACAAATATTGATAAAGTCAGAATCACAGCTTGTTAGAGGTGAAAGAGACCCTCAACATCACCTGAATCAGAGTTCATCCTCCCTCCCTCCATGCCATTGTACATATGAGCAACCTGACACCTACGGGATCCCGGGGTTTAGGGCTAGAAGGGACGTCAGAAGATGTAGTTTTATTTTATAGATCACAAAATTGAGCCCAGCAAAGTTAAGTGTCTTTCCCGAGCATCAGAAATAGATCTTCAAACAGCAAAGTCAGCTAGTTTTCCACTACCCCACATAGAAGGGGCTTCTAAGGTCATGTAACCAGCAAAGGAAGAACAAAGCACTTGAACCCATTTCCTAGTTCAGTTCTCTTTATAGAGATTCGTTGGCTGGGACTGGGGAAAAATCTCCATCAGGAGATCTGTCCTTGGGGTGGGGTTGAAGGTGTGCACCTGGTGCTCTGTCCAGGAAAGGGGGAGTGGGGGTGGGGTGGGGTAGGCGGAGGGATGAGACTGACTTTTATGTTCTTCAAACCAGTTTGCCCACATCCCGGGAAGCGGCACCTAGTTAAAGTGTTCATGCCTGGGCCTGAGCAGAAGGCCGTGTCTACGTGAAGGAGCCCTTGTTCCCTGTGCCTGTGTTCTGCAGGGATGGGGCCACCAGGCTGATGTTTTGTGAAGCAGGGTAGAGCCCCAGGCTCTGTATGCTGCCACCCTGCTGTGCACATTGGAGGGAGACCCTGCCTGGCAGCTGCTGCTGCTGAACCTCATTGGGCCCCAGAACCACTCTAGGGCAGGCAGAGGGAGGGAGCCAGAGTCAGGGCAGGTCACAGGACCGCATTCTGCAGGGGTGGTTACTCGGCAACATTACATGTTCCCTCCTCTGTCTGAAGTTCGTGAAACCAATCTGCATATGCTCTCTGTTTCCCACCTCACCACACTAGCTAGTCTAAGATGCTTGAGGTGTTTTTTTCCTCTTCCAAGCTTCTGACTGCCATATCCTGAACTCATTATTCACACCTGGTGACTCACACAGAGACCCTGTTTTCATTTACACAAAGGCTTGCAGAGGCAGCATAATATGGTGGAAGAAAGATCTGAGTTTGAGTCCCAGCTCTGGCGTGTACTCACTAGGTGACCTTGGACAAGTCGTTTTACTTCTTGGGAGAGTTATAAGACCAAGGTTCCCTGTTACCCAGCAACAGGGATTAATTGTTTTCTAAAAGCAACATTGTTCCTGGGAATCAATTGGCCCCTGACTCCTTCAATAGTGGCTTCCTGATCACTTAAGTCCCACCCAAAAGGAGTTGTACCCTCTGGCTTGGAGGACTTCTGAGGATCCCATCACATCAGTGAGCCTCACTACCTGTGTGACCTTGGGCAAGTCACTTAACCCCAATTGCCTCCTCCTGGGTCACCTCCAGTGACTCTGATGAATATCAGGTCACTGGATTCAGATGGCTCTGGAGGACAAGTGAGGCTGGTGACCTGCACAGGTCACTCACTCAAAACAAGATCAAGTGCAAGTCATGTCATCATTTCTGTGATGGCATGGTCTTCTTTGGCAACGAAGGATGAACACACACATACATATCACCAGTCACTATCCCCAGTCCTGCTTTCCAGATGCATTTCAAAAGGGAGAAGAGGAAGGTGACATCCAGAGAAACTAAGTATCACTGTATCTTTGCTGTGTTAGGCCCAAGCAAACCATTTCTTAACTGTTCAATGACTTTTAAGTGCCTTATTTCATATTTATAATGAACCTGAACTACCAGGATGCTGGCATTAGGCCTGCCCTTAACAAGGAGGTCAAAGAAGATGAATTCTAAGGTCCTTTCCAGCTTTAAATAGATGATCCTATCAAGGAAATCTGTAATCTAGTTCCAGGTCAAGACACTAACCAACCAGCCATGTGACTTCAGACAAATTACTCCATCCATCTGAACTCCTGTTTCATCATCTAATAATGAAAGACTAAGATTAGATGTCCTAATATCCTTTGTATTGTATCACCCACACAGTGCGCAGTAACAGGATGTACGTACACACATTCTCTGACCACATGGTACACACAGTATGTCACCAAGTACCAGGGAGTTACTGGTAAACATTTAATAATCAACTGGGGGGTGGGGAGGTAGTATATGCTCAATACCCTCTTAAATTTAATCTGCATTTTTAATATTTTCTCCATGACTTTCTTAAGTCTAAACAATCAACAAAACAATAAATCAAACACTGGTTTGTAGTATTTGCCAATTTCTGAGGTATAAATGCTCAAACTAAAAATTTAACAGTTGTATCTCTTGAGCCAGTTGGAGCTGACTTCAATACACCTCTGTGTGGCACATACTTCAGGCTCTTTCCTGAATATAAAAATCAACCTATTAGAGGATACCAGGGATTTTCTCTATTCTGGTTTGATACAGGCTGAAACTCTTCAGTCTAAAAATAAAGCTGTTCTCAGAAACTAGAAGGAGCCTGGGCTGGGTGTGCCTCTATAATCCTCCAACTAGGGGAGGCTGAGGCTGGGAGATAAGCTTGAGTTCTGGGGTTCTGATCTGCAGTAGGACTAAAGCTGATTGGCTGTCTGCACTAAAGCTGGGAGCTGCTGCGAACAAAGCTGCTTTAGGAGGGGGGAACCAGTCTGGGCTAGAAAAATGGAACAGGTTAAAGTTCCGTGCTCGTGCCAGAGAATGAGCCAGTCTGGAGAGAGATAGGGAGACCCAGTCTCCAAAAATGTAAAGAAGGAAGGGAGGGAAAGGAAAGAGGAAGGGAAAGAGAAAGAGAGAGAGGGAGAGAGAGGAGAAAGAAAAAGAAAGAGAAAGGAAGGAATATAAAATAAAATAAATATCATCTAATAATCCAATGTCCTTATTTTATAATCAAAGAAATTGGGTCCCAGAGAGAATGTGACTTACTAAATAAGGCCATGAAGCTAGTTATTGGTAGAACCAACCTTAGAACCCAGGTTTCCTTAAGTGGTACAGTGGAAAGTGTTCTGCCCCAGTAGTAAGACAGTTTGCATTTAAATCCTGGCTGTGCCTCAACTTGTGTAACCTTGGGCAAATCATCTCACTTTTCTAGTCCTGAGACTCTTCATCTTTAAAATGGGAGAGTTGGGCTAGAAGACTCAAAGCACCTTTCTAAATCTATGATCCTGGACAGGACAGTGGTCTCCAAAGTATGTGTAAGACAGAGCTTTCACACACACACACGTATTTGATATATATTGATATGTATCTATGAAAAAGGAAGAAATTAACCTTTACTAATATTTAATATGTGGATAAAAACTGGCACCCTACATATGTCATATCGTCAAGTATCTTGCAGGGTACACGAGATACCCTGAGGGAAGTGAGAATTTCATCATATATAGAGGCTGATGGGATATTGTCATTCATTCATTCATTAACTTTTTTCAATGTATGGAATAAAGCAAGCATTTCTATAACACAGTATGATTTTTAAAAAGATGATTGCATGTGAAACTGCAAATCTGTTATGTACAATTTGCTGTTCCTTTTAAATATATAGTAAACTATCATGTAAATTTCTTTTTTTGTATTAACTTTCAGTATATTTTGACACGATGTAGTTTACCTGTACTTATTTAAGAGGATTTATGGATTATATTTTCCAGTTTTAACTACATTACCCTTCACAAAACAGACTAATGTTTTAAAAAAGATTCCTTCAGAAAAGCTAAGGATTGAAGATAATACCAATAATGTGAGCACATGAAAACAAGGATAACATGGCAGAGATGAATTGTTTTTTACTCCTAATATGACTCATATTGTAAGATAAAAACAGTGACAATCTAATTAGATCTGACAAGAAATTGTCCCAAAAGATGCAAAATTATCAAGAAATTTATTTGAAATTTTTATTTATATCCACTACCCTTAATGATGAATCTTTCCCTACATGTGCCCTGAGATATTAGCTGATGTAGTATGAAGCTGTTCTAATTTCTGTTGTTGAGCTGTTTCAGTCATGTCTAACTCATCACGACCCCATTTGGGGTTTTCTTGACAAAGATATTGGAGTAGTTTGCTATTTCCTTCTCCAAAGTATTTTACAGATGAGGAAATGGAGGCAAACAGAGTTAAATGACTTGTTCAGGGTCACACAGCTAGTAAGGGTCTGAGTCCAGATTTGAACTCAGGAAGATGTCTTCCTGATTCTCAGCCCAGTGCTCCACCTACCTGCCCTGTCCTAATCAGCAAGAGATATTTAAAAACTAAGCTTTTGTTGCCCAACATCATATAAAGGTGCTGGCTGTTTAAAAAAAAAAATTTCTTGTGTCTATACACTTAAATATATGGAAACAGGATTTTCTAACCTTTTTTAAAAAATCTTCCAAACAAAATTTCAGTGAGTTTTGGATCCATTTGTTGAAAGTATAAAAATGTAACACCTTCTGATTAGTTTGCAAGAACAACTGATTGAAATCAGAGAAGAGAGAAATTTATTAGCTGCATTTCAACAAAGACCTTTGCATAATTGGCATATGGGATTGAAAAATGAATGTCACGATTTAATGAAGACAGTCAATGATTCACTTCTTCCAATTGGATCTCCATATTTCTGTGAGGTATCATTTTTAGCTATGACAGCTGAAGATGTATTTTATTGAAATAAATTGAACTTGGAACCAGACCCTTGAATCCCTGCGTCGTGAAGTGTTAAACTAAGATTTTCAAAATTAATGAAGCATATTC
Source organism: Potorous gilbertii (assembly GCA_028658325.1). Taxonomy (NCBI): domain Eukaryota; kingdom Metazoa; phylum Chordata; class Mammalia; order Diprotodontia; family Potoroidae; genus Potorous; species Potorous gilbertii. The sequence continues at coordinate 263,688,645 of CM053769.1, read as the reverse complement.
AATCATATTACTCTTTAGTGAGAACAAACAAGGTTTCAAGAATTAATAAACTAAACATGATATATTTCATCTTGAAAAATATGTTTGACAATGTATGTCTAACAATTAGAATTGCTTCTTGGTGCAAGGGGCTGAGGCACTGCCCATCTCCCTTTCTACTAGTGGACCTGTTGGGGTCATTGCCAGTCATCTGGATTTATGACCTGCCGCTGGACTACGATGTCTCTGGAGGACAGAGCTAGTCTGATGACTATGCACAGCCCTGCCTTACTTAAATGCAATTCTCTCCCAAGTCAAAACATAACCTGTCACCGGTCCTCTTCAAGAATGAAGGAGGAACCACAGGGGACCTATCCATTCTGGAGACCCTGGGTGGTAGCTTCAGACTAGCATTCATTAGCTGGTTATTTGCCACTCCCCTCCCCACCTTTAGGGGTAGGGGAAAATGTGGAATAGAGAGGATTACTTTAAAACTTTGTCTAATTAGATTTGTCTAATGTCAAAAGAAGGTGTGGAAAGGTAATGAATGTACAATGCAAATCAGATATTGGATAGGTATTTATTTACTGCCCACAAAAGAAAAGCTTAACACAAAAATCTCTCAAAAGCATACAATGACTGAAAAATTTAAAAGAAGCAGCGGTACTAACTACTAAGTACCATTGATCCCAGGAGGCTGAAATTTAAACATCAGAACATGAAGCTATTTGAGATACTGCAGAATAAACATTTTACCTTTTATCTCTATGCACTACCTCCCCTCCCTGCTCCCTTTAAGATACATGTGTTCTAGCCTGCAAAAAAGGGATTGGGTTCATCCTACAGCAGGCGGTCATCTTCTCCAAGAGTAGAAAAGCCCTGTCTACCACCAGTGGGCTCCAACCAAGGGACCCAGTGTCATTAGATTTCTCAGATTCACACATTCACCTTCAAGGATGGATGGTCAATCTTGAGATTGATGTTTGGTCAAACAGAAGCCCAGGTACAAGCTCCCCTATCTGACCCCCCTGCTCTAGCTAGGGGATTGAATCTTCCTGCTTCCAGTTGGCATATGCTGGATACAGATGACATGCTGCCATGGTTGGAAAATGGACACTAGTCCTGCCTCTCCCTTCAATGAGAAGCTACCCCACAGTCTTGGCTGAAAGAGGGACAGAGGGTGGGTCACCTCTTTTTAAAGATCCACCAAGCCAGCTCCTCTCCCTTCTTAGGGAAAAATAAGGGAGGGCTTTGAAATTCTCTTTTTCCTCCCTTTCCCCCATCCCTAAGTGTCAGAGCTAACAGTATGGATATTGGGAAACTGGTAAGGCAGGTTTATGCATGCCTCATTATACATATGTGTATATGTGTATGTATATTGCATATACTATATTGGTACAAATAGATATGTACATAACTTGTAAATAAATATACATATATTGGCATTGCATATTCGAGGTTTTTTTTTCTGATGTGATGCATAATTCAAAAAGTTGGAGACCACAGATTTAGGATATAATACAAACTCCTCAGTCTGACATTTAAAACCCTCCACAATCTGGCTCCCACCTACCTTTCTATCTTATTTCATATTACTTGTCTTCCTACCCTCTCTGCTCTAGTCAAACAGACCTGCTATCTATTTCCTGTACCCAATATTCTGTCTTGGATGTACATGCCTTTGCATAAGTGATTTTCATGTGTGGTATGCAGCCTCTCTTCCTCATCTCATCCCTAGCTTTCTTCCAAGCACAGTTTGGGTGCCATTTCCTCCATTAGGCCTTTCTGGGGCTCTTCCTCTTGAATTGATAAGTAATAATTAAGCCCTTATTATGTGCCAGGCACTGGGATACAAAAGGAACTCAGTGGAGTTCCAGGAGCTGCTTTCAAGAAGTTTATATTGTAATGGAGGGGACAACATGAATGTAAATGGGTATTTATAAGATATATGTGTGTATATGTACATATATATATATATACATATACCTATCTTATGAGACATATATCTTATATATGTATCTTATAAATATATGGATACATAGATGTGTGTGTGTGTGTGTGTGCATGTGTGCGTAGAGACAGAAAGAGAGACAGACAGAGAGAAAGAGACAGAGAGAAAGAAAGAACTAGAAGCTAAAGAGGTATCCATTCATTATGGAACACCTGAGCAAATTATGATATACGGATGTAACAGAATACTATTGTGACAAAAGAAATGATATGATCCCTGAGAAGATCTGTATGAACTAATGCTGAATGAAATGAACAGAACCAGGACAACAAGTTATAGAACAGCAGTAATATCATAAAGACGAACAACTTTGAAAGACTTCAGAACTCTGATCAGAGGACCAGTGATGCCACCCACTTCCCAGCAGAGAAGAGATGCAGAACGAGACATACGTTTTTGGACACGGAATTTGCAGGAATTTATTTTTCTTGATCAGGGATATTTGTTATAAAGGTTCCCTCTCCCACTTTTTTCCTTTTCTTTCCCAATTAGTAGGAAAGATGGGAAGAAAAGAAAATAAATTGATTGATTAAAAAATTTTAAAAGGGGTCATATAGAAAGAATGAATCTTAAGGAAATGCAATAATTCTAGAAGGGGGAGGTGAGGAGGGAGAACATTCTAGGCATGGGAGATATCAGGATTATTGAGGGGGTAAAATTGCTTTATGTTACTTTGCATATACTTTATCTTTATTTCCTTGTATATATGTTGTATACAGCCACTCCTCCCCACCCCCTCACCCCGCCCAAACTCCTTGAAGGCGGACACTGTTCCCTTATACTCAGCTGGCACCTTTATTACCTCTAGGATCAAATACAAACTCTTCTACTTGGCATTTAAAACCATTTGTACCCAGGCCTCTTACGATCTTTCCAGTCTTCATAAAAATTCCTTACCATACACTGTCAGTTACACGATCTGCCTGGTTTTCCTCTATCCTTTCCTCATTCAACACCATTTGAAATCCGTTTTTTTTTTACATTCAACTCAAGCACCATCTACTGAGGGAGGCCTTTCCTGATTCTTCCAGATACTAGTCCCTCAGAGGTTTTTAATCTGAGGACTGTGAACTTGTTTGAAAAACTATTTTTGCAACTATTTGACTATTTACTATTTTTATTTGTGTGTGTTTTATTTTATGCATTTAAAAACATTCTTCTGAGAATAGGCTGCACCAGACTACCAAGGTCCCTGAAGCAGAAAAGTTCCTGAATCCCTGGGCCTTGTTCAAGGTTGTCTGTATCTTCTGTATACTTCTCCATACACAAGATGTATATGTTAAAACGCTAGAGACTCATCATGGGAAGTAACATTTTACGTTTGTCTTTGTACTCCCAGTACTTAGTATAGGTCTTTTCATTTTTTTTTTTTTTTTGGTCCTTGACCTGTAATTTCATTGATAGAAAGTACTCCCTATGTGGGAATTCCCTCCACCCATGTAGGCTGACAACTCCTCTGTGGATGAGAATCTTTTTGAGTTGTCTGGGACCCTGAGAGGTTAAGTGGTTTATCCAAGATCATACTGCCAGTATGGCTCAAAGGCAGAATTTGAACTGTAGTATTTACCTTGCCAGTAATAAATGTTAAATTTATTTGAGCTCTCTTTCCATACCTTCCCATGGACAATGCTGAAGCCACCATGCACATCCTCCAAGGGAGAGGAGAAATGTCTGGTCCTTCATGGGCACCTCTGCTTGGTATTAGAGGAAAGAACTGGGAGTGATGGGCAGAAGTTGCAAAGGGACAAATTTAAACAAAAACTTCCTAATAGAGCTATCTTTCAGTGTATTGCAGTTGTCTTGCGTGGAGGAGACAATCTACCCTCATTCTCTGGATGACCACTTGATGGATATGTTGAAGTGGGAATTCTTTTCACTGCATGTGTTGGATAAGATGGTTGCTGAGGTCTCTTACAGGTCAAGAATTCTGTGCTCATGCGGTCCTTATCACATCCCAATGCAATGTGTGTTCTGGACCCCAGAGATGAGGAGAAATCAGATCTACTCAGGTCTTTTTTGTGATACCAGGTACATGGTGGGTAATCAATCCTGGGTGAAATTCTTGCAGGTTTGCTTAGTCCTTTCTGGGTCCCAAGGTCCCTTTCTCTAGTCATCTATACCTGGCTCCCAGATGACTCTGGAGGAGAAAGTGAGGCATAGCTCTTCCTCACTTAAATCCAATTCACTTGTATGTCATGGTATGCTTTGAGAACGGAGGGCAGACAATCATCAGGTTGTACTTCCAGACATTTCCAATAGGTGGCAAAACTGCCCCAACCTTGCCTTCTCCCTGTCTGGGGTGGGGTGAAGGAGGTAGTTAACTATGGAAGGATGTCTGGGGCTCTCGGTCTCTGCCCTAGAATCAACAGCAGCCCTAGCTATCAGTGGTTGTTCCCTCAGTGTGTAAGGCACAAAATAAAGGATGTGGATTTTTCCAGGCTTCTCTCAGACTTCTGTCACTTCCTGCACCCCCCTCCACCTTTTTCTTCCAAAAGTCACTATCTAGGCACACCATTTCCCATCCTTGAAACCCAAGAAGTTGATGTGCCAGGCTTTTTTAAATTTATTTTTGCAATTCCTCTTTGGGGAGAGAAGATGAAGGTTACTTTTGGTTCCCATTCCATTTATTCTCCTCAGTCTTCCTACCCCAAAGCCCAGGGAAGCTCCTGAGTTTAGACAGTCAGTCACTAGCACAGGACTAGAGAGAGTCTTCAGCCCATAGCAGCTGCAGTCCATCCTGCATTCAGCTACCAAAGTGATTTTCCTAAAGCACCACTAGCTTTGACCATGTCCCACCTTCCTCCCAATAAATTCTAATGGATCCTTTTCACCTCCAGCATCAAATGTAAAATCCTTAGTGTGACTGTAGAAGAGAGAGATTGGAGAGCTGGTTCAAATTTGAAAGAATTCACTTAGACCTTCTCTGTAGCCAAAGGGAGCTTTATTGACACAGAAGCAGTGGGTCTGAGATTTAGCAAGGAGGTAAACCAAGGCAGTGATACAGGAAAAGGACCAGACTTTATAGGATGACTTTAGGGTCTTATGAGGTTGAAGATCTAGGCTAAGTCTTGCAAGATAAAGCTGTCTTGAATGATAAAGACACAGGATGAGAACGATCAATGACACAAGATAAGGGAGATAAGGAAATCCTTATCTCTGCAGGATGCGAGGGTGGGGACAAGGAATTTTATGGTCCCCCCAAGAAGAGGGGTAGTTTTGTGGTAAGGGGAGATTTCAGGGCACCTTCAGGTTAGAAAATAGACCAAGGACTTCTCCAACTCAATCTTTAATATTATTTTTAACTTTTAGGGCACTGTTTGTATCCACATCATAGTGTATAAAGAACTTCATAACCTACACCCTCCTCTCTTCCCCTCCCATCTTTCCAGTATTCTTATACTTTACACCTCTCCATATACTTTGCAATCCAGTGATGAGATTCATCAATAAACAAGACTTTTCCATCTCCTGAGTCCCAGCCTTTTCTCTAGCTGTGCCCCATGCCAGAAATGCTCTCCCTCCTCAGCTCTGCCTCCTGGCTTCCCTACATTCCTTCAAGTCCCAGCTACAATCCCACCTTCTACAGAAGTCTTTCCTGGTCCTTTAATTCTAGTGCCTTCCCTCTGATGATTATTTCCAATTTAACCTCTAGACAGCTTGTTTGTATGTCAGTGTTTGCATGCTGTCTTCCTCATTAGACTGTGAGTTCCTTGGGAGTAGAGACTTATAAAAATATAGCTCCTGGCATATAATAAGTAAGTAGGTCCATATGAATGAATGAATGAATGAATGAATGAATGAATGAAAAAAGCCTTTATTAAGAACATACAACAAATCAAGAATGGTTCCAGGCCCTGGAAACACAAATGCACAAAGCAAGAGGGCGCCTGCCCTCAAGGAGATTGCAATCTCTTGGGAAGAAATAACACCTGTAGGGGAGGTAGATTTTGAAGTGGAAAGTCACAAAGGGAGAGTCTGGGATTGGGGGAGGGGGACACCCTGGAGGTCATAAGGGGTGTGCATTGGATGCTGAAATGAATAATCCAGACTCCTGCTTTCCCAAAAAAGTGACAATTTCTCCAACATAATGGTCTCTAGTCACAAGAGGGATAAGCATGGTATAGAGATAAATCCCTGAAATCTGGGTTCAAATTCTACTTTTGACACATCACCTATGTAACCTTGGGCGAGTCACTTAAAACTCTCCAGTCTCAGTTATCATATTGATAAAAAGAGAGCAGGATGCACAAGAGGCCTGGGGGTCCCTCCTAGTTTTAGATCTCAGGTCCTTTGACCCCACTCACCCACCTCCTCCTCCCCACTCCCCCAGCTAGGTTGGGTGGCACAATGGATAGAGTGTTGGGTCTGAAGTCAGCACAAGTTGAGTTCAAATCTGGCCTTAGATATTTAATACCTGTGTGACCCTGCGCAAATCACTTAACCACTGTCTGCCTCAATTTCCTCATCTATAAAATGGGGTTAACAATAGCGCCTGGCTCCCAGGGCGATTGTGAGGATCAAATGAGATAATTTTTGTAAGGTGTTTAGCACAGTGCCTGGCACATAGTAGACACTTAATAAACCCTCATTTCCTTCCCTTCTTTCTTATCTTTCTTCTTTCCTCCTTCCCTCCCTCTCTTCCTTCCCTATTTTCCTTCTTTCCTTCCTTTCATCCTTCCTTCCTTCCATCCTCTGTCTCTTCCTCCCTCTTCTTCTCTTCCCTTCCTTCCCTCCCTCCTTTTCCCCCCTTTTCTCCTTTCCCCACTTTCTCCCTCCCTCCCTCCCTTCCTTCCTTCCTTGACATATAAAAAGTTCAAGAGACAGTCTCTGGGTAATTCATCATTATATTAATAATGCTAGTATATTGTTAATAAAAGGATGGTCATTTGGTTATCTCTTTTAGATCAAAGACCCCTCAGGGAACTCAGTGCTTATATGCCCTTGGAAGAGTGGGTATTGCTGAGAGTGGACATCAGCTCTGATTGGTTAAAAGTAAGAAGAAGAATGAACATTATAATGAGAGTAGGACTTATTTTAACAAGGGTCTAGGGTATGTGACTTGGATCACTCATTTTTGGTCAAAGAGAAATATCTGTATTTATGTCACCTGTCGGACAAAAGGGAGAATCTACATTTTCCCATATCAGTGGAGTAAAACATCATCATCAGAAATCTATCAATTAATCTAAACTTAGAATTTCTTTACTTTCTTTGATTAGATCTTAGCCTTCCTAGCTAGAGAAGTCTTGCCCAGAATTTTCCACAATGAGTGATTTCTGGATGAGGAAGCAGGAAACTTTAGTCCTAATTCAATGATTGGTTATTAACATATGAAAGAAATAATCACTTTTCTCACTTTCCTTCTTCCTTCCATGTCGTCTTCCTTCCCTCCTTCCTTTCTTCCTCCATAATTTTTCTTATCTATTAATTGTGTGGTAATATGTGTACAACCTGAGACTCATTTTTTTATTTTTTTTGGTGTAGAGTTGGGTTTTATTGGTGGTCTTATCTGATTTCAGCAACATTCAGGAAGGATTCACTATAGTAATAGAATATACTGCATAGAGTATTATGTATTATCGTGTATGTACATCATATTTAGAAGTTCTAGATGGGCTACTAATGAACACTTTAGATGGAATATTTTAATAATTTATTCACTTTTAGTTTTCAACATTCACTTCCATAAAATTTTGAGTTTTAAATTTTCTCCCCCTCCTTCTCTTTCCCTCTCCCCAAGAGGGTATACAATCTGATATAGGCTCTATTTATGCATCTATATCAAACATATTTTCACATTAGTCATAATGTAATGAAGAACTAGAATTAATAGGAAGAACCATGAGAAAGAAGAAACAAATGAAACAACAAAAGAAAAGGAGAGCAAATAATATGCTTCTGTTGAAGAGAGAGTTGGAAGGGTTCAAAATGTGAATGAATTCACTTAGACCTTCTCTGTAGCTAGAGGAAGCTTTATTGATGCAAAAGCACATGGACATGAAGTTTAGCAAGAAACCAAACAAAAGGCAGTAATATAGGAAAAGGATCAGACTTTCATATACAACCTGTAAGATGGTGATGTAATTTTAGGATTTCTAATGGAGTATGGAGATTTAGGGACAGGATGTAGAGGATGGAGGACGTAAAATAAGGGAAACAAGGGAATTTTATGATCCAAGATGCGGGGGCTGAGGAAGAAACAAGGAATTTTATGGTCTAGGATAAGGGGGAAATTTTATGGTGTTTCAAAATAAGGGGGATAGACTTTAGGGTGCCTTCAGGTTAGAAAGTAAACCAAGGGCTTCACAAAGTCAATCCTTAGTATTATTTTTAACTCTTAGGGCACTGTTTCTATCCATATCACCATGTTACTCAAATCATCAAAAGAAAGCTTTATAGAATTAGATATAATAATAAAAAAAAATCCTTTGGAGGAATAATATCTAGGGAATATCTAAGGATCTTCCACCACTCTAATGGAGCTGTGATCCAATGTAACTTATTTTCTTCAAGGATGCACATGGCAATTTATCTGTACTTTCTCATCTAATACAACTTGAGTTATCTCATAAATTTGCCAAAAATGTTAGGGACCTCCTCCCAGTTTTGCTTATACCATGAGGATAATATGAAGGGCATATGGCCCTTCCATCAGCTTTTTCTTGCTTTTGCCCTGGGACCAGCTCATCTTTTTTTTTTTCAACCATACATTTCTTTGAGGATGTTGTTTTGACACTCCTCCTTCGTCATTTTCTTTTTGTAATGGGTTGCAGTCTGGTCAAGTCCCATCATGCTCTTCTCCTTTGTTGTTTGGGTATTCCTCAATTTTAATCCTTTGTTCCATCTCTTGTAGCTGTATAACATCACAACCTTTGTTTCAGTAAAAAAAACTTTGACATTACAATAATTTTGTATTTTCTTGGACAAAATTCAATCTTATTTCCTCCTCCTATTTAATTTTGGGTCCAACTCATTGTCCATTTGTATCATCTATCCAATATGTGTATATTATATACAATATATTCATTATATATATACATATATGAATGTATATACCCATGCATATATGTATATGCATGTGTATGGATAGATACTAGTATATCTACACAATATACATAAACATATATATATGTACTCACACACATACACATATATTTATACCTATATATTAATGGATGGATTCTATAAGTTATCTATCCAACAGCATAGATCTGGAAAATAGATATTTTTCATTCTTGAACGAGTATTAAATGAGATAAAATATGTAAAGCTCTTGGAAAATTTTAAAGTGCTATATTATTGCCATTATTATTCATCCACTTGAACAGTTAGGTCAAATTCTTTACAAAGATTACGAATCTTATTTTGGAGACTGCAGAGTTCTAGGGTTTGATGCAACCAACTTTGTCATCCACAAATAGAAACATTTGAAGGACCTCATCATTTATAATCTTTTTCTACTTATATTCTATGTTGTATGTCTTCCATGGTGGTGGCAAACACCTTTGGTGAGCAAACATAGTAAAAACAATTTCCAATAAATACAATAGATTTGTATATTCCCTACATCTTTGAATCAATTGTGACTATAAAGATATGATCCACTGGGGAATAACTCTAGTGAAAACTTTCCTGTTCCCAATTAATACCCTGGTCTATGATACTTTTGATGTATCAAATATATATATCAAATGGATATGTGATCTCATTGATTTAGGAATTTCCATGGTTGATGAAGATCACAATCCATTCGTGCCTGTCCATCCTCTACAACTCTCATTCAGGTTCTTATCATTGGGGAGGAAGGATCTATCCAACATTCAGGGAGGCCTTTCTCAATTTCTCCTGACATTGTGAGGGCACCAATGGAGTACTCTGGCCTTCTTACTTGTCTTACCACATTCTCATCCCATCTTCTCTTTCTGTTGTCCAATTCTCTGATGACATCCTTCTTCCCAATATGGGAAGCTCTAAAGGAGCTCCTCATTGTGTATTGATTGCAGTAAGTTTACACCTACCTTATGCCTTTCCATCACCCTTAGTGTGATGCTTATCTTTAGTTCTTTGGAGGCAGTAGGGTTCCAGGTCATTGCCATATAGCAATACCAATAAGATGGCTATGTTGAGAGACATGGGTTTTTGCTGTGATGGGAAGCTTGGGGTTAGTAAGGTGCTTTTACAATATTCCCCAGAGCATGCCTCTTTTTTTCCACCTTTGGGCCCACCTAATTATCTCATCTAGACATGCATTCTGTTGAACAAGCTCTGTAGGGTATCCATTGATATACATGTTGAAAAATAAGAAATTGATATCTTCCTCTTGGTCTTTCCTGAATATCTGGACAGGTCAAATATCTTTGAGTAACTTAAGATCTCTTCCACAAAGCTCTGCAATGTCTTGTGGCTTGATGTGATCAACTAAATGTCATCCAAGGACAAGAATATGTGGAAGAACTCATCATCCATAGGAAATCCCTCCTCCATTTGGTCTATACTGATTCTGGTCCATCACAATAGTGAAGATTGTTGGCAAGCACATTTTGCCGTTTTATGCTTTGTCTGATGTTTATTATCAAAGAATCATTGAACAGGATTGTTTCTGTTGTTATATCTTCCAAGGAATCTTGAATATGGGTATGCACATAGGAGAAATCCTATCTTACAGGGATGCCAATTTCCTTCTTCTCTGTTCTTTTTCCATAGGGAGTGATTTCCTGGGGTCTTTGTTCCCATGGAATCTTGTGTCTCAAGTTCTGGTCTCCCTCAAGCCCACCACTTTCAACTGAAATTACTCTGGCTACCCCCATTCCTAAACATTGTTCCAGTTTACAGATTCCGCTCTCTTCTTTTTCTGAAAATTAGAATAGTTGTGTCTGTCCTGACCTGCGTCACTTCTTTGTTCTTCATCATCTTCTGGAAGAAGGCTATGCTGACAGTGTCTCAGCAGTTACACCCCCAAGTTCTTTCAGTAACCTGGATATCACAAGATACTTTCTTACTATCTCTTACTATGTTTGGGGATATCAATTCTCTATGACCATTTCTGTCTTTTTCACTATAGTGATCATTGTTTTTGGCAGAAGAAATAGATGCAAAACCCTACTTGAGTAGCTCTACCTTCATTCCATTGACCTCTGTTTTTGTCTCATCTACCACAAGTAGCATAAGCTCTTCCTTGGTCTTATTTTTTTGTCCTTAAGTTTTCTTTTAGGATTCAGCTGATTTTGAGCTATTACATTCCTGTGGCTATTTCTCTAGGGCCATGCTTCACACTTATCCTTTATATTTGTCCTTGTTTCTATCTTTCTTTTAAAAATCTAAGTTGGTTGATATGTGGTTTCATCCGGTATTTCCTTGGTTTTCAGCTTCCGTGAGAACTCCCAGCTCTGCAAGTGTAAATTAGAATCCACTCTGCAACTGATAGCCTTAGAGAAAGTCCCAAGGCACTGAGAGGTTAAGTGCTTTGCTGGAGTCAGAGAGTATGTGTGGGTGGCATGACTTGGACCTAGGTATTTCTGACTCTAAGAATGGTTGCTTTACTAATATTAGGCCCCTCTCTCTTCCTGGTCTGGTCCACAGGTTGTGCGTTGGGGGTTGCTTTGCATTTACTTTGATCATTTTAGGAAATAATTCATTTTCTTCCTCACTAGAATTATTTCTCCTTGGAGCCTCAGAATTTCATCCTTAAGGACTTCATGTCTCTTTTATTCTATTGTTGCAGGGAAAATTTAATCAATAAATCAGGTGAGGCCGTTTCTTCAAGCATAAAATCATTTACTGATAGGAGCATGTGGTCTATTAATAAAGGAGAGGTCAATGGGCCTGCCTCCATTAGCGCCAAAGACCCAGAGTGAAAGAGCACATGGTCATTTACACCTAGGTGTATCCTCTTTCTGATTGGCCTGACAATATATCTTTGGACCCTCTCCAATTCTGATTGGTGAACATTTAATGAGGAGGTAAGCTTAGAGCTCTCAGTTCTTCCCTATTACATCATCTGTGGGAGGGCTAAAGGAAACTGGGAAAAGTGGGTTGGCCCTCTGTTGTGCCTAATCAGGCCCCTCTCTTACCCCTAAGGAATTAAAGTTACTAGCAATCTTAACCAGAAAAACACAAGCCATCTCAATCAGGTTTTTACCCACATGTTCTCAGCTCTGTGGACAAGATCACCCCCAAACCTTATGAAGAAAGTAGAGATAAAGCTCCTACTCCCTGGGGGAGGATCTAACTCAGACTGGGTCCTGATTATAGAGTAAACAGAAGTCAGAGTCTCAATCATGTGGGGCTTAGCTTAAAGTAGTTAACAGGCAGATTAATTGGGGGTTAGGAGTGATCACATTAATAGGTCGTGCTCTTTAGAGATGACCTAGACTCTTCAGAAGTGGAATCTTGACAAAAATAGAAGGAAAAAGGATAGACCACAATTTAATAATTGTTTATTAATGTAATAGTATAATAGTAATTTCCCTCATTATGTTTTAGGATTTTAGGCATTAGCATGCCACTTAACCTTTCTACAAACCTTTTGAAATTTTATCTCTATAAATCAAGATGTATGTCAGAACTATAACCAGATTTCCTCTACCACAAATTCCAAGTTGGAATGTTCACCTACAATGTTCTTATCGCTTGCATCCTAAACAACCAATTCTTTCATTGCAAGAATCTGGTCTAGTATGAACAATTCCTTTAGCTGTTTCTTTCACTTTTTGAAAAAGGAAATTATGATCAAGGCAAGTCAAGAAATTATTGATTGTTCTGGTTTTGATTCAGAGAGAGCTCTAGCATGTGCCAAGACAATTAAAGTCCTTACTACCTGATGTTTTCATGCCAGCCTTTTGAAGTTTCCCTATCCCATATTTTTCTCTCTTCTGTTCAGATTGTTTTTAGAATCTTCCAATTACAATATTGCATCTGTTTTTATCTCCATTCGTCTTCATCCAAGAAGATGGCTTTCTATCATACTTCCCTACCCCACTTTCTAGACTTCCTCATGTGACTACATCTTTTTACCATACAGTGCTATGCTACCTTTACCATCAACCTCACTTAAATAAAAAATTAACTATCCAGAGTAATATTCCAGCCATATTTCACATTTCATCAAGTTTTGGTGACACCTATGAGTTCAAATTTATACCCTTTCAAAATCTGTATCTTCAGTTCACTTTGTTACTTATATTTTTAAAATTTGCATATAGAATCTAGGTTGTGATTTGTAGAGTTCACCAGCCTTTTCAGTCTTTTCTAGCCAGGCCAGCATCATTTATCATTTGCATAGAATATAGGAATACCATGAAGAAGGTTAAAGAGAGTATCCTTGCCATGGTTCCACTCAATGACTTTTTCTGTTGAAAAAAAGTAGACACCTGGGTTTATTTTTCTCAGTCAGGGAATATGATAAAGATTAAGAAATAAAATAGATTTTTGACTATTCGTCAGACGAAAGTTAAGTAAGGGACTTAGAAGGAACAGTAGAAGAAAGAATATTTTTTAAAAGAGTTCAAAGAGCAGATGTGGCTATAGCCTGGGCATATGCTATCTATTATGAACAGTTTGACTGAGGGTAAGAGAGTCTTCATAGTTGTTGGTGGAGAAGAGTTTGATACCTTCTCCCCTTAACAGATTGACTGAGAGACCTGTTTAAATAGAGCCATTGCCCTCTCCTGCAAGACAGAGACAAATAGACTATCCACAGAAGCCTCTCATTTCTGATCTGGCTGCACTTGTCTAGATCTACTCCAACTTCTTCACCAAGCCCAAGAAGCTCATTACTGGGAAAACCTCATGATCTTACAAAATCCCATCCATCTTGATACTTTTCTTCATCACTCTCTGTCCCTCTGATTGGAAGATGGAGCCATGAGCTCTGAACCTTTGTTGAAGGAGGGCACTCATCTCCTCATTTTTCACCTGGCTGTACAACTCAGGGATTTCTCTGACTTTTACACTGTGCCATTGCATCAGGTACCTTCCTTCTCACCCCACCCCTCACTTTTTAACCTTTTGTATATTATCTTCCCTCAGTAAATTGTAAGCTCTTTGAGAGAAGGAATTGCTTTTCTCTTTTTTTGCCTTTCTATCACTAGCTTTTAGCATAGTGCATGGCACATGGTTGATGCTTAATAAATGTTTTATTGACTATTCACTATTGAGCTAATAGAGTCCAGAATGCCAGATGGCTAAAAACTAGTGCTTAAGCTGAAGACTATAACTCAGAACTGGCTGAACTGGGAAGAACTATATTTCTCCTCTGTAGAGTAAAGGCTTACTAGTCACAATCTACTAGATGTTTTGGAGAAAGTATTAGGTAACTTTGGATATAGTCAGTTCAAGGAAGATCAGCTTAAACAAGAAATGAAACAGCAGAAATACAATGACTGTCAGGGAGCAATAATAAAGAGCACCACAGTGACTTCCCCAGAAGACACCGCCAATCCTACATGATTTTAGATACATTTCTCTCTTCCACATGGATGCCCCAGGCATATGTGTTTTTAGTATACAGTTCCCTGCATGCATTGTGCCCTAAAAACATATGTTCCCCATATGCATCTATTCCATGCATGACTCCTATACCTGCACATTTTTCCAACTGAGAGTGTGTGTATTTGTAAGAGATTAAACTCAGGACTGGTAAAAGGGCTATTCTACTTTTACATTTGCTAATCTGTCATTTTATTAAATGTCTTTGTTGACTTGGCTGAATAGCAAAAAATGAGATAAAAACATCGGTACAGAATTATGAATTGTAATTTTGACGAGATTGTGACCAACAAAATATCTAGAATCTGTGGTAGCTTCTAGGGCCTGGGCCCCACAGACCATGCATGTAAAACATCAGGCATTTAAAACCATGGACTTCATTACTGGTTCCTTTTTTGAATTTGTTTCTGGTCAATTTCTGAGCATTTCTACAGCTATTCTTCCTTCATTATAGTTCCTCTCCATGCTATCTAGCTTGACAAATATAGTTAGGTAATTTTCTTCCTTCCTCTTCCTTTTCTATTAAAAAAACCTTTTCATTTGAATTAGCAAGACTGTTAACTAATGGCCCCACCCTTACTCCCCCACCGTCTCTTTTTAACCAGCCTTATTAGGCTCTCTGCTCCTTGTCAGGAATCTACTGTTCTTATTTTTAAACAGTGGTGCTGACTTTCAAATGCTGTTTGACACTAACTGCTTACCCAGTGTGTCAGTTTCCAAACTGACCTTTACTTCAGTTGGCAGCTATGGTGAGAATACCATTTGTATCCCTAAGATCTTCAGTTGCTTGCCCAAGACATTGGCAATACCTTCTAGAGTACTTCTGGCAGTAACACTTGTACCTACAGAAATCAAATGAATAGTTATTAGGTTTGACCTGTGTTGGGAGGTCTTTCTCATCTATAAAATAAGAATAATAATACAATTTCCATTTAAGGAGAACACCCAGAATAGCCATCATTTCATTTTCTACCTGACTGTACTCCAGACTTGAACATGCCCTTGCACAGGGTACCTTCCTTCCTCCTGGTCTCTTTTCAGCTTCTTTTTATGTATTGTTTTCCCTCATCAAACCAGAACATACCAAACAGAAATCAATGACTATATAAGATAGCAAGAAATATTAGAAAAATTTCAAAAAATCAAAAAAATAGAAGAAAATGTAAGATATCTGACACAAAAAGAAAAGTATCCTGAAAAACAAGTCAAAGAGATATTTTAAGAATCATTGGATTTTCTGAAAGCTATGATTTTTTTTAAAAAAAGCCTAGACATTATATTTGAAGAAATCACAAGTGGGAACTTCCCAGGTTTATTGGCTCTAGATGGCCAAGTAAAGACAGACAAAATTTACCATTTACTTCCGAAAGAAACTTCGAAAGGACAAAGTCCCAGGAATGTCACGACCCAAATTCAGAGCTTCCATATCAAAGAAAAAACACTGCAAGAATTCAGAAAGAAGCAGCTCAAATAACCAGAAACTACAATCAGGATCACATAAAGCTTAGCAGTTTCTACTAAAACTGACAGAACTTCGAATATAATATTTTAAAAGCAGAAGAGATAGACTCATAAGTAAGGATATCTTACTTGACAGAGTTGAATATAGTGCTATTAGAGAAAGATAATGGACCTTTACTGGTGTAAAGGACTTTCAAATATTGCTGATGAGAAAGACCAGAGCTGAGTTGGAACTTTAAACAAAAAAGACAACAGAAATCTAGGAAGGTAAAATTATTTGAACAATTAGAAGAGTCTATGTGATGATGTGATTAATATTCCAATGAGGGAGAAGAAAGAAATGTCATTTTAGAATCTTAATGTTATTACAGCATACTGAGAGAGTTAAATAAGAAAAATGGAAGGTTTATGGATGGATTGGTTTTGTTCTGAGAGCTTTGAAGAAGGAAAAGAAAGGGGGGAGGGTAGGTAAAAGAAGAAATATTCTTGGAAAGCAGGAAGAAGGGGGTAGAATTTGCTTTTTCTCAGAATAATCTGCAAACATAAAGGAAGCCCGGTGGGGGAGAATTGGACATCGGATGAACCTTAGCCTTACATAAAAGAGCCAAAGGAGGGTTGAACACGCACAGACAAAAATAGAGTTTGAGGTAGAAATACATCAAACTCAAGAGGGAAACGATCAGGGAAGGGGATTTAAGAGAAAGGGTTAACCAAGAAGGGAATAATCATAAGCAAAAACAGCTTCCTGATCTTGAAAGGGGAGATTAAAAGAAGGAAAAAGGAAAGAACTGTATCTAAAGGGGTTGTCTCAGGCAATTGGAAATTTCTGAGCAAATTGGGGTATAAGAATGTGACTGAATATCATTGCTCTGTAAGTAAGGATGGAAGACATGATTTCAGAGAATCCTAAATAGTATGAACTGATAAAGAATGAAGAGAGCAGAACCAGGAAAACAACTTATACAATGACAGTTTCATTGTAAAGAAAAACAACTTTGAAAGACTTAAGAACTCTGATTAAAACAAAGACCAACCACACCTGTTTAATCACTGTAAGTGTGGAGACTAAAAAATTAATAGAATGGTAGGGGTGAAGCTTACAGGTGATGGGCAGAAGTTCCAAAGACATATATTTTTGGACATGGGAGACAAAGAACCAGAGGAAGGCCTTAGAAGATTGGGCAAGTACTCCTCCATGGAGAATTTCTGTAAAGGCATGGTCCATAATCACATTGGACAAGAAGACATGAATCTGAAGAGAACCATGCCTATGGAGGGAACTTCTACTCAAGGGAGATTGTATATCTAATGAAGGAGCTAGGCACTCAAGCCAGTTCTTTTATTACAATGTATGACTATATGAATGACTATGTTATGACTATAGAATAACAAGGCTATTCTCTAAAACAAAAAAAGTCATACAATGAAATGAAGGTTGTCCCCTTCGAAATAGTTATCCCACAAAGCTATGTACTTATTACAATGATCTATTGCTATTGGAATTGTTCAAAACATTTGGGGGTATGATCTCTTTGGGGAGTATCTTCATACCTTCAAGTATGCTTTTGTGATGACAAGTCTTCATCCATCCATCATGGGTAATTTTCATTTTGGAGAGTGGCCAGAAGCCATTTGGAATTGAAGTTTATGAAAAAAGTAAGTTATGGTATTGAAGAAATTGTAGGGTGATGTCTTGACTTGCATCTGAATTGGTTAAGTGAGGCAGAGTTGTGCAAAGTCATCAGCCTCACTCTCTCTTCCTGAGCTATCAAAGTCCAGAGGCAAGACAAAAGTCAAGAAGAGTAGCAATGGCCCGAGCTGTAGTGACCTTGGTGTTTTTAATGTCTGACCAAGCTTTAAGCCCTCCTCAGTGCCTGCTTCAGCTGCCTTCATGACCATTGGAACAAATTGTTCTCATCTGCCTGTTCCACCAGTGGAAGTCTTCCCATGCCTGAGGTAGACATCTCCCTAATGCAGGTTTGAGACCTATTGGTTACCCTCAACCTGGTTTAGCCCCTGATGGTTAGTGGAGTGTGACTGCTGTGCATGCTACAGCTTCTTGGAGTCAGAGGTGAGAGTTAAATGAAGGTGGACACCAAAGGTGGAGTAGCAGCCCTGAAAAGGGTTTGGCAAGCCTTCACACCAGAGGTGCCAGTCCTCTCTGAACACCCCATAAACCCCTTCACAAAAGTATACTCTGAACCAAAATTTTGCCAGAGTAGAGAATCCAATCACAGTTAAGTCACAGTTAAGTTTGTTGTGGCATTTGTTGTGTGCCAGCATTATGCTAAGTGCTGGAGAGAGAAAGAAAATGCAAAAGCAGTCACTGCTGTCAAGTAGCTTACTTTCTAATGGGAGTGGCATGTTCATAAAGAGGTATATATAAGAAAAATACAGTGCTGATAGAAAGCAACCTTAGAGCAAAAGGTGTTAGTAGCTAGGGGCTCATATGGAAGGTGATACATCACTTTAGTCTTGAAAGAAACCAGAGATTCCAGCAGGTGGAAATGAGAAGGGAGAGCAGGCATGGGAGATAGCTGGTGGAAACACATGGGGATAGGAATTGGAGTATCATGGATAAGGAATAGCAAATCAGTTAATAAGGATAGAAAGTCTGTGGAGTAATGTCTAAGTAATGTCTAAGAATATTGAAAACAAAGGAAGGTGCAAGTGATGAAGAATTTTAAACACCAAATATATGAATATTTGAACCTAGCAGCAATAGGAAGCCATCAATTTTTTTGAATAGTATGGAGAAATGGTAAAATCCAATCCTACCTACTATCACTGACACAGACTCTTTCAAATGCTCATGAATATCAACACAATGAACTGGATAGGTATTCAACATAGTGGAATGAACAGTCTAGACAATGTCATTGAATTCTTGAAGAACATGACCAGGAAGAACCTGGTAAAGTCTTTCTGAATCCCTCTTATGTCTCCTTAGGGAGATGAATTGTCTTGTGAGGTAATGTCCTTGTTACCATGGAGGAGGCCTTTGTTTTAGAATTGGTAATGTCTCCTACACAAGGCATGATTTGGCTTACATTGAGTAATAGCTGGCCCACTGGCACCCCATTGAGGATGACTGATTCATGGCCATTTCTTACATCTGGGATTCATTCTTGCATTTGACATTTAAAAAAGGAGAAGAGATAGACTTAGCAGATTCTTCTAGGCCATGGATTATATTTCAGAGACAAATTAACTATGTTTTTACTTGTTATTTGGACATATTTGCTTTGGTGTGTTTGGGGCATTTGGAAATGTGTCTATTATATCTATACTATCTGTATCCACTATATCTCCCCATCTTTGTTACTGAACAATGCTCAAAACACTATGTTTCATTCCCATCTACTATTTTTCTCCAAAATGTTGAATTGTTCACATTGCCTCAAAGATCAAAACAAAACCCAAGAAGTTTCTATTTCTGTTCTTCCCCCACAAGTATGGAATAACATTCACAGAATGATAGGGTTTTCAAAATTAGAAGGGACTTCAGAGGCCATCAGCCTCTACCTGAACAAGAATTCCCTCTTTTATATTCCCACGTGTTCTTAGAGGAAGACCTCTAATGAGGGGGAACATACTACTTCTCAGGATAGTCCATTACAATTTTGGATAGATTACTAAAATTTTCCCCTTAAATTAAGATATTATCCTATTGTTCAGGTTTCTTTATAGAATAAGTCTGGCTCATTATTCAAATATTACTCTTTGGCCACCATCTTCACTATTAATTATCTGAAAAAAACCAAATCTCTGACATTTTCTTCATGTTCTTCAGCCTGTGGAGGGTTGGATGAACATTTGTGTATCATGGACACTCACCTTTGTGCATCATGGACAAAAACCTTTGTGTATCACACATGCTTGCCTTAGCATCTTTAAACTTTTTGTGTTGGCCAGAAACTCTTCCTTTTTGTTATTACTTCATATACTCTATCTCTTTTATTATGTCACATGCTTCATTCATAGATTTGTTTCTATGTCATCTCAAATAATTTCTAAATTCATTGCCTTAAACAATAGTCAATCATATATACATTTCAATGAAACAATAGATACTTCTCTTCATAACTGTTAACCCAAGGCTGATTGATACTAAAAATATTGGTACTACAAATTGAACCATGTTTCACCCTGCCTTTGCTGAGACTCTTTCTTTCTCTGCTTCCACAAGTTATGAAAAAAGTCAATATAATTGCTTTATTGTCATACTTTGTGTTGGTGGGCTACTTGATATAGTGGTAGAAACTTCTGGTTATCAGTGAAAAATTTTCCTTGTGACATACATGTAAGGGGTACGTTATGATGGTGGCCTTGCTGCTCATAGAATAAAAAAAATTTTTTTATAAAGTCTGAGTCTCCCTATCTCACCTAGGCTGGAAATGCAGGACCTACTCATTGACGCAACATCACTCCAGATCACCATGGGGGTTTGACTTGCTCAGTTTTCAACCTATATTTGTTCAACCTTCCTTAAGCCACCTGGTACTCCTGCTCCCTGGGAGCTCTCCATATTGATACTAACTTAGTGTGGACAGCTGATCACAATTGTCCACAATAATCTCAGCTCTGAAGCTCAAGAGTTCTGTCAGCCTCAGCCTCCCCAGTATCTGGTTTTATAGGAGTGCACAATCAGATATAGAATATTAGTATATATTTGTATTTTATATTAACTCATGTGTATCTAAATCTAGAAATGTTATTTAGTGGGCCTCCTCACACCCTTAACATAGGACCTTGACAGCAGTACCCAAGTTCCAAGTGATCTTTGAGTCTTCCATCGAAAATTACAATGAATATTCATTCAATACAGTGAATACTTCATCCAGTGCTTTTCTACCAGACCAAAGAGAGGCACATCCTAACTCAAAGTGAAGGCCAATAATGAAATAGAATAGTAGATAAATAATATTGTCATTTTCTATTTCTCCATTGAACTATTGCTATTAGGGGACTTATTCTCTACAGAGAGTGACCATATGTCTTTTTGTTAGTTAACTTATAGCTTCAGACATATTTCAGCTCTTTTGTGAGTCAGATCCATAACTCTGTGCAACCAAGAGTTGAATGGCCAAATATGTTCAGGTTAAATCTTTCCTTTAACAGACCTTGCTCCCTTTCCC
The DNA here is from genome assembly GCA_028658325.1 of Potorous gilbertii. NCBI lineage: Eukaryota > Metazoa > Chordata > Mammalia > Diprotodontia > Potoroidae > Potorous > Potorous gilbertii. The sequence goes on along the minus strand of CM053769.1, from coordinate 263,667,570 downwards.
CTATCATACCCAGGAATATCTTCAATTCTGATTAACATTTGAGTTGGGCTACATAAATTACTTTTAACACTCAATGCCTCTGTCGGCTAAAGCCAGATAATTGCCCTGAAACTTTGCTTAGCAACACTGAAAGCATAAGCAGAGGTAGCGTCCTCCCTGTCTGATCTATATTGTTACTCTCCTTACACTATATGTGTGTACATGTGCATATAAATAGATATATGAATATGACAATATATCTGTATGTAGATACATTTATTAAGAACTTTCTATGTGCTAGACACAAACACTTAGCACACAAAATCTCTTTTTCTGTGTATATGTACACATATGAATATATGCTTATATGAACAAATATAAAGACATGTTATTGTGTGTTTATATATTCATTTTGTATTTGTGCACATCTGTGTGTATACTCATGTACATACATAAAATATACACACACATACACGTATACATATACTCACACATACTTTTTGTATCTTCAGAGCTCAGTACTACGTCTGGCACACAGACACAAAACATAAATGCTTTGTTTACATATATCTGTATATACATATAGCTATATAAATGTATATAATGTCTTCACAAATATCCCATTCTGATAGCCCACAGGGGTATTGAGGTCCCCTAGGATTCTTAAACTGCCAAGGAATTGCAAACTCTGGTGAGGATAGAAAGACTTTTGAGCATTGTATTATTTAGATAGCAAAGTATGGAGAGGAACAGTACCGGTAAATGTTCACTAAATGAGGAACTCTTTGACCATAGCAATCCATGAACCAGAGGAAAAAAATGTCAATGGCATTCAGGCTTTTGTGATGATGGTAATGGCAGGCAGAAAAGTTTGCATGAGTGTTTAAAATCACACAATTTTTAGATCACGTACAAAAGAGACTTGAAATGGAGATTTTTGTTCAGTGACCAATGAGTTAATCTACTATTTAAGGCACTGAACCCCCAAATATTAACGAAAGTCTCCAGTAATTCAGTAGATAATCTATGTAGGCCTTATAAAAAGTGATAGACTATAATTCCACAGGAATTGTATTCCATGAGAAGGCATGGGTGGGTTGAAATCTGCACTGGTGGAGAGTTGCGTCGGCTAAGTAAATTTCTTTCGACTCTCATCATTCCCGTGTCTTTTACTCACATTCTAATTGTCGTGCTAACATTAATGAGATCACAGATCCATGGAATGATGCATAATTTATGTATAAAGAAGATATATTTGTTCATAATGATTTTAATTTATATTCATAATTATATTTAATTCAATTTTAAAAGCTTTTATTAACTACTAATAATTTGCTAGACATTGTGCTATTCTCTGGGGAGAGAAATATAAAAATGAAACTATCTTTAACCTCAGGTAGCTTTTATTCAACTGGGAGGAAAGTAACATGTAAACAGGCAAATAAATATAAAACATATATGAAGTGAATATGTAACCAGGGCCAAATATCACAAGCTCTGGGGTTATAGTAGTCAATAAACATTTATTAAGCACCTACTATGTCCTAGGTACAATGGTAAACAAATATGAAGAAGAAAGTTCATCCCTGCCCTCAAGAAGCTTAAAATCTATCAGGAGAAGATAACTGAGAGATGAAAGAGAGCTGAAAAGGAGAGGGGGAAGGTAGTTGATGTGAGGTTATGTGGAAAAGTGAAAAAAAAAATCCAAAATGAGAGCAACCAAGTGGAAATGAGGAAAAGGTTTATGAAGACTGATTTGGGGGGTAGTGCATCTTTCCCTCTGCTCTCCCCCTCACTCCCCAATCATATCTCTTTGGTTCATGTTTCCCTGAGGTAAAGGTAAGGCCAAGGAAATCTCTGAATATAGGTCATGTGTTGATCTTCCCAGATGTGGCTAAAAGGACCCCTCCCTGCAGATCCTAATAAAGTAATCAAGATAACTGCATATATTGAACATAGGACAGCCTCTATTCTGCCCCAAAGAAAATGCATCAAATGACTCACATTATTCCATAAACATGTATTATAATTCTCCCTCTCCAGTGAGGAGGAAGAGAATTTGGAACTCAAAGTTTTAGAAATCAGTGTTGAAAATTGTTTTTACCTGTAACTAGGGAAAAATAAAATACCAAATAAAGAAACATATCCTAAAGGGGCAGATAACATATACATATTGCTTTATACTTAAAATGTTTTCCTTGCAACAGCCCTGTGGGCATGGTTTAAGTGGAATTTTTCTCAGTGCAAAGGAAATGGAGCAACAGGGATTGAATCTCACCAACATCAGGCTCTAACCCACGGAAATCTTTTTTCTATTCAAGAACACCAACCTACCAAAAAGACATCAATCAAAGGCCACATGAATAAACATTTTTATTTCTTTTAAGAAACAAAAAGAAAACATCACACTCATCTGTTTTTTCCAATTAAGAACATAAAATTACTCAACAAATATAAGAAAGAATAAAAAATATGCTGCATTTGTCTATTGTGACTAGTTAAGGGAGGGAAAGGAAAAAGAAAGAGGAAAATGCAGAGAGGGAGAAAGAGTGAAACAGATGGAAAGACAGACAGAGGAAAGGGGCTTAGAAAGATAAAGAGGGAATGACAGAAATGCATGCAGAACACACAAAGAGCCAGACAAATATGAATAAAGGGATAGAAAGGAAAAATCCAAGAGATACCAAGAGAGACACAGATACTGGAAATAACATACAAAACACACATACATAGATTTTCATGGTATGATTTCCCTAAGTTTTCCACTTAAAATGTTTAAATGTATTCACCTTTTTACAACTGGAAGTGCAAATGGGAATGATGCCTCTTGGTACTTGCCTCAAAGGCTAGATAAGATTAAATTGAAATAAGCCAGAGATTTCTCATTTTTTATGTATTCAATTGAGTTAGAGACTCGAGTCCCCTCCATATAGAGAACTAAAGACAGTGCATGTCACTGAAGAAATAATTTCTTTTTATGTAAATGTTATCACAATGATTTGTTATATAAATATGTATATGTGTATTATATAATATGATGTATACACACACATACATATACATATATGTATACACATAAATATACGCAAATGTGAGTACGCATATACATAAATGACTACAAGTGAGTATATGCATATATATGTATATATACATATAGGTATGCATATACACATGTACATGTACACACACATACACATATATACATATACACATAGACATGTACATGCAAGTGACTATAACTATAACTAAGGCTAGAATATTGAATGGGGTCAGGAGAACCTGAGTCCAAAACTTTCCTTGGACCCTAGTTTTGTGACCTTGGGAAAGTCACTTAACCTGTCTCAGTCTCATCTGTAAAATGGGGATAATAACTCATAATGTACAGTGTTCTTGTAAGACTCAAGTGAGATAACATATGTAGAGTGCCTTGAAACCTCAAAGTGCTAGATAAATGTTAGGTGTTCTTATTGTAGTATTTGCTGTAATATGGGGACGAGGGTGGCGGCATGCTACAGTCGAAAGACCATTGGTCCAGTTGTTATAATGTAAGTCATTAAATTTCCCTATGCTAAATTTTTTTTTTGTTTTTAAAATATGAGAAAGTGGAACCATTAAGTGATTCCACACCTACATTCTAGCTCTAAAAACTATGAATCTGAATAGCCATATATGTATATATATATATATATATATATATATATATATATATATATATATATATATATATATATATATATATGTAAAATTGACCACATCTATGGAAATGTGCTAAATTCCCTACACTAATCTGTCCCTCTGTCAGAATCAGTTCCCTGCATCCCTTTGTCTATTCAGGTTCGATCGCTAACCCTTCCTTCATCTGGACCATTATGGAATCCAGCTCTTAGCCTGCTCATGCCTAGCTTCCAGAGAGGGACTTCCAGGGTTTTCCAGTTTCTCATGTGGTTGTTCTGGAAGCTTAGCCTTGTTCTCAGACTTCTTCTTTCTCACTCTACTGATCCTGGAATTTCAGATCTAAAAACAATACCAGTCTCTATGGCCTGGAGGGGCTAACTTTGCTGACAAAGTGTATCTGCGTGCATACAGATGTGCATTCAAAATGCCTCTCTCTAAACTGAGTAGATGGGTTTGGCCAACCTGACCATGACTTGGCATGTAATTGACTTGCTCTATGCTAATGTTTCCTCGGGGTCTGAAGGCTTCTTTCTGGGAGATGTTGGGTGTCTATTGAAACTAGACTGGAGGCTGGGAGAGGGGAATGGATATTGGGCATGGGAAGCAGGAGGGGAATGGAGTAGGGCTGTGGTTATGAAAGAATTCAAGGCTTTGAGTTTAGGAAGCTATGAATTTCCAGGAAATCAAGGGGAATTTGAGATGAAGATCTTGTCACTGAGATAGTCTGGAATTTCTTCCAGGTTTAAATGAATGTCATTTGATCTCTGGTAAACTCAATTGGACAATTTTTAGCATTCGATATTTGCTTGGTGGGATCTAGATATAGTGAGGGTCTGACCAAAGGATGGGTCTTAATTATGCAAGGAGTGGGAGGCACAAGTCTTAGAATAAAAAGCTAGACAGAAAGGTTGGGTGGAGCAGACTCCAGGAGAGGAACTGAGAGAGATGAGTCAGGGAAGGAGTCAAAGAAAAAGCTGGCTTACTTCCATTCATATTTCAGTGAAGACCAGAAATAAATATTACCGTGGATTTTTAGGATTTCTTGTAACTGTGCAACTTCCTTTCTTGGTTATTGTTAATTCCTGCCTGCTCTCCTATGGGCATTTGCAATAAAAACGTTTTGAAAACCTCAAGAGGTTTGGAATGCTTACTTAAGGGCAAGAGGAGTTAGGGACATGCTGTCTAACTAGATCCTGTGTGGCACAGGAGAGGAATAGGAGGGGGATTAGGTAAAGTAAGCATAGGTCATAGCTAATAATAATGAGAATAGCTTTGAAATAAATAAATAGCATTTTTATATAGCATTAAATACATATCATTTATATAGCATTTTATAGTTTGGCAAGGCTTTTAAAAATATCATTTTACTCTCACAACAACCCTGGGGGGGGGGAGTGACTAGGTGCTACTATCATTCCCATTTTACAGATAGGGAAAGAGAGGCAGAAGTTAAAGGAACTAGCATAGAGTCACACAGCTAGTAAATGATAGAGACAGATTTAAACTTGGGTCTTCCTGATCTCCACTTTCAGTGTTCTAACCATTAGAGCACCCAGCTACCTCAAGGAGTATAAGATCTAGAGCTGAAAAGGACTTCATAGTTCATAGACCAACTCCTTCATTTTACCAATGAGGAAACTGACTGGAGCAGCCTTTAAGTAGAAGAATCAATGCGTCCTTCCTTTATGCTCTCGGCCAATGTGGTCCATTATTTTCCCATAAGCTTCTAAGCAAAAGATTGCTTAGATTGGCTTGTTCAACTGGCTAGTGTTTGGTCCTTTTCTCAGTCTACATCCTCCTTGACCTCTCTGCAGCATTTGACACTGTTGATCATGCTCTTCCTTGATATTTTCTTTTCTTTAGGTTTTTGGGATACCACTCGCTCTTTCCTGGTTTTCTTCTTACCTATCTGACTACTCCTTTTCTTGTCTTTTTTGCTGGATCTTCATCCAGATCACACCCTCTAAATGAAGGTGTTCCTGGGCCCTCTTCTCTTCCTCTCTTTATACTACTTCACTTGATCTTATCAGCTCTTGTGGATTTAATTACCATCTCTAAGTGATTGATTTTCAAATCTAACTTTTCTGCAGACCTCCAGTCTCACACCTCCAACTGTCAGAAACTGCAAACTGGATGTCCAGTAGATATCTTAAACTCAACTTGTCCAAAACAGAACTCATTATCTTTCCCCCTAAACACCTCCCCCAGCCACTTCCCTATTACTATAGAAGGCAAAATTATCCTCCCAGTCTCTGTAGCAAGTGACCTTAGTGTCATCCTTGACTCCTCATTATATCTCTCCATCCTCCACTCTACCACCTGCCATATTTAATCTGATGCCAAAGTCTGTGCTTTCACCTTCGCAACATCTCTTGAATATGCCCCCTTCTCTCCTTTGACACTACCACTGATAGGGTACAGACTCTAGGAGCCCCCTTGAACTCTCCTTGAATCTTTTTACTTAATCTGGCTTTTCATGCCCAAATCTGTTACCCTTAACCTAGCCTAGTTCTCCATTGTCTATTACCTCCTGATTACCTCCATCTGTTTCCTACCCTGGATCACATCAAAATCCCTTTTTTTGCTTCTGACCTCTAGTCACCCCAGTCCCATCAAGATCCTCCTTAGGGGGCGGAGCCAAGATGGCGGAGTAGAAAGACTCACATTTGCTAGCTCCGAACCCACAGCCCATAGATTTCCTGTAAAAAGAACTCCTGACAAATTCTGGAACAGTGGAAGCCGCGCAGCAACACAGTGAAGGAGATTTCCGTTGCAGAGAGCCCTGAAAAACCCACCGCAAAGGTACCCCGGACGGGAGCAGAGTCCTCCCCTCCCCCGCCCCGGCCACGCGGCACTGAGAGGAGCGAGCAGTCCCAAGCAGGCGTCAGGGACCTGAATCTCCAGCAGCTGCGAAGGTCCCTCCACCCACAGATGCACAGGTCAATGAGAGAGACAGGCTGAGAGGGGAGCGGGGATCTCCGGGACTCGGACCCCCTCGGGAGGCTGTGGCCACGGCAGAGACAGAGGCTGCTCGGCCAGAGGCCCACAGAGCAGGCAGGAGCTCCATCCCAGCCCCATTACAAAAGATCTCTGCATATACCCCCTGAGGGAACTGAGCCTGAGAGGCAGCCCTGCCCCGACCTGAGAACCAGCAGATAAGCTCCCATTGAAGAGCAGTCAGGCCTGCTGCCAAAAGCCCTGAGGCTGGGGAGCAGCATTTGAATCCCAGACCCCAAGCACTACCTGGATGGACCTAGGCTGGGGTGGAGAGGACTCTCAGAAGTCAAGTAACTGTCTGGGAGCATTTAAATCTCAGACCCCAAGCACTAGCTGGGCGGATCTGGGCCAGGGGGTGGAGAGGACTCTCAGAAGTCAAGTAACTGGCTGGGAAAATGCCGAGAAAAGGGAAAAAAACTAAGACCATAGATGGTTATTTTCTTGGTGACCAGATGATTCTGCCCTTCCTCTCTGACGACGACGAAGAGATATGCTTACCATCAGGTAAAGACATAGGAGTCAAAGCCTCTGTATCCCAAATATCTGAAATAGATATCCCATGGGCTCAGGCCATGGAGGAGCTCAAAAAGGATTTTGAAAATCAAGTCAGACAGGTGGAGGAAAAACTGGGAAAAGAAATGAGAGAGATGCAAGAAAAGCATGAAGATCCTCCTTAGAATCCTCCTCAAGACCCTCCCTAAATCCCTCTTCCCATCACCCCAGACTACTTGATCACCCCCAGTCTTTCTGCTTATATAAATTCCATCTTGCCTTCATGAAGGCACTCAGATTCAATTTAGCTCTGATTCTGTGTAGCTAAGATTCAGTCCGGCCCACTTGTCACAAATGCTTAGGCTCCTTAAGAGTCAACTCAATATGGTGAATTTTTGGTAAACTATATTTTACTTTGGCTGAAAGGCTTGGGTCAAATTCATTCAAGCAGGACCTGGAGTGTTGGTATTTTGGGAGTCCCAAGCACCCCAGATCTCAACACCATCACTCTGGTGCAGGTTCTCATCACCTTACATTTTGGACCATTACAATAACCTGTTGGTGGGTCTGCTTTCTTCAGATCTCTCCCTACTCCAATCCACCTTCCATTTAGCCACCAAAGTGATTTTTCTGAAGCACAGGTCTGATCATACACCAATTCCCCCCACCCTCCCATCTCCATTCAATAAACTCCAGTGGGTCCCTGTTGCCTCTTGGAGCAAATACAAAATGCTCTATTTGGCACTGAAAGTCCTTCATAACTTTGTCCTCTCCTAATTTTCCATACTTTCTATACTCTACACTCTACCCTGCTACCATGTACTTTTTGATCAAGTGACACTGACTTGGGCTGATGAAGAATAAAAAATACATTTTGGGGGGCCTGGAGCCCCTGTATCTGATCCCATTTCCAGTCCAATCTAATGGCATAGTATCTAAGTTAAAGGAAAATTTAACCAATTTATAAGAAGAAATAAACAGAAAAATTATAATGGTTGGGGATCTCAGTGTGGCTTTTCACATCTGGACAAATATAATAAAAAGATAAACAAGAAATAGTTTAAATAACTGAATAAAATTTTAGAAAAGTTGGATATACTCTGGCAATTACTGAATAGGAATAGAAAGGCATATACATATTTTTCAGTGAAAATGAAATGAAATAAATGAAAACTGGCATGTGCTGACATAAAAGCCTTGTAAGTAAATGCAACAAAGCAGCAATTTAAAGATTTTTTTTATTGATCAGAATGAAATAAAAATTGAATGAAGGGCATTTAAATGGAGACTAAATAAGTAATCCTAAAGAATATTTAGATCAAAGAACAAATCATGGACAAAATAGGTCATTTCATTAAAGAAAAATGACAATGATGACACAGTACAAAAGACTTTTAGTATGCAGCTAAAGTAGTTCTTAAAGGCAAATTTACATCTCTAAAAGCTTTGATCAACAACAAAAAAAAGAGAAAGCAAAGCAAAATGAATTGGGCTTACAAGTAAAAAAAAATACTTAGAAGAGCAGTAAGTCAACTCCTCAACTAAAAATAAAAATTCTGAAAACCAAAAATAAAGCAAATAAAGCAAAATAAAACCCCTGTTGCATTGGCAAATAAAGCTAGGAGCTTTACAAAATATTAATAGACAAACCATTAGCTACTTTAATTTTTTAAAAGAAGGAAAACTAAACTGAAATGAAAGAGAATTCATGACAAATGAAGAAGAAATAATGCAAATTATCAAAAAGCATTATGTCCAATTATATGACAGCAAAACAAATAAAAAGGGCAGAATAAAGAAATAGAGAATTGAAATAATCTAGTCTCAGAAAAAAGAAATATATATATATATATACATATATATATATATATATATGTATATATATATATATATAAAAGAAGGTTTTGACAAAATGCAACCCTTGTTTCTGGTAAAAACATTAAAAAGCATAGAAATCCATGAACCTTTCCAATAGCTACCATTAAGATCCATAAGGTAGAATTATTTCCAGTAAGATGAAAGGTATAACACGGGATTCGCTCCATCACCTTGGTGAACACCTTTGGCAAACTCTTTAAAGTCTGATCCCATGTCTATGATTAAAGGATCATTTAACAAAGTTCTCCCCACTATTTAATGAATTTTTAATCATTTTAATGTACAGTTAAGTGACACTTTAATGTGTAACTTTGTTTTCCTACATCAAAGGGTCAAAAAATAATATATCCATATTAAACTTCATCTTATGAGATTTATCTCAATTTTCTGGACTATTAGATTGGGGTATCTAGGTGGTACAGTAGTTAGAGTGCTGGGCAGACACTTATTAGCTATGTGACCCTGGAAAAGTCACTTAATCCCTATTTGCCTCAGTTTCCTATCTGTAATAGCACCTACCTTCCAGGGATGCCATGAGATAATAGTTGTAAAACTCTTAGTACAGTGCTTGGAACATAATAAGCACCACACAACAAAGGGACAGGGAGAGAGGTAACATTGTAGAAACTTCCTGGTAGAATCACATCAATACCTCAGTACTTACAGAATCTCATTAAGGTGGCTACTTCCATCAAGGTTGCAGAAAATAACTAGTTATTGATTTAAAAATAAGAAATGGATAAAGTAAAATACATGATTCATGTCTTCCATGACCTCACTTAAAAAAATCCATCATTTATTCACCCAATATGGCGGAAGTTTTCTAGGTCATTAAAAATTATATAAGTACTAGCCTTGCAGTTTGTTGTTGCTTTATCCCAGGGTTGGGGGACTACAGCTTTGAAGCCACATGTGGCCCTCTAGACCACAGGCTCCCCATCCCTGCTCTATTCTCTCTCTCTCTCTCTCTCTTTCCATTTATACAGATATCTGTGTATATACATAAATCTGAATATGTACAGATATGTGCGTACAGATATACATATATGACTAGCCCACCTTCTTTTTAGATCACACGCCTCTTAGATGTTATCTTTTAGAACATAGTTTATGCAGAAGCTATTGTTAGTAATAGGATGAGTATATTTTCAGCCACCATATGTTTCTCCATTGCTATTTCAGTCACTCACAATTTTGATTCTTTAGAGATTGTGGTATTTGATGACATGCACAGATAGCATCACTGAAATAGCTTTTTGGTTTCTGATTTTGCTCCAGACCTGTGATTTAATCCGTGGGATGTCCTCCTAGTACAATGTGAGCTCCTTCAGATGAGAGATTATCTCACTTTGGTGCTAATTAAAGAAACTCTCTCCATCAATGCATGTTATCAACTTCTAGCCTTAGGGAGTTGCTTGGGGGTACTGAGAGGTTAAGTATTTGAACACAGATCTTCATAGCTGCAAGGTCAGGCTACACTCAGCTACCTCTCCTAGAGATTATTTTTTAAAATTTGCTTTTTGTATCATTGAAAAGAGCAGTGCAGTTTTGCAAATGTAATAAATTTGTTCTCTTTCTTTTCTGACTAGCTCTCGGTCTAGCTCACTCTTTGTATGTAGCGTGTGTTCTCATGGACTAGCTCTATGGACTTTCTGCATAATTGCCCATCACTGGTTGGATGAGAGGCATTCTTTATTCACTTGCTTTTTCCTGTGGGGACTGTGAGGGTTATGGAGTTCATTATGGAGCTGGGTTAGTTTTCTGGAGCTGTCCAAGATTGTCTGCAAACAAGAGCATCTAGAGGACTTTAGCATCCTTTGAGAAGTTCTATGATTTTTAGACTGTGTCCTGGACATGCTCCATAATTGGGCAAACACGTTAGGCAAAAATATATCCCTTTCTTTTATGCCTCACTTATCTCTACTGTTGCATCTATCAAGGAATATTATGTGATCTTAGCATGTGCAGGGAATATACATTGTTGGAAGGGAGCTTTTAAGGCAGCAATTTATTCTCCTGAGTCAAATATGTTTTTTTGTTTTGAATTTAAGTTTTTTTTTTATTAATAAGCATTTATTTTTTTTCTCCCATCTCAGATCTCTCCCTCCCTTATACCCCATCCCAAGAGGGGAAAGGAAAAGAAAAAATAAAATGCTTGAAAGAACAAATTCCCATTTTGGCTGTGTCAAAAATTGTATATCCTATTATACATATTTAGTTCTTCACTTCTCTATCAGAAGGTGGATTGCATTCTTTACTATCAATCCTCTGCAATCATGGTTGATCATTTCAACAATCAGAGTTCTTAAATCTTTAAAAATTGTTCATTTTTACAATGATTTTGTTGTAATATGACTTTTTTCCTGATTTTTCTCATTTCACTCCATATCAAATATCTATTTTATAATGAACAAATATAGTGGGATTTCTATTTATCTACATCTTTCAGTTAATTGTATGACCACGAAGCTGGAGTCTGATGTAAGAAATTGTTTGCAAATGCCTATCTGTTTCTTTCTCATGTTTTCCTTAAGGTTACCCTCAATGTGTGTTCAGGTCATTCTCATAAAAAGTTGATAGTTACGAGAAATCAGACACATTTTGTGAATAGGGATGACTGTCTTTTAGGTTTGTTTTTTTTTGTGTGTGCGTGTGTAATACCTTCAGTAATTTTTCCCAAATGTTCGATATTCTGTTCTCAGCTATCTTGAAATTCAATTTCCTAGTGTCCTCAAACTTGTGTCACTTTTTTTATTATGGGGGATAAGACTGTGTATTTATTTGTCTACAGAGAATTCTACATTAATCTCCCTTTATAAGGGCATGGCAGAAGAGTCAGGTAAACCAAGGCAAGGTAGAAGAAGTCTATGAATCAGCCAAATCGAACCTTAATTCTTCTTGAGTTCCTTGCAGGCCTCCATCTACCTCTGGGCCACACCAAGGGTAGTTACCTGCATAGGAAATGTCACCAGTTGCATGGAATTATTTTGTATATATTTAGTCTAGTTCAGCTGCTTTCCCTGTCTTTACCTTCCCTTAGTGCCATTTCTTCATCATCATACAACATATTAGGGACTAAAATTTTAGGATCCAACTGTCATGGTTCCATTGTAACTTATGATGAAAAATGCTTTGTTATAGAAATATTAAAAGATTTGTCCTGTTTTTTATCTTTTTTTTTCTCCTTTCAGTTTTGTTTTAGAATGTTCTTTGAATAATATAACTTAACTGGGTCTAATTCTAGACTTTTTTGCAATCATATATTCTTTTTTCTGCTTATGAAATGATAACTGTTCATAATCTATCATCCTCCTCTATAATATGTCTTAAAATACATGTATTGATTACTTTTGTTCCCATATCACAGTCTTTTATTGGAAAGAGACAACCTTTCCTCCCAACAAGCCCCTTGTGTATACCCACATACATACCACACACCATACCACACAAACACACACACACACACTCACAACCACCTCTGGTCTGAAGTTTCCCCTATGACAAAGAAAAATAATCAGGCAAAAACATGTGAGAGTTATATGTTCACATACATAATGTCCTGTTTTTATAATTACTCCATCTTTACTTTGAAGATGGAGGTATATTTCATTGCCTATTTTCCAGATTCATTGTTGATTTTTCTGTTATTTAGAGTTCACCTTTCTCTTAGAGATACATTTTCATTACTGGAGTTACGAATACTGATCTCCTTGTTCCGTGTACTTCCCTATCTCTCAGTTCATACAATTTTTCCTAAGTTTCTCTTAATTTCTTATATTCATTACTTCCTATTATAAAATAATATTTCATTTTATTTTGCACCGTAGTTTTTTCCCTCAACCATTTTCAATTTAATGGAGAATTTATTTCCACTAAGAATGCTAAAATCCTTTTTAAGGTTTTGCAAAAGAATCTATTTTATAGACTAATGTTGCTTTTGGTTTCCACATCCTTTTGTTTGATAAGGAGAGAAAACATTTGCTAGTTAAGGTCCTCCATTTTGTGATGATTGCTTTATATGAGTTAAAATTCCAAAATGGTGATAGTACTTATTGACATATTTTCTTTTCTCCATTTCCTATTTTTGACAACAATAGACACTTAAAATAGGCTAGATTGAATCTGTTATAATTGTACATGGTGTCTTCTTATGTTTATTTCTTTTTTTCTAATTCACTGTCAATTTTGACCTTTAATAAATCAATGCTCTGACAACACAGATAGTTGATTTAGAAATTATTCCCACATCAGTAACCACTCATTTAATTTATTTATGGTATTGTTTTCCATGTCCAGTACCTTCCAATTCTTTTGAATAAAATATTTATGGTTAAAGATGTGATTATGTATATATATATGTATATATATACACCCATATACATAAATATACCTATATGTGTATACATATACATGTGTATATGTATACACAGATAGGTATACATATATATGTATATACGTTATACATAATGGCTTCTAATGCCTGCTTGTCCCATAGCCATCTCAAACTTAATTTGTCAAAAAAGAACTCAGCATCTTTCCCCCTAAACCCTATTTTCCTTATTTATGTTGAGGACTCCTAAGTTATATTGGTTTCATCCTTGACTCTTTACTCTTACTTTCTCTTATCCAATTAGTTGTTAATTCTTGTTGCTTCTACCTCCTCAACATTTCTCATATCTTTTCCCTTCTCTCTACTCATGACCAGCCCATCCTAAGCCCTTATCACTTTTTCCCTGGACTATTCCAACAGTCCAAGGAGGGCTTGTGAACCATCTTTCAATTTTGTTGCAACTTTCTTATATCCTCTGGTTTTGTTTACAGCAGCAATGCCAGTATAAGTATGGCTCAATTTTCCTAATGCTGTGTTGTCTTACTGATCATTAGACAAGGATCTCACACTAAGAGAACCAGCAGTAATATCAATTTTATACAGTCAAATACTCAGATGAATCTGTGAATCCATTAGTATAGGTGAGAGAAACTGCAATACCTGTATCCCTGACCACCTTTTGCAACTCACATCAATGTGGATCTGTAAATTCATCACAGGGGCACCACCTAGCATGCTAAGGACTTCCCTTACTTTCTTTTGACATCATGAGGATGCCAGTGGAGCACACAGGCTGATTATGAAAACAAGGTTCATACTTTATCCTCATCAATAACCAACTAATCTTTTTATGTTCATACAGATTGATGATATCCTTGATTCCTGTTTTCCTGCATGTTTCCTTATATATAATGTGTAGCAATTGACTCACACTGGTGGATTTGCCTTCTAGGTGATATTCATTGTCAATTTTTTTTGGGCCATAGTGTCCTATGACTCATAGCTATACGATATCATTGGAAGATTATTATTATTTAAAATGTGGGTCTGTGTTCAAATGTTTGGGATCATTGAAAAAATTCTGCAATTTCCCAAAGGTAAACCAAGGGACTCCTTTTGTCCTGTTGAATTCTGGGGCCAACTTAGCCATTTGTAGTGTCTGTCAAAAGAATGTATGATGTCATGATTGTCTATTTAACCATCAACTTCTTCATTCTCTTTTGTTTTGTTTCATTTTTTGCTCCAAAGCCACAATTCTTTCCAGCTAGTACTTGTGAAGTTAATCTTTTGAACCTAAGTATTATACCTTATATTTTTCTGTTAAACTTTATCTTATTATATTTAAACCAATGTTCCAAGCTGTCAAGTTCTTTTTGGACCTTGACTCTCATTCATTCACCATGCTAGCTATCCCTCCCAGCTTAGTGTCATTTGCAAATTTGAAAAGCTTGCCATCTATGCCTTATTTAAGTTGCTGATATAATTTTAAATATCAGTGCCATCTATTCACCCATGCATTTATTTAATCAGAGATGTAACTAGGGATTCTGGCTCCTTAATGCAAATACGAGTAAGTGGGTGGAGCTCACATTTAAGAACTGGCTGTGTGGTTTGCATTTTTATAATGCCAATTGGAACCATTTCACTAAGTTTACTTGGTAGGTAGACCCTGAGATCTAAATACTTGACAGATACCTGAGAAATTAGTCCCAGCTTATGCCCCAAATGCCTAGACTTCCCAGTTCTACTTCTGTAGAAAAACAGGCCTTTTCTTTACACTGCAGAAACCTTTGATACTGCTCTGCCCTTGTTGCCAATTGCTATGGTAATGTATTTCTGCCTAAAATGTTTATAAAGAAGTTATCTGGAGGACAGATTACCGGTAATGACTTCTGGACTGGAGTCCCAAAGCTATCAACAAAATCTGAGAGAAGTGGTAGTGATCTGGATCTTTTTTTAGGGTAAGAGAACAGCTTCTGTTAATCCCCAGAGGAGATATTCTGAGTGTTTTCCTTTTGTCCTCCTTTGATATAGAGGTGGAGTTTGATAACTCCAAGTCATGTCCCCCCCACCCCCCTGTTCTTGTTGGGAGGTAAGAAAAAGAGTACTTTGTGTTGATAATGATCTTTTTTTTAAAGTTACATATATATTTGTTATTAATTTTAAAATTATCAGTGACAAACATTTTACCTTACAGACGTAACCCATAGTTTTGGGAGGGTCCCTTTCCCAAAAAGAGAGTTCCTCTTGGGACACATGAAGATCAGGTTAAATCCTGGGGTAGGCTAAACCTAAGGACAGGAAATCAGGCTTTTTTGAAGCTATCTGGATCAGTATGGTCCCACCACAGAACAGAACTCTGGGGAAATCTCTTGAATAAAACTGAAGTATGGCTCATGTCTCCTACTTAGGGTCTTCTCAAAAGGGAAAAGTAGGGTCCTTCATAGAAAATGTACTCTTATCTACAAGTATATTTTCTTCCACCACAAAAGAAATGCTTATAAAATGGAAGACAGTCCACTGGGGTCAGTCCTTATGAGCATACACAGAGTTCTGGTCACTTGATACTATCCCCACATGGAATCTGGAGTATGCTCAGACATTCTATAACTGGTTCTGGTCTGTTAACTATTTTATTGGCTATGGAACCAGAAATAGGGTACATTCAAAAAGGCATTAGTCATTCAGGGCTAGTCTCAGTACTGGTACTTTGCAGCCTAGCTAGTCTTGGACCCTTCCTCCCTTGTGCTGGCATGGTCAGGTGTTCATGACTCTGTTGTTTCTTCTTTTTCTGTTGTGACCCTGCTTTCTTGCTTCTATGTAATGAGATTAGAGATGTATATGATCTTGTGAAGTTTGAAAGCTCAGGAAAGCAAGCTACCTATGGTTCTAAAAGGTGGTCCACAGTGGGTTTTGTGGATAGTCAGCCGTTACTGAAACCCTGAGAACCTCTAGATCCAGCCTAGCTGTAACCGACAGACTCATCCAATAGCCATGCTGCATTTGGAAGTAAGATAAAAAATTATACAAGTGGTCCAGATTAGGTACTGCTGCCTACCACTGAATCAATGGTGCAGAGATAGTAATCTGCAGTGTTTATTTACATTCAGATCAAAGGCCTATCTATGTGAAAAGTCCATAGAGTCCAGAACATCATCTTCAGCAATCCTACATAGAATGCAAATATGTAAGCAGCACAGAAAAAATTGAATTTACAGAAGAGGAAGATAAGGGTATAAATATCTTCTGATAAGGACCCTTGCAAACTGGTCCGAACAGGAGCTCTGGCTTATTTCTCAATCTTGATTGTGCAATTGGTGTGACTGAGGCAGCATACTGTTCTTATTGCAGAGACAAAAGTTTGAGACAGATTTTTTTTTCTCATTAACAATCTTTCTTTTATCACAGGGGCAGTAAGAAGCTTGAACTAGAAATTCTCTTGTCACAGAAGGTGGTTCAGGGAAGAGTGTATACCTCAGGTGTTAGGGGAAAATGTTCACACTCCTTACTATAATTATGAAGTAAATATCCCTTTGTAAAAGTTAATTGATGTTACTTGTTTAAATCAAATGGGGATTTGATTTGACTGGTTGCTCACAGTGAGCAGAACACATTAGAATGGGGTTATTGTTCAACTCTTCATGACCCCATTTGGGGTTTTCTTAGCAAAGATAATGGAGTGGGCTTGCCTTTTCCTCCTCCAGCTCATTTTACAGATGAGGAAACTGAGGCAAATAAGGTTAAGTGGTTTGCCTGGCATCACACAGCTTGTAAATGTTTCAGGCTAGACTTGAACTCAGGTCTTCTTGACTACAAGCCTGGAGCTCTATGCACTGTGCCACCTCGCTGTAGTTTGGACCAAAGCAAGAGGATACTCACAATTTCTCAGGGGTAATCCTATAATTCTAAAGGTCTAGGAGAATAATGGCAAAGCAGTTGCTACATTTAAAACAAAAGACTCATAAGCACACACTGACAAACACTTAAAAGATGAAACGGTAAACCATCACTTTTATTATATCATCACTAAGAGCTAGGAAAGACCCCCAGGAGACCTGTCCAGCTGCTGAACAAATATTCACTCCAGATCTCTATTGTCTGATCAGCAATGCAACTCCATAACTTTTGGCCAGTCAGCAATACATGACTCATCCTCTTGGGAATATTCCTCTCCTCTTCTGAGTAAGGTGTAGTTATAGGAAGCAGCAGAAGACAGTATGGAATTCAGCGACTCCTGACCTCAAACTCATGAGGTTACTACTAAATCTGGAGGTCTCCATCTCTCAGGATTGCTGCTTGGTTACCTGTGTTCAGAAATGAAGCAATAAATAGAAGAGTTAGCTAGGGACTTGAGATCAATCAGTCAGTAAGCATTAAGTACCTACTATGTGCTAGGCACTATGGTAAGTCCTGGAGAGACAAAGAAAGATACTGGAGATATTCTGGCCCTCTGATTATAGAGCTGGAAGGGTTGGAGGACAGAATAATAAGTCCTCTCCAAACTTCCATTCAAGACAGCCATTTCTTCATTTTTTCACCTTACCTACTCTTTCTACTTGACTCTATCAAGTCCTCAAGAAACTCATCCTTCCGTTTTACAGAAGCTTTGGAACTCATGTTTCATTAGTAATCTCAGGATATGCTTTCTCTCTGATTAGAGTGCTTGAGGGTGGAGTAAAGAACTCCTTTCAAAGTAGGCATTTTAGGAGGACTCCCAGGTCAGTCATTTGTTCATGTATATTGCTTACATCCATCACTCATGTGTTACATATTATATATTGCCCATGTGTTGCCTACTATCATAAGAAAGCCTCCCATGTATTCCTCTTGTATTATTCCCAAAGCAGGGAATTCTTACTTAACTTCAGACACTAAGTTCTTTAGAATAAAGAGCAGGGGACTCCATTAAATAATGTCTTCGGGCTTTGTCTGATCTTTTCTTTTCTGGATGTTAGAACTTTCTTTGTATAGTATCTCTGGTTTCTACATGGCACCTGGTACATAGTAGGTGCTTAGTAAATGTTTGTTGATTGATTGATTAGGTGTTTTTGTTAGCAAACTAACTCTAACTTATGGGGATGAAGGGGATTCCAGATACTTCCCAATTTTAAACTCTGAAGGTTAAACTATAAGCCAGGTAATGGGCATATGCCCAATAAGTAACTGCCAAATAGCTTTGATGTCTATGATTCCCTCCTTCTCTAGATGAAAACCTGAGGGTCTTTCCCTGTCAGATTGGTTGTGGTTTTGGGTTTTTTTTGGACTAGGTAAAAGAGACCACTCTTTGCCTCATTTCTTATGTAGCCTCAATCATTCAAGAGGTGTTGCTTCAGTCAAACTGAGACCTGGGAAGACTTTAGCTTAAAAAAGGCCAAGTTCTGGGGGGGTGAAGCCAAGATAGCAGAATAGAAGCAGAGACTTGCTAGAACTCTCCCCCCAAGCCCAGGCAAATGCCTGTAAAAAATGACTGTTAACAAATTCTGGAGTTGCAGAACCCACAGAATGATGGAGTGAAACAAATCTCTAGCAAAAGAAAGCCTGGAAGGTCAAAGTGAAGCCTGTCTGGGAGCAGAGTGCAATCCAGCATGGGCCTCACTGGCACAGATGGGATCTGAACAGGCCTCATGGGACTGAGTCTCTGGAACCTGTGGTGGTTTTCAGAATTCACAACATCAAAATGTCAAGGACAAATTGAGAGGTCAGTGGTAAAAAACCTGTCAGACCTGTGTGAAAGAGTACAGTAGTCCAGTCCCAGCCCCAGGGCAACAGAGGGGGTGGAGAAATTCAAGGAAGCCCTGGAGAGGGCAGCTGTAGCTTCTATTTCTGAAGCTCTAGGTCCACAGATTGGGAGTGGGGGGGTTGAGTGGCAGACAGTACATCCTCCCAACCCCTGCTGGAAGCAGAAAACTACCTGGACAAAGAGCTCAAAAGTCAAGTAAATGGCTGGGGAAATGAGCAAAAACTGGAAAAAGAATCAGACTATAGAATCTTACTTTGGTGACAAGGAAGACCAAAATATACAAACATAAGAAGACAACCAAGTCAAATCTCCTACATCCAAAGCCTCCAAGAAAAGTATAAATTGGCCTCAGGCCATGGAAGCTCAAAAAGAATTTTGAAAATCAAATAAGAGAAGTAAAGCAAAAATTGGGAAGAGAAATGAGAATGATGCAAGAAAATCATGAAAAACAAATCAACTACTTGCTAAAGGGGACTCAAAAAAATGCTGAAGAAAATAATACCTTAAAAAAATAGACTAACCCAAAAGATCCAAAAAGCCAATGAGGAGAAGAATGCTTTAAAAAGCAGAATTGACCAGATGGAAAAGGATGTCCAAAAGCTCACTGAAGAAAATAATTCCTTAAAGATTAGAATGGAGCAGATGGAAACTAATGACTTTATGAAAAATTATAAAACAAAACCAAAGGAATGAAAAATAGAAGACAAAGTGAAATATCTCATTGGAAAAACAATGACATGGAAAAACAGATACAGGAGAGACAATTTAAAAGTTATGGGACTACCTGAAAGCCATGACTAAAAAAAGAACCTAGATATCATCTTTCATGAAATTATCAAGGAAAACTGCCTTGATAATCTAGAACCAGAGGGCAAAATAAATATAGAAAGAATCCACTAATCACCTCCTGAAAGAGAATCAAAAAGAGAAACTCCTAGGAACATTGCAGCCAAATTCCAGAGTTATGAAGTCAAGGAGAAAATATTGCAAGCAGCTAGAAAGAAACAATTTGAGTATTGTGGAAATACAATCAGGATAACACAAGATCTAGCAACTTAAGGGACTGAAGGTGTAGAATATGGTATTCCAGAAGTCAAAGGAACTAGGACTAAAACCAAAAATCACCTATCCAGCAAAACTGAGTATAATACTTCAGGGGAAAAAATTGTCTTTTCAATGAAATAGAGGATTTTCAAGCATTCTTGATGAAAAGACCAGAGCTGAAAAGAAAATTTGACTTTCAAACACAAGAATCAAGAGAAACATGAAAAGGTAAACCGGAAAGAGAAATCATAAGGAACTTACTAAAGTTGAACTGTTTACATTCCTACATGGAAAGACAATGTTTGTAACTCTTGAAACATTTTTCAG
>CM053769.1:263625838-263646608 GCA_028658325.1 Potorous gilbertii | reverse complement strand
AGAGACTACAGAGTGAGTTGAATAGGAAGGGATCATATCTAAAAAAATAAAATTACGGGGTGAGAGAGGAATATATTGGGAGGAGAAAGGGAGAAATAGAAAGGGGCAAAATTATCTCATAAAAGAGGCAAAAAAAAGACTTTTCAATGGAGGGGAAAAGGAGGGAGGTGAGAGGGAAAACATGAAGCTTACTCTTATCACATTTGACTCAAGGAAGGAATAAAATGCACATTCACTCTGATATGAAAACCCATCTTACAATACAGGAAAGTGGGGGAGAAAGGAATAAGCAGAGTAGGGAGGGAGGATGGAAGGGAGGGCAATGGGAGGAGGGAGCAATTAGAAATAAACACTCTTGGGGAGGAACAAGTTCAAAAGAGAGAATAGAAGAAATGGGGGCAGGATAGGATGGAGGGAAATACAGTTAGTCTTACACAACATGACTATTATGGAAGTCATAGGCAAAACTAGACATAAATTGCCTATATTGAATTGCTTGCCTTCCCAGTAGGGATGAGTGGGGAAGGAGGAAGGAAGAGAAGTTGGAACTCAAAGTTTTATGAACAATTGTTGAGTATTGTTCTTGCATACAACTGGGAAATAAGAAATACAGGTAATGGGGTATAGAAATTTATCTTACCCTACAGGACAAAAGAGAAGATGGGGATAAGGGAAGGGAGGGAATGTTTGAAGGGAGGGCAGATTGGTGGTAGGGGTAATTAGAATGCTTGGTTTTTTGGGGCAGGGGATGGGGAGAGATGGAGAGAAAATTTGGAACTCAATTTTGTGGAAATGAATGTTGAAACTTAAAATAAATAAATTTTAAAAAAATAAAAAAGTAATTATCAAGGAAAACTGTCCTCATATTTTAGAATCAGAAGAAAAATAGATATTGGAAGACTCCACCAATCATCTCCTGAAAGAGATCCCAAAAAGAAAACTCCTAGGTATATTATAGTCAAATTACCAAGCTCTCAGGTTGAGGAGAAAATATTGCAAGCAGCCAGAAAGAAATGATTGGAGTATTGTGGAAACACAATCAGCATAACACACAATCTAGCAGCTTCTACATTAAGGGATTGAAAAGCTTGCAATATGATATTCCAGAGGTCAAAGGAGC
This sequence comes from Potorous gilbertii, assembly GCA_028658325.1. Taxonomy (NCBI): domain Eukaryota; kingdom Metazoa; phylum Chordata; class Mammalia; order Diprotodontia; family Potoroidae; genus Potorous; species Potorous gilbertii. Next base: position 263,645,488 of record CM053769.1, on the reverse strand, counting down.
CAGAATTAAAACCAAGAATCACCTACCCAGCAAAACTGAGTATAATACTTCAGGGAGAAAAACTAGTCATTCATTGAAATAAAAGACTTTCAAGCATTCTTGGTGAAAAGACCAGAACTGAATAGAAAATTTGATTTTCAAACATAGGAATCAAGAGAAGCATGAAAAGGTAAACGAGAAAGAGAAATCATAAGGGACTTACTGAAGTTGAACTGTTTATATTCCTACATGGAAAGAAAATATTTGCAAGTCTTGAGACTTTTCTCAGTATTAGGGTAGTTGGAAGGATTATACACATATAGACAGAGGGTAAGTTGAATATGAAGGGGTGATATCTAAAAAAATCAAATTAAGGGAGGAGAGAGGAATGTATTGGGAGAAGGAGAAAGGGAGAACTAGAATAGGGTAAATTATCTCACATAAAAGAGGCAAGAAAAAGTTATTTCAATGGAGGGGAAGAGGGAGAAGGTGAGAAGGAATAACATGAACATTCAATTTGGAATGAAAATCTACACCACAGAAAAGTAGGAGGGAACAGGATAAGTGGCATGGGGGGAATGATAGAAGGGAGGGCAAATGGGAAGAGGGGGTAATTAGAAGTAAATACTTTTGAAGTGGGACATGATCAAAAAAGAGTATACAATAAATGGGCAGGATAGAATGAAGGGAAATATAGTTAGTCTTTCACACCATGACTGTTATGGAAGTGTTTTGTATGACTAAACATGTATAATGTATATGAAATTGTATGTGTTCTTAGTGGGGATGGGTAGGGAGGGAGGAAGGGAGAGAAGTTGGAACTCAAAGTTTTAAAAATGAATGTTAAAAATTGTTTTTACAAGCAATTTGGAAATAGGACATACAGGCAATGGGATATAGAAATCTATCTTGCAATACAAGAAAATGGAGGGTAAGGGGATAAGGGAAGGGAGAGGTGTGATAGAAGGGAGGGCAGATTGGGGGAAGGGGTAATCAGAATGCTTGCTATGTTGGGGTGGGTGGAGGGGAGAAATGGGGAGAAAATTTGGAACTCAAAATTTTGTGGAACTGAATGTTGAAAACTAAAAATAAATTAATTAATCTATTTAACTAAAAAAAAAGTTCTCCCACTGTATCCTTGGTCATATCCTGATCTATGTCTTGGTACCTGGCTTTGATGGCTCCAGAGTGAGAAAGTGAGGCTGAAGACTTTGCACAGTCTCCTCTCATTCAAGTCCAATTTACTTGAAAGTCAGGGTGTTGAGGTTAAGGGATCCAAGCACCCCTAAACCTCAACAATGGCATCACCTTACTGGTGCCATGTTTCTTTTTAGCTGAAGAACAAATTACAACAGTTGTGAAGATATAAGCCTTTTCCATTCTTTAATGGAAATTAGTGAGCTAGAAAAAAAAGCACAGAAATAGTACCAAGTCCAGGGGCAAGGTCATCATTATCTTCATCTGCTCAACTACATTTCTGTCCCTTTTCATATACAAATGCATCTGGTCAAAATCTGAAAGGATCTTTAAAGCATCTCCTTACACATAGATGCCTAGAGGTATATGACATCTCTAGAAGTCTTCTGATAGATGATCAATTGATACTTTCAGATATGCCTAGACTTGACCACTGTAGACCTCTAGGACTGTGTCCTTGGATTTTCTATGCTCTGGGAAAGCTCTGCATCCTATTCCATGTACTGTCAGACCTCTTTTGGCAAATCAAAATGGGAAGGTAGTGATCCCAAAGAGATATTCAATATGTGAAGAATTTTTTGATGATCGCAAACTTTCTGACGTTGGGCGAAACACTTCAACCTAACTTGATTTCAGTTTCTTCATCTGTAAAATGAGGGGATTGGTCTAATACTTTTGAGATCCTTTACAAGTCTAAGTCTATGATCTTATAACCTAAACCAACCATGGATTCTACATTTGGACAACTCTAATTGTTAGGAAGTTTTTTATTCTATAGGGGTGAAATCTGGGTTTTGTTTTGTTTTTGTGTCAGCTTCCATCACTGTTCCTACTTCTTTTTGAAGGAATCATGTAACTAGTTATAATAAAAAACATAAACTCCTTTGAAGGAAGGGATTGTTGAGGGAGGTGGAGAAAAATGGCACAACTGCTCTGACTGGGTCTGCCACAAATTCATTGCATAACTTCAAGTGGGCTCTTACTGATGATGCTAAGCAATCCTCCCTCAATCCCTCATTCACTCTATAGAAGGGCTCTTCTAAAGCTTTTCATCCCAATTCAAACCTCCTATTGCTCTCTCTTTCCCCACTCTCTCTCCCAGCTGAGATCCACATCTCATATTTTATTGAAAATGCTGAACTGTGTCATATATCTCAGAGCAACCTTCTGCTTGCTACATGTCAATCCTTACTTGTACCAGTCTCACCCATTTGTGTCTTCTGATTTCACAGCTCCCTTGAGTACTAACGTTTGAAGCAACCTCTCAGTCTTACACTATGAAAACCTAGGGATATCAAATGTTGACATATTTAGTACAAGCTTCCTTCAGGTTCTCTACAATGCCAAACTGCTTCTGTAGCCTTTGCAAGCATTCAAATACTGCTTCAGATATTAAGACTTTCAGATATCTGACCACACACCAAATTAAAAACTGATTTCTTCCATCTTTATGGAATCTCCTTTTCATCATTTTAATCATCTGCTACTTCTTTCAATATCTCTGTGTTACATCTTATCCAGGATCCTAGTAGGTTCCTTGATGGCTAAATGTGGTGACTCTCCTGAAAAAGAATGTAACTTGGCATGATGAAAGTCTTGTTTTGGCATATAGACATATCACTGCACTGTTAGATGTCAACTTTTTTTTCCTTCTCATTAGACAGCATTAGACAGCATCTTCAGACAGTCTTCCCCTTTACAGGAGTGTCTTGAATTTTATTTCTATCACCTCTTCTTCAGTTGGGGGTGGGTGGTGGGTTTATATGACTAGTTGCCAGACATTACTACTGACTCTAATTCTTTAGGGATGTCAGAATGTGCAGCTGAGGCAAGTATCCTATTAGACTGCAAATGGTTCTTTGTCTACCTCCTCACAACATTTATTAAGAATGTCACAACTCTGTACAACCACTGTTCCATTCAGTGATTTATTAAAATCATTTTGTTGGTAGTGCTTTCAGGTTCTCATGACCTCAGAAGGGCTTTACTACCTCTAGTAGGGCTTTAACTCAAAAACCTGACACCACTACTACAAAATTTTAACATATATACTATTGATTTTAGCTTAAATTGTCCTCAATAAATACAGCAATGCAACAAATAAAATTTAATCACACAATAATAGAATTTTGCTGTTGAAGCTTAAAAGGATTAGATTTTATTTAACATATATCCAAGGAGCAATAAAAATAATGTTACATTGTGTGTAAAATAACATACAATGATGGTGATGATGATGATGATAGTTGGAATTTTTATAGCACTTTAAGATTTACAAAGCGCTATATAAATATTGTTTCATTTTAATCTCACAACAAATTTGAGAGGCAGGTGCTATTGTTATCTACATTTTACAAATGAAGAAATTCAGGTAAACAGAAGGTAAGTGATTTACCCAGGGTCACACAGATATGTAAGTGTCTAAGACTGGATTTGAACTAAGGTCTTCCTAACTTCTGGTCTAGAGCTCTATCCGTTGCATCACCTCTCTGCTCTACCATATCTGTAGAATGAGATAAGGAAATCTACATAAATTCAGTCACATTGAATCAGTAGAAGTTTAATTCTGAAGTTTCCCAGAAGGAATACAAATAAAACAGATATAATAAAAACAGATAAAATAAAATAAAATAAAAGCCTCCCCTTCAAGTCACAAAATTTTCTTCAAAATACAATTCTAGAATGCATTAAGAAGAATATAAATATCTCTCTATATAATATCTATACTCTCATATATATTTATTCCACACTATATAAATATATTTGTATATATAGATATGTGCATATATATTACATATGCTCATACTATATAAATTTAAATTATTTGCATGTGGCAAGCAGCAAGGTGACATAATGGATAGACTCTAGACCTGCAGTTAGGAGGACCTGAATTTAAATTTGGTTTCATACACTTATTGGATGCATGACCTTGGCCAAGTCACTCAACCCTTTTGCATATCTGTAAAATGAGCTGGAGAAGCAAATAATAAACCATTTTTAATAATAAATAATAATAATAAAACAATTTTTATGAGTGTCTCTGATAAAGGCCTCTTATCTAAAATATATAGAGAAATGAGTCAAGTTTGTAAGAATACAAGTCATTCCCCAATTGGTAAATGATCAAAGGATATGAACAAGCAGTTTTCAGATGAAAGAATTAAAACTATCTATAGTCACATGAAAAAAATGCTGTAAATCACTATTGATTAGAGAAATGCAAGTCAAAACAACTCTAAGATACCACATCATACCTATTAGATTGACTAATATGACAAAACAAGAGAATGATAAATGTGGGAAAATTGGCATAGTAATGCATTGTTGGTGGAGTTATGAACCGATCCAATCATTCTGGAGAGCAATTTGAAACTATGCCCAAAGGGCTATAAAACTATGCATACCCTTTGACACAGCAATGCTGCTTCTAGGGCTGTATCCCAAAGAGATCACAAAAATGGGAAAAGGACTCACACATACAAAAATATTTATATCAGCTCTTTTTTGTGGTGACCAAGAATTAGAAATTGAGGGGATGCCCATCAATTGGGGAATGGCTGAACAAGTTATGGTATATGAATGTAATGGAATGCTATTTTGCTATAAGAAATGATGGACAGGTGGACTTCAGAAAGCCTGGAAAGACTCATATGAACCAATGCTGAGTGAAATGAGCAGAACCAGGAGAACACTACACAGTAACAGCTATATGTGTGATGACTGACTTTGATATACTTAGCTCTTCTCAGTAATGTAAAGATCTAAGACAATTCCAAAAGACTCACAATGGAGAGTGCTATTCACATCCAGAGAAAGAACAATAGATTCTGAATGCAGATCAAAGCAGAATGTTTGCTTTCTTTGATTTTTTGTTGTTGTTTCTTCTTTCTCGTGGTTTCTCCCATTGGTTCTAATTCTTCTTTACCGTATGACTAACATGAAAATGTTTAATATGAATGTATATGTAGAGCCTGTGTCAAATTGTATGCCATCTTGGGATGAGGGGAGGGAGGCTGAGAAAATTTAGTACTCAAAATCTTTTGGAAATGAATATTGAAAACTAAAAATTAATTAATTAAAAAAAAGAAAAAACTAGACTCCAATCAATTCCAGCATTTAATCACCTGGTAGCTACTCCATAGGGAGGACAATGCTCTCTCTGCTGGGTAGAGAAGTGCTGAGTAAATGCTGTACTATCTATAGTTAATTGTATCCTACCAAAATCATTCCCTCCCTGTCAATACCTGTTCTACATTTGCTATGCATAATGGTGTTTGAAATTCCACATAAGAAAGTGGCACAGGAATGAGTTTTAAGCCTTCTCAAACTAAAGGCTCCCTGGGATATTTGCCCAAAGGTGAGTCTTGATGCATTCATTTAGATAGTAGATATGTTTTTAAAACATTTAAAATAAATGGTTTACTGTACTTTTTCCTATATTCTTTTGTTTTTCTTACTGTGGTTTAGAAAAGTAATAAAGTATAGTGAAAAAAGTGCTAGATTTGGAGTCTAAACAATTTGTTCTGCTACTTGGCCCCCTATGTGACCATGGTCAATAACTTCATATTCCTGGACCTCAGTTTCCTTACCTATAACATAAAGGAATTGGACTAGATGATTTTTTTCACATATCACTTACCTTTTATCTTCTTTTATTATCTTTATCTTTACTTTCTCTGTCTTTTCTTGAAGCTGTTTTGATAGAATTAATCAATTCATTTCATAGTTACCAAAATCAAACTTTAGCATCCTGTGCAGATGCAGTACAATCATGTTAGCCATTATCCTTTAATCATTTAAGTTAGTTTGTTTTTTGCCAGAGATTTGCTTCTAATAGTATCTTTTTTGTATTTTGTATTTATAATTCCATCAACATCATATACTTGACAAATGGTCATCTATGCTCTGCTTTAAAAGATCTCTAGGAAGGAGCAACCTATTACTTTCCTAGATTTCACTTCAATCTATCTCTAATCGTTAGAAAGATTTTCCCATATTGGTCATTAATTCTGTGTGGCCTTGAGTGAGTCACCTAACTTTTGTGGACATCAGTTTCTTCATCTTTAGAATGAGAAGGGAGGAGGTAGCATCGTAGGGTAATAGTTGTCACTGAAGCTCTTGGCCAAAGAAATCAATTCTCTCTCCCAGCAATCCAGAATCACTCACCTGAAGCCTACTGTGAATTGATTATTCTAACTGCTGGAACCTGGGCAACTTTGAAGCCCTCCTGAGGTGCCTTGAATTCTCCCCCTTAAGCTGCCAAGTCATGTTTTTCTGCCTATCAGTTTTCCTTCCTTGTTCTTATAATACATTAAATGGGAGCCTCCTGACTCTCAGAGACTCACATTTCACTTACAAATTCACAGCTCCCCAACCTTCTCCTATCAAATCAATAGTCCTTTTAAAAAATCATACTTCAATCCCCAGATGTTTATATAATTTTTTAAAAGCTTTATCCTCTGTCAAAAAAAGAGTTACTTACACATAAACTGAAATACACATCATACTTGCAGCACTGAAAGCTTTACCAGGAACATCCATCACTTTGGTACCTTGAAACTGTGTTCCTATACATTCATTTATCTGTTTTTTAATAAATAAAAAATTCTTCCCCTGCGTTCTTAAAACATTAAACTGTTTCCACACAAGTAAGGAATCACCTTACGTTATTCACAAAGGGATTTGAATCTCTATATCCTTTGCCACAGATTTTTTTGGTTCAAATCTTATCTGAAAACTTTTTCTTCATGTATACTAGTAGCATATTTTAAAACAAGGTTCTTTTGTTGGTACTCTTTAGCTATTGATCGATCATCATCTTTAATAGCCACATCTTACACTATTTGATAATTAACATAAATCTTTTCCTTTAAACAAAATTGTTTTCTACCCTTTTCTATTGACCTGACATTGGCACAACATTGTGATGCCAGTATGTTGTTGGTATGATGTTGGGGTTTCATCATGCTCTTGGCATGTTGGTGTGACATATTGTTGCTTTCCTATTGCCAGTGTTCGTGACTTTTGTGTCTCCACTGGACTTCGATGACTGTGGAAGGGAGAGTGAGTCCAATGATTCTGTGCAACTTTGTCTCACTTAAATCCAACCCACAAGGGAGTCAAAAGTCAGTCCATGTTGTTGTAAGTTCTCTTTGAAAATAAAAGATTAACAACTGGTACCAGATAATTAAGGGTGCCCCTCCCCCACAAATTACACAAAGAATTATCCCAATTCACCACACTGGGTTGACTTACAAATAACACTGTTTATATATTTGTGATCAGTTGGTCCATCCTTTAGTTGTTTGTTTTTTAAGTTCCTTCAGTTGGAGAGATCCTACTGTTCCTACCCTCCTTGTTCTCCATGGCAAAGGCTAAGTCCATATTGGTGCTCCATGTCTGACTTCTATTACAACATGAGCTCCTTGAACGCAGGGACCATGCTTTAGCCTTTGATTCCTCATTACTTAGCACACAGAATGACACATAGTGAGTGCTTAACAAATTGGTATTGATTTAGCCTGTGTGCATTTGGTATAATGCTATGAGTTTAGAGTAGACAGAGTAAAAAATGACACATTTCTACTAGATTAAAGTTTTTTTTCATGTCACTCTCCTACTTTCAACAGGTCCCTGGTATCAGAGGATATAACCTAAACCTGTTAGCCCAAAATGCAGAGTTCTAGAAAGAGAACTGAGTGGACATCTGAAGTCTTAGATTTGATAACACTAGTTACATATACCTTGGCAATTCGTGTAACCTCTCTGTGCCTCAGTTCCCTCACCCTTAAAAACGGGGAAATGATACTTGTACTCTGTACTCAATAGAACTGTTGTAACAAAATGGTTTTAAAAAAGCACTATGTACATTTAAGATTTGATTATTTATTACTATTCTGCCTCAACTTACATGTCTGACCTTATTTTCTACTATAACCAGATTCAAATTCTCTGCTCTCTCTAGTCTACTCTCCTCACGGCTTCCATCATGTTATGCTAATTCATACCTTGAAGCCTTGGTTTACGATCTTCTGGGCTCTCTCTCTGGGCTCCCCAGCATCTGCCCCCTCTCCCCTTTACTCATCCTAATTCCAACTCCACTGCCTTTTTCCAGGGTACCACACAGCATACCTGTTTCGCCCTGCTGCCCATTAGCCTCTCCCAACTTAAACTGGGTGATGTTATCTAGCTCAGTTGTATTCTGCCTTGCTCAGAAGCATTTTGCTCTGTTCTTAGATCCATGGAGAAAGGGAGAAAAGTGCAGGAGATGGTACGCTGATGCTGATAATCTAGGCAAGAAGAGCTGTGATGGTTGAGTGAATGGTGAGAAGAGGTCATTGAAGAGATATTTTGAAGGTAAAAAGGCAAGATTTGACCAATGGTTGGAGATGTGTTCTCTTTAGAACATTTCCCCAGTCCTCTTTCTAGTGTTGTAGAGATTCTTATATATGCCACAGAGGTCAGAATTTCCTCAATAAGAATCCTTCCCTCCTGAATCTCCAGTAACCCTCGGTACAACCTACGTTACTGGAGACCTTGTGTCATTGTGGCATAGAATTTTCTGATCACTTTTGCTGCAAAAGCATTTGACAAAATCTCTCGTGTTATTCTCGTAAGTAGGGTGAAAAGCCGTGAGTGTAACTAGGTGGATGTGGAATTAATTGAAATGCTGGAATAATTTTTAATAGTTTAATGTCATCTTAAAGTATTAAAAATACTTTAAAAATACATTAAGGTCTGCAGTAGAAAGCCCTAGGGATCTTTGGTTGTATGCTATTCAACATTTTTATCAATGAGTTTACTAATCATAATCACCACCATCACAGAAATAATAACTAGTGTTGAAGAGAGAGAGATGGTATAGCTAGTTCAAAGTGTGAATGAATTCACTTAGACCTTCTCTGTAGACACAGGGGGCTTTGTTGACATGAAAGCAGCAGGCCTGAGATTTAGCAAGGACCTAACAAAGGCAGTGATATAGGAAAAGGACCAGACTTCTCTAGGATGATTTTACAGTTTCCTCATGTGGGGTTGCTGATCCAGGGTAAGTCTGGCAAGATAAAGAAGTTTTACAAGATAAAGGCAGAGGGTGAGGACTATGAATGACACAAGATAAGGAAATCCCATACCCCAGAATGGGGTGGGGACAAGGGGAACCTTTAGGGCACAGAGGTCTTCATATAGTCAATCAGCATTATTTTAACTCTTAGGGTATTGTTTCTATCCACATCATTTCCCCACTCAACCACTAGGTAGGAAAATTCTTTTAGGGAAAAGGGACCCTACTGAACAGGAGTGGAGAAGTCTGCTTCAGGGGCAGGGAATAGGTTGAGGAGGGGGAGTTGGGGTGCAGAATGCAAGGCCAGCTGAGTCCAGGATGGAGAGAGGCAAACCACTCAGGGTGATGATGACACGTCCAGCAATCATGTCCTCTGTCTTGCCCCACAGAGACCCTATTTGAATTAAAGCGTTAGATTTCCAGTCCTGAGGAAGCAGGGCTAACCCTTGGCATAAGGTGGGAATTAGGAATCAGGTGGGCTAGGAACAGAAGTGGTTCAAGGTGGGGTCCAGAACACAAGTCTCCAAGGTGAAGGGCTTCAATGCATAGTCTCCTTTGATCACTTTCCAGGCTAGTTGTGCCATGCATCTTATCTCACATCTCACATCCTGCCTCCTGCTTGCTTCTCGGCCTCGGCACTGCTGTCTGCTTCACCATCCACCCAAATGCTTTTGCCTTAGTGCAGATGGGGAGGAGAGTAAAATGAGGCTGAAGCAGCATCCAGGGGATGAGAGTGTAGAACAGGTATCGTTGTTGCATGACCATCTGCAGGTGGACAGCATAGTCTAGGAGACATAAATCTGACAAATAAGTTTAATATACAGTCCCCAAATAGAAGGAGCATTAAAAGTGACGTCAGAAAAGAGGAAAAACAAAGAAAAACCAAGAGCTCCAAGGTATTACTATTTACTTTTGACTTATAGGATTTTCTGATCTTGTTATTTTCTCAAAAGTCTCCACTCTGATTCCAATTTCTTTGGAGGATCAGATGCTATTGAAGATCCAGCTCTCTACATGTAAATATAAGTAACAACACTTTGCAGGTAGAAGCTTTCTACCCTTGACCTTAATACTTATACAGATGAATTTACTTATAAGAGCCTGACTTTTACTCCATAGTTACCATAAAAGACTTGAGAAGATCTGTAAGTAATTAATTCCAAAACAATGCATAGCAATAATAAAACATGTTTGTACCACAGAATCCATGGTATAAATAGGTCTTAATTCCACAATGGTAACAAGCTTTGAATGAAGTTGACTTTTCCATTAATACAAAAATGTTCCACGTTACCTTCCTCTAAGAAAATTGCACGGAAATTCTTTTCTTCAAGTTGAGGATATTTCTGACCTAGTTTTTTTCAGTAATTAAAAGAGCAGCAGGCAGGTGCTTCAATCAGTTGTATGTTATGTTAACATCATTTTGCAACATTTAAAGATCTTGTTCCATACAAACATATATCTAATAACAGGCAGATGACTAGGCCAAATGCCCATTTACTAAGTTGTTTAAGGATATAAAAAGGAATATAATCTTAGACTGAATAGCCCAGCTCTTAAACACACACTTTAATGTAGTAACTCGGATGTGTCCCAGCCTTCTTGGTACATGGGATAAAGATTCTATACTGTGTTTGTACCTTTGTTTCACAAATTTCTTTTCCTTTTGTCTAATTATTTCCATAACATTCAGAAATAATGTTCTCTTCCAGGGATTTAACCTTTCACATGGCTATGCAGGAGTACTGATTTACCCAACTGGGGTACAGAAAAACACACTCCTTCAGACTGACCACTTGCTTTGATTACAGAAATTTGCCATAAAAGGGAAAAACAAGGACATGACTAGATAAAATAGTTATGCAAACATGTAGTATCAATTCCCCCTCATAGCCAGACTCAGGAATATTCAAGCAAGAATCATTCCTTTTCAAAGGCACACAGTGGGTAAACTGAGCCAGAAGGATCCCATCCTAGGCCGAAGCTAGAATTGTCCCCTCAGCTGTTATAGAGGAAAATCCCCACCAGTAATAGTCACATTTGCTCTGAGTAGCTTGTGGAATTTCTCTCAGATGGTGGATTATTGATTATTGATGGATTTTTATGACACTTCAGATACCTCAAAATATAGTTCGTTATAGTCCCAAGAGCTTTTAACCTCAGATGGCAAGCTTCACTAATCAAAAATTTACCAGGACTCACATCTCAAATTTTAAATTTGTTCGGGTGCAAAAGTCAACTACTGGAGATCATTTGTACATATTTTCAAATTCTTACCAAAACAAGTTCCTTCTTTAGGAACTCCATGATTCAAACAAGTTTCCTCACTTCTATATCCATCCCTAGAGCTACTGGGCCTGTACTTTTTGACTAGCCAGAGGACTGCTCCTTTCCACACATACACACATAGAGGACCTGGTATAGGTTTTAACCTTAAAACTATAACCAGCAAACTTACAATTTTCGTAAGTGATAACCAGATTGGTTTAGCTGTAAACACAAACAATAAACTTCAGATGACATCAACTGCATTTCCATATCATATAAAAATTGACAGAAGTAGGGACTGTCTTACCAAGTGTAGACAGTGACCAGTTGGCTTCCTCTCTTGATCCAGCCCCCATCACCCTCTTGATTTGAAGGAAGGGAGTGACTAGAGTTGTAAGGTGTTTCAAAACTTCTTAATAAGTTTCAAAATTCCTTAATGATCAATGACAAAACTTTCAGAATCTGTTGATTCTCACTTTTCACTTCTATGTCCACCCCCTAAAAATTTAGAGTAAGGCATCAAATCTTTCAGACCAGCATTCACAAGAGTGCCCTTTCTTAGGTTACCTGAAGCTTGAACCAATGACTGTTTCTCTGAAAGGACCTATTTAAGGCTGATCCAAAGATACAATAAACTTAGGAATGAAACTTAGAAAATTCACAGTAGGTCTACATATTATTGCTATCAGTATCAAGTTATTGCAACAAATTAGCTTGCAAATGGAAATTTAGTAGGTCCTTAGACTCACACAAAAAAATATTATGCACAGCATTTCTTTGTAAAAAGTATTTCCCTTTCCAAAAAAGCTCACAATTCATCCCCATGCTAAAAGGGATAATGACTAAACTTTTATAAAGTAAATTAGCTGGAAACCTTAGACTGGGATTTATGGAAACCAAGTTGGTGCAAAATGTCTTAAGTATCACAAATCCCCAAAGTGCCATAAAACCAAAATTCTCAATAATCACAAATTCCTAAGTACCAAAAGGTGTTTATCTTGGGGAAGAAATTCAGTTCTTTCCTCAGAACATATCCAATTGAACAATAAGTTTATCAGGCCTTTACTACACAGACGACTTTACACAGGCTTGATAAGAATTTATGACTAGATGGTTACAAAAACCCTTGTTTTAGTTAACAACTACATAATCTGAGAATACAATTCTTGATCTAATAACATCTAGATTTTAAGAGAAATTGCTTTTCTAACAACATAGGTAATACAATCGTTAACCAAATTACACAATATGAGAAAATTCAGAAATATAACCATACCACAAGCAAATAGTATGTATTTAAAACTTGAAACAGAATCAATTAATTACCAATCAGGTGACCTTAACTTAGTTGGATGAGTAACTAAATCTGGATTCACAGCCACTATTGGTAACATTTTAATTTCTAAGGCCCAATACTGTTAGCACCTTAAAAGATTATCTGTAAAGTCACATTTTTTGCTAACTTAGGGGCAACTCTCAGGGAAGTCTGCTGAGTCCCACTGCAAGGATCTGGTGCCCAGCAGACCAGGAGAGTTCGATCCTGTAGGCATGGGTGTGGGGGCACGGAGTATTGGGGTGCAGAGGGAAGGAAGCACTTGCAGTTTTCCAGCTCCCTAGCAATGAGAGAATTGGACTTTTCCTTCCAGGTAGGGTTTTGGAAGGTGTGCCCAGGTTCATGATCTCCAACCGCTGGACCCAGAGCCTTCCAGTCTTGGCTGAAGAGGAACTGGCTGTAGTTTCCTGTCTCTTTTACCTTTGAGGCTTAGCAGACTAAATGCATATCCCTCAGGGAGTGGAAGAAAAGGGTAGGGATAGAGGGAAGGCTTACATCTAGGCAGTTTTTCCAGTCTCAGAGGTCCACCTCCTCCAGCATGCACCAGGGGAGGGGAACAACACAGGCCACAGAGACCATGAAACTGGGGTGCAGGGACCCCCAAAGTAAAACAAGCACAGAAGCCCACCTCCCCCAACGTCCCAAGGGAAAGGGAAGGAACAACACGGTAAAAAGAGGGCTCAAGCATAGTAAGGTGCCTTTTCTTTAAGTTTTGAAGACCAAATTTCTTAGTAATGTGTGTGTGGGGGAAGTACATTCCCCCTTACTCAAACAGACTGCTCAGAGGCGTCTCAAGGTAAAAAACAAAATCTCCTTTGTTCGATTCTCGAGGGAAACCAGGCGGTGCCTTCACCAGTCAAGCTGGAGTAGAGAGCCGCCTTACAGAAGCAGAATGGTAATTTACATGGACCCCACGAGAAGTCCCCCTCCCACCCTGACCATTATTCATTGGCTGAGAAGCAAGGTCTTACATTCTAGGTGGGAAATCTAACCAATCCCTTTTGAAACCCGGTTCAAATTTTTACGCTTCCCTGGATGTTACAAAGCCAGCGAAAATACACGTCCTTATATGCAAATGAGGTATTGAGAAGTTAGTGACTCATATCCAATCATTGATCCTAAAGCAATACATAGCCTTATATGGAAATCACCCGACTGTGGAGGAACGGAAACCTGGGCCCAAGGTCTCCTCCACTCCAAGGAGAAGACTCCACATTCCTGAGAAGTCTTCACTAAATCTGTTCCCATTCACTAAGAAACTCCCTTCACAAATTACTTTTCTAGAGTATATTGAGGTCAGGCTGTGTTACAATGGAACACTACTCACTTTTCCTTAAGTTCTCCTCCCCGAATTCCCCTACGAGCAGTCTCTAAGCAATCTCAAGCCACTTTTCCCAGCGTCCCAGGAAGAGGGGAGAAAAAAATGTGACTGACCCAACGCAAGGGTGTCCCCTTATACAAGGGCCCACAGTCCGACTGACCACTGAGAAGTCAGTGGAGCTTCAGACACCACTGGCTGTGTCTGGGCACCCCATGGGTCATGCTGCAAGGAAGAAGTAGGAGCAGAAAGGTCTGAGGAAGACAGCAAAGAAAATGGCACTTGCCTCTTATCTCAGTGCTAGGAGAAGATCATAGCAGTCCAATTACTATTTGGACTCCTGGGTTTCGGCACTATAACGTCAAGGAGAGAGATGAGAGAGTTGGTTCAAAATGTGAATGAATTCACTTAGACCTTCTCTGTAGACATTGGGAGTTTTATTGACACAAAAGCAGGGGGCCTGAGATTTAGCAAGGTGCTAAACAAAGGCAGTGATACAGGAAAAGGACCAGACTTCTACAGGATGATTTTAGGGTTTCCTTATGGGGGGCTTGGAGATCTAGGGTAAGTCTTGCAAGATAAGGGCACAGGGTGAGGACTATGAATGACATAAGGAAATCCCATTCCCTAGGATGGGGTGGGGACAGGGAATTCCATGGTCCAGGATAAGGGGGCGATTTTGTGGTAAGAGGAGACTTTAGGGCACCAAGGGTTTCACATGGTCAATCAATATTATTTTAACTCTTAGGGTACTGTTTCTATCTGCATCAGTAAGGGGAGACTTTAGGGAGCCTTCAGGTTAGAAAATAAACCAGTCAGTCCTTAATATTATTTTTAAGTCTTAGGGCACTGTTTGTATCCACATCACTAGTATTTACATAGCACCTGAAGTATTACAAATACTTCATTTTAATCTTACAACGAGTCTGGGAGGTACGTCCTATTAATATCCTTATTTTATAGATGAGGAAAGGCAAACAGAGATTACTTTGACTTGCTCAGTGTCACACAGCTAGTAATTGTATGAGAGCTTCCTGACTCCAGGTCCAGTGCTCTATTAATTGTGTCACTAAAGGAATAATAAGTGTGCTTATCAAATCTGGAGATGACACAGGAGGGATAGGTACTAGGAGGGATAGCTAATATACTATAACTGTCTTGATTCTGATTTTGATAGGCTGAATCTCAATAGACAAAATATAATAGTGATGCGATGGGGATTTGGCTCATTCATAGATTTCCTAAGATGGCTGGCATCCACCTGCTTCTGGGAGACTGGAGGAACAGAGCATGGATATTCTGCTGTTGGCCTACAACATGATTGGGAACAGTCTTTTCCATGGACAGTGCAGCCCAAAAGGTTGATTTAAAATTGTCAGCAACGCAGGCGCCTTTTTCCTATATTTGTATCTGACATTGACTATTCAGTAACCAGGGAGGGCCTGAGGGTCACCTCCTCCCCCTTTCCCAATTTTGAGCCATGTGGCTCAGAGAAATAGGACTGGAGGTTTTCTTTTCTTACACCATTTTCTGCTCTATGTACAAAGAGTAGTGTTTTCAACCCCAGAGCACTAGTCACGGGGATCTATGAGTCCAGGAATCTAGGCCAGGTTTTGTAACCAATCAAACCAATGTAAAAGTCCTGAGGAACAAGGATATAGAGGAATTACTCATAGGGTTTTGAATTTGAACTTGATGGGACTATCCTATGTAGGAACCGAACTAAACTGTGAGTCTAATCTTTATTCTCCCTGCCCTCCCCACACATGCCCTTGGGGGTAATTATGCCCTTCAGGTGTGGAGGGAATTGTTTGTATATTTGTTCTTCCAATATCTTTTTAAAAATCTTTTAAAAAACTAATAGAAGTTAGGTCACTTAAGAACTGAAGTAATAGTCAAGGCTTGTAAAGTGGAGAGAAGACCTCTTTATCCCTTCAGACTGCTGGAGGACCTTGTAGGGGCTAAACTATACAGTCTGGTCTTGAGAGAGTACAGTCAGAGTTGTAACTTTTAGGGAGATAAAAGTGAAATCCTGCAATCATTGCATTTTGGTTTAAAAAAAAATCTTACAAATGTAGTAGGAAGGAGATGTGACTAGACAGTAGTTCATCTGAAAAAAGACTGGAGTTTTTCATGTACTTCAAACCCAATATGAGTTAACAGGTTGATACAACAGCCAAAGAGCCATTTGGGGCGCATTAAGGCCTGGTGTTCACTGTTAGGGAGATGATAGACTCACTGTCCTCTACCCTGACCAGACCACATCTGGAGCATGTATTCAGTTCTTCAAACCACATTTTGGGAACATTACTGATAAGCTGGTTGGTTGGTTGTTGCCCTTCATTTTTGAAGAAGACCAAAATGACATCACCATGATAAAGTGAAGTTCCAGTGTGTGAGACTGTGGCTGATCAGACCAACACAAGTTTGGAATGCTCTACCACAGGTTGGGTACAGATAGTTCATATGAATTTTGGGGGTGGATACTCAAAATCTGCACATCCTTTGTTAATTTGTGCTGGCTCAATTCAGTTTTGCTCATAGAGGATAGCACCCTTTCTGATGTGGGCCCACCATGCTGAGTGGTCCTGTGCCAGTGTCTTCCATGTTGCACAGTCAAATCCAAAGTTTTTGAGAAAGACCTTGAGAGTGTTCTTGTATTGCTTCTTCTGACCACTATGTGGTCATGCATGCTCCATGTGAATTCTCCATAAAATAGTCTTTTTGGCAAGCATACATTTTGTATTCAAACAACATGGCCAGCCCATTGGAGTTGTGCTTTCTGCAGCATAGTTTGAATGCTTGGCAGTTCAACCTGAGCAAGAACTTCAGTGTCTGGTACTTTATCCTGCCAGGTGATCCTCAGAATCTTCCTAAGACAGTTCAAATGAAAGAGATTCAGTTTCCTGGCATTTGAACTTGATGGGACTAATCCAATGTAGGAAATGAACTCAACTGTGAGTCTAATCTTCATTCTCCCTGCCCTCCCCACACATGCCCTTGGGGGTAATTATGCCATTCAGGTGTGGAGGGAATTGTTTGTATATTTGTTCTTCCAATATCTTTTAAAAAATCTCTTTTTAAAAACTAATAGATGTTAGGTCATTTAATGGAACTGGAGTACTACCAAGGCTGGTAGACTGTCCATGTTTCACAGGCATACAACAATGAGATCAGCACAACAGCTCTGTAGACCTTTAGTTTAGTAGTTAGTCTAATACCTCTTTTCTCTCAAACTTTTCTTCAGAGCCTCCCAAACACTGAGATAGCTCTGGCAATGCATGCATCAACTTCATTGTCAATGTGTACATACCTGGAAAGTACACTACCAAGGTTAAGTGAACTTATCCACAGCATTCAAAACTTCTCCATTTGTTGTAATTGATGATTCTACATACGGATGGTGTGGTGAAGGCTGATGGAGGGTCCGTGTTTTCCTGGTGTTAATTATTGGGCCAAAATTAGCAAAGGCAGCGGAGAATTGATACATAATTTGTTGGATCTCAGCTTCAGAGGCTACATTGAGTGCACAATCATCTGCAACACTCCCTCCACTTGGGTTTTGCCTTGTAGCCTTTTCAAATTGAAGAGTTTACCATCAGTATGGTAGTTGACCTTGATGCTGTTTCCATCCTCACTAAAAGCATTTGACAACATATCTGAAAACATCATGCTGAAAAGCACAGGAACAAGCACATAGCCCTGTTTCACTCCATTAGTAACTAGGAAGGCACGAGAGCATTAACCACTATCCAAAACCCGGACAAACATGCCATCATGAAATTGAAGTACAATAATGATGAATTTCTTTGGGCAATCAAATTTTGACACAATTTTCCATAAGCCCTCATGACTGACAGTGTCAAAGAATTTGGTCAGATCTACAAATGTTGTGTACAGACCTCTGTTCTGCTCCTGGCATTCATCCTGGAGTTGTCAGGCAGCAAATACCATATCGACTATTACTTGGCCCTTTCTGAAAGCCACATTGACTCTCAGGTATAAGACCATCTTCGAAGTGAAGGATCAACCTACTAAGGAGGACTCTGGCAAGAATTTTGCTAGCAATGACCCCTCTGTGATTGTCACAGGACAACCTATTCCCTTTACCTTTACAGAGATGGACAATGGAGGCATCCTTGAACTCCTGGGGGATAACTTCCTCTTGCCATATAACCTGGAAAATTTCAGTCAGCTTTTATATGAGCAGTGGTCCCCCTACCTTGTAAATCTCAGATGGAATAGAATCAGCACCAGGCGCTTTGCCACATGAAAGGACCTCAAAATCTCTTCTTCATTTGGAATTTCAGCTAAGGAGGGACTGACTTCAACCTGAGGTAAATGGTCAATGGCTTCAGCATTGACTGATGATGCATTTGCTCATCTGGGTCAGAATACTCACAAACACTGACTGGTTTGATGAAAATGATGGGGAAATTCAGAAGCTGCTAAACAAAAAACGAGAACTCCACAGGTTATACCAGTAGGATAGCTCATCCACCTCTAAGAAGGCAGCATTTAATTCCATCAAAAGCAAAGTACAAGCAAAGCTTAGAGAGATGCAGGATTCTTGACTCAGTAAGAAGGTAGACAGAATTCAGTTTTATGCTGATAGTAACAATTCAAAGCACTTTTATGATTCCCTGAAAGCTATTTATGGACCAAAAACCTATGGTGCATCACAACTACCCAGTGCTGATGGAGCCACATTGATTAGTGATAAGGACATGATCCTAGAGAAACAGGGTCGAACACTTCTATAGTGTTCTCAGCAGACCATCATTGATAAACTAGAAAGTTTCCAAAGGAGGCAAATGAAGATAGTGAAGACCCTTGAGTTGACTTAGGGATGTTTAGCATGCAGAAGAGAGGACTTGGTGGAGAGATAATGGTTGTACTCAAATATATGAAGGGTTGTCATGTAAGAAAGGGAATGGATTCATTTTGTTTGGGTCCAGAGGTCAGATCCAGGAGTGGGTGAGAGCTTCAAAGAAACAACTTTAAGTTTGATGTCAGGAAGAAACTTCATCATAACTAGAGCAATGTGGAAATGGAATAGATTGCCTCAAGCAAAAGTGTATTTGTTCAGGGTTAGGTAGCCTTGAAGTCCCTTTCAATTCTGAGACACTGTGATTATGTGAAATACTAATTAATATGATTATCAGAAAGCAAACAACCTTTAATTTTGTTTAATGCAGACCTCACTTTTCTCATTTGTGAAATAGGAAATTAGACCTTGTAACTCTATCAATGTAACTACAATCAGTGATAATTTAATCCACCCCAGAAATTAACTCATTTCAGAATTCACTTAAAGAAATGGACTTCCCCCTTTGACCCAGAAATATCACTACTAGGACTATATCCCCAAGAGATTATAAAAATGGGAAAGGGACCCACATGTACAAAAATATTTATAGCAGCACTCTTTGTGGTAGCCAAGAACTGGAAATCAAGGAGATGCCCATCAATTGGGGAATGGCTTAATAAATTATG
>CM053769.1:263604274-263625338 GCA_028658325.1 Potorous gilbertii | reverse complement strand
AAGTATACCCACCTCAGCGGGTAAGAGAAATGCTGAACACTGAGAGAGAAAGGAGCAACATGAAGATTTTTTTGAAAAGGTATGGAGAAGAGAAAATAGATAAGGAAAAATTAGCATAGGCCAATGCAATAGGGAGTATGATTTTTTTACATGTGATTAACAGAAGACTGGCCCTGAAAAGAAATCAGAAAGCTTTTGTGTTAAGATTTAAGGCAAGCAAGAAGCCTTGAGAAGCCTTCAAGGAAGATTAGAGATAAGAAAGGGAGTAGCATGAACATTTAGAAAGACTAAGTATTCCTCCTGGCCAATATAGGAATTCAATGACAAGTCATAAGGATACAGTGTGGAAGGTCTTCATTCTAACAAGGCACTCATTGTTGAAAATGAATGGGTCTGACAGTGTTCTACTTTGGTTAATATTGGACTTACATGAAGAGTTCAGATAAGGTCTACCTGAGGATGACAGGAGGAAATGGGGTCATACTTTTAAAATTTTTTATTATTTTTATTTATTTTAAACATTCTTTTTAAATTTTGAGTTCCAAATTCTTTCTCTCTTTTACACCCACTGAGAAGGCAAGCAGTATGATATCAATTATATATGTGAAATCATGCAAAACATATTTCCATATTAGCCACATATCCAAAAAAGCCAAAAAAGGTAAAGTAAAACAATTACACTTCAGTTTGCACTCAGTTCATCAGTTCTCTCTCTGGAGATGATAATATTTTTTCATCATGAATCCCTGGAAATTGTCTTGGATCATTGTATTGATTAGAATAGCCAAGTCTCTCATAGTTGCTCGTCATTACAATATTGTTGTTATCATGCATGATGATCTCCTGGTTCTTCTCACTTCACTTTGCATCAGTCCCTATAGGTCTTCCCATGTTTTTCTGAAGTCATTCCCCTTGTCATTTCCCACAGCACCATCACAATAGTATCATCACAAGCATATGCCATAGATTGTTCAGCCACTCCTCTTTTGCTAGTAAGGGCTGTGCAAAAATGGCAGCTGCAGATGGAATGTGATTTAAAGAGTGAGATGGTCTAGGTATCAATCTTGGCTCTGTCACTGACTACCTGTGTGGCTTTAGACAAGTTACTTGATCTTTCTGGATCATGGTGTCCTCATCTGTGAAATGAGAGGATTGGACAAAGTGGTGTTTGTGTTCTCTTCCATATCTAATCTAGAATTCTCCAATTGTAAGATTTGAAGTATATTTGGAAAACCCCTACTGACCAAAGATCCAAAGATGACTTCCACATTCCTGGTCTTAGTGTCTCACATTTCTAATTTACATTTAATTTACATTAAAATGTAAAAAACTATGCAAAACAAGGATGGGTGTGGTTCATTTGGAAACAGTCAACACTCTTAGGCATCCTTCCCCTAAATTTAGATGTTAATTATTTTATTAGTTCCCTGGTATAGAGCAGGACCTTATGGAAATGAGATACTAAGTTGGATAGGATGGAAGGAGAGAAGGAAAGATACAAAGTTTGGTATAATAAAAAGAACTCTTTGTATCCCCAAGGTTTAGCAAAGGACTCTAGGGTTAGAGGCCCTGGGTTTTAACCACTGCTATTTACTATCTGTATAAGCTTGGACAAGTCACTTGACTTCACCGAGCCTCAGTTTTCTGATCTACAAGATGAGGGTATTAGACTAGATAACATTTAAGACTTTTATTTCTAAACATTTGCTCTCTGACCTTCAATGCTTGGCCTGGTGGAATTCTACAGTATGGACAGCTCATGGAATAAGAATTTCAAGCTGGAAAGACCTTATAAAGCATGCAGTCCAACTTCTTCCTTTTATAGCTGAGGAAACTGAGGCCCATAGGAGAAGAGACTGGCTCCCAAAGTTGTACACATCAATTTAATAGCAAATCTGGGGCAACTTGTAACCTACAAGGTCGGGGGAAGGGAAGGGAGAAACATTCAATACTGAGAGAGAAGAAGGAGGAGATAAGGATTGGGAAATGCTTCTACAGCAATATGAATAGAGTGCTAGATTTAGAGTCAGGAAGACCTGGGTTCAAATCTTACCTCTAATACCTGCTAGCTCTATTTTCTTGGACAAATCTCTTAACTTCCTTGATCTTCAGTTTCCTATTGTTTTATCTTCAGTTCTTGCATAAAAATAAAAATAATTCCTGGAGTTTTTGTGATAATGAGATAAGATATGCAAAGTACTCTGTGTAAATGTCTATTTATCATCTATCTATCTATCTATCTATCTATCTATCATCATCACCATCATCATTACCTTAATCCAGTTCCCAAGTCTGTTAGAAACAAGTCTTGATTCCAGAATAGAGGCTCTCATTTTGGTCATGACTCTTACAATTTTTGGCATTTTGAAGACCTTGGCCTAGGTTTTATAAGATTTTTGCCCAAAGCAATCAGATTTCATGTTGAGTTTTTTCTTTGCATCTTCTGTGGGATGCTGGTGATCACAAGTACCGTGACAGACCCAACCCTAGCTGATCCTCAACTAGGTCTCCAGAGTAGAATCCAGAAGAGAACTCATCTCATAATGAGCAAGGAAACCTGCAGCTTTAGGCCCATGGTGAAAGAAATGGATGTCTTGTCTTAGTGCTGGTTTCATTATGGTAAAAGCAAAGAGGAAGGAAAAAGAGTAGCTATCTCAGTTCCAGAGAGCTGAGATTTCCTGGAGTACAACTGGATGACAGATATTTCAGGACAGATGCTTCTGTATGCTGTAGTTAAGTTTCAGACACTTCAGAATAAGAAGTTATTAGTCCCATTCCCATGAGACCTCGTCACAGTTTGTTTGGGGTTAATTAGCAATGAGGAAATCAAATGCAGGGTGGAGGGGAGTGGTAAGGAGCCTGTCTGTTTGCAGGCTTGAGACTTGAGCTGATGAGAGGCAGAAGAACTGAGAGAGTAGAAGTTATAGAAAAAAGATGTACTGCAAGTACTTTGAACCAAAGACCAAGAAGCCTAGGTTTCAATCTCTCACTGATTTGCTAAGTGAACTTGAGCAAATCACTTCCCCCTTTCTGAATCTCAGTTTCTTTTTCTGTAAAATCCTGGTTCCTAAACTTTTTTTTATGGCCTGGACTCTGGCAGAGACTGGTGAAGCTCATGTACCCCCTTTCAGAATAATGTTTTTAAAAGCATAAAATAAAATACATTGGAACATCAAGGAAGCTAATTAGGTTGAAATACAGTTATTGAAATATTTTAAAAAGTTTGTGGAGAGAATGTCCTGGTTCAGGATTCCATGGGCTGCTGTGCTTAATACTGCTCCCTGTAAAGAGCGGTGGGATTTCTGAGTGGTAGAGCAGTTGGACACAAATGTGAAATCCCACAGGCTGGAGGAGAGTGAGAAGCACAACTCCAGGAAGTCCCTGGGTCATCCTGCATTACAAAGCCTGAGATCTGACCACATTCCTCAATGAGCGTCCTGGTAGAGAAAGCTTAAAGGAAGCAAACCGGAGGTGATGCCACCGAAAATTTGGAGGATATTAAGCATTTCACAGATTTCCCAAAATTCCCCAAGGTGTAAAGCATGAGGAAACTTCATCCAGATGACAGAGGCAAAATAAAGAAATTTTCAGACATTCTTATCACTGCTATTGATAATTGATAATAACTCCAGTGGTGGAGTGTAACTGGGTGATCCTAAGTCTTTGCCCTTCTTGCCTTGATGTATCACTTTTACTAAACACATTTGAAAAGTCAACGAATGGGGAAGCTAGATGGCACAGTGGATAGAACGCTGGCTCTGGCATCAGAAGGACTTGAGTTCAAATTTAGTCTTAAGACACTCACTAGCTATGTGATCCTGGGCAGGTCATTTAACTCTAATTGCCTCCCTTCCCCATGAAAAGAAGCCAATAAAGGGAGGAAACTTAAACAAGGAAACTTAAGAAAAAACATTGTCACCATCCAATTTGCCTGGCAGAAACCAACTTCATATACAAAGAGAATTTTAATGTGTCCATTTCTAAACCCTATCACCTAAAAAACAGAAACTGAATTCTCTCTGCACAATTTTTTATTAGAGGGTGCCTTTTCATGCAAATGATATATAAGGCTAAAAAATGATATTTAAAGTCTGGTTTCTCTTTTTGATTCTTTTTCATTACTTTATTTATTATTGGGGGCAGCGAGGTGGCTTAGTGGATACAACACTTAGACCTGAGTTGCAATCTGCATCATATTTCACTAGCTGTGTGACCCTGGTCAACTCACAACCTCAGTTTCCTCATCTGTAAAACGGGTATATAGCATCTACTTTCCAGGACCAATGAGATAAGAATTGTAAAGTCCTTAATATAGCACCTGGCTCATCGGAAGTGCTATATAAATGTTAGGTATTATTATTGGTACATAGTGAAGCAGCTGCTATAATTACTGTATCATCTTTTAAAATTATAGTATTATGTATATTCATTTGCATTTGTATAAATTAGTCTTTGATGCTTAAAAGCTCTTAGAAATCTTCAATGGCCTACTCATTCAAACCCAAGCAGTCAGCGTTCATGTTTTGCTCTACAGAAGTTGTTGGCTCCTGTTTTTCATGATATTATCTCTAACAACATAATAACAATAGTTGGCATTTATATAAGCCTTTAATGTTTGAAATGCACTTTGAAAATATTATCTCATTGATCCTCACAACAACCTTGGCAGGCATAGAATTCTCTCCATTTTATAGATGAAGAAACTGAGGCAGTCGGAAGTTAAATGACTTACTTGCTCAGGATCCCATAGCCAATAAGGGTATGAGGTCAGATTTGAACTTAGGTCTTCCTTGCTCCAGCCTCAGGGCTACTATAATAACCTATTATGGCACTGGTTTCAAATCATTTTTCTTTTCAGAAAATCAAAAAGCCCAATGGTCAGGGGTCATAACTTAAATACTTCTAATGACTGTTCTGGTTTGGATAAAAATGGTAGGAGGATGAATATTCAGAAGAGAATGACATTCACCAAGAAACAGATTGAGTTTTTCTAGAGATCATAAATGATAATTGTTCCATCATTCTCCCCCTCCAAAAAAGTGACCTGTCCTCAACCTAGAATTAAGACTCAGGTAGCAGAGAACAAGTGCCTTTGGAGACTGCTATTTTGAAGATAAAACCTAATGGACTTTTTATTCTCATTTGGCAAGATTGTGAATTTCCCAGTTTTTATTAAGAATGACTCAAAGATGTTCTTTGTGGTGTTTGGACATTGCTTTTTTGAATGAATTTAGCTACCAATCCACGAATGATTTGACTTGTATAAAGCTGTGTCCATTTCTTTTCTTAGAAGTTATGTTGAAAAGAGAGGTGGGAGAGCTAGTTCAAAATGTGAACAAATTCACTTAGACCTTCTCTGTAGTCATTGGGAGCTTCATTGATGCAAAGGCAGCGGGCCTGGGATTTAGCAAGGAGCTAAATAAAGGCAATGGTATAGGAAAAGGACTAGACTTATATAGGATGATTTTAGGGTTTCCTTGGGGGTTGGAGATCTAGGGTAAGTCTTGCAAGATAAAGTGAGGGCTATGCATGTTACAAGATAAGGAAATCTCATTCCCTAGGATGAGGGGTAGGGATAGGGAATCTTATGGTCCAGGATAAGGGTAAGTTGTGGTAAGGGGAGACTTTAGGGCACCAAGGTCTTCACAAAGTCAGTCAATATTATTTTAACTCTTAGGGCACTGTTTCTATTTACATCAGTTCTTTCTGACTTTTTCCATTACATCTATGATCTTTATTCTCTAGCATTTTTGATTTTATTCTTTCTTTGAAGAGTTAGTTGTTGGATGATATGAAAGTTGGGGGCAAGGTGAGTCTATGTAAAATGTAGCCATAATGGACTATGCTTATGCAGCCTGATATGCTAATCAAAATATATTATTATTTCCCTGGCATTGATTAGTCAAGCAACAGGCACATGAAAAACCACTACTAGTACATTAAAAAGGTAGGCTTTTTTTCTTTTTTTAAAAAACATTATACCATTGTAGATTTTTTTGGACAGTTAAATGGAGCAGAGAATAAAATGCCAGGTCTGGAATCAGGAAGATGAGTTCAAATCTGGTCCCAGATACTGTCTAGCTGTATGACTCTGGGCAAGTCCCTGTTTGCCTCAGTTTCTTCATCTGTAAGATGAGTTGGACAAGAAAATGGCAAACCACTCCCATACTTTTGTCAAGAAAACTCCATATGGGGTGATGGAGAGGCAGACCCAACTAAAGAGCAACAAAATAAAACAGATTTTCTAATTAGTTAAATGACCACCATTCCACCTATCTAAATTAAAACAAAACAAAACAAAACCCTAGCATGGGACCAGAGATATTCTAAGGTTGAGGAGGATTACTCATCATCTCATCTATCCCTGAAACTAACATTTAGGATGACAGGAATGGGAAAGGGTGAAATACAGAAAAACCTTTTGTTAAAATTTTTTATAAAAAACACATACCTGGAACAAAACCAAAAGAAAACAAGGCATCAGTATAAAAAAGAAGAAATCCACAGACCCCTGGTTAAGAACCCCTGGGGTGACATGATGTTTAACATCCTTTCTAGCTGGAACATTCTCGAGTCTGTAGTTAGTTGCAATTTCAAGATTCCCTGGCAGTGCTTGCATTTCCAAGAATTTGGAGCTTCCACTGTGCCATGACGATGTTAGTGAGTGCTGTGCAAGGTTCACTCTAGGTTGGCTCCAGACTTGTTTCACTTTACTGAAGCCATAATCAATGACAGAACCTGGGTCCTCTACTTACAATTCTAATGCTCTGCCCACTTGGCCACACTGTTTCCAAAATAGGGAAAAGGAGTAAAATAGGAAGTCACTAGTGATGGTGACAGAAAAATGTAGGATGTGTCTGAGGACACTGGTGTGTGTGTTTGTGTGTGTGTGTGTGTGTGTGTGTGTGTGTGTGTGTGTGTATTTTCAAAATTCCTGGGGGAAAAAAACAAACCAACTTGTAACCTGAAATGTACAGCATCCCTTCCCACTTGAAATTTTTGTTGTTTTTTGTTTATTTGCATGCATGTCAAAGCCCCCCAAATGGGTTCTCGGAAGACTGAAACTGTTTCCCAGTGCTCAGCATAGAGTGGACAATTGTTGAGTTACACTGAATGGAACCACTGAAATGAAATCAAAGGCAGAGCAGAGTCACCAGTTACATACAGAATGGCCCCTCTGATCATGGAGAACCTCCTTCCTCTGTGACTCCAGGCTTTGGAGTCTCTGACTCTGAATCAGAGGCCTCAAGACAGTTACACTGGCAGAAGACTCAACAGGTTGTGTGATCTGCCTCTCCCCGCCCATCTTCACACCCCAACCCATTCCTCTCAAGGTTAGATCTTAGGTAAACAGAGTGGAATGTGAGCCAGCAGAGCAAATACAAGATTAGCATCATTGCCAAGCTATAAACACCTACATGCCTGAATCTGAGTGTTGACTATGGAACAAAAGGGAGCAAGAAGTTGATAGCCACCAGAACAATCCCTGGCCTGAGAGACCCTGAGAAAAGCCTTATTCCTGAGTACTTTGCTTCTGTTCACTTGGGGCAATAGCCTCCAACGGGTAAGCAACCTTGGGCCCCCTGAGCTGGGTTCCTCTCTAGCAGAAAGCTGGAGGGTGCCTGTGGGTTCTGGAGCAAGTCTTTGCATGGCAGATGGTTTTCTCTGAATATGGGTCAAGGGAGGAACACATGGGTCATCTCCCATTCGCAAAGTTAGTGCAGCTCAGGAAGATGAAGACTCTGATCTGGTGTGGATGATATATAGGGAAAGGAAACAAGAAAATCACAGGATTTTATAGCCAAAAGAAACCTTAGAGATCATATAAGCTCACCTTCCCTCTCCCTCCATTTTGCAATCAAAGAAACTGAGACCTCTATGGGAGAAGTGATTTGCCCAAAGTCTCAGATGGCAGTAGGATTTGAACCCAGGTCCTGCTTCATCCTACTCTACCGTAAGATTATAGACTCATAGGTTTAGAGTTGGAAGGGACCTAGAGTTCATCTGGTCTATCCCCCTCTTTTTACAGAAGAGGAGAATGAGGAGTAAAGGGATGAAGTAAATACCAAAGCTGGGATCTGAACCTGACTGAAGTCAGGAAGACCTAAGATCAAACCTGACTTCTGACATTTACTAGCTGTGTCATCTTGGACAAGTCACTTCACCCTGTTTTAGTTCCTCATCTGTAAAATGAACTGGAGAAGGAAATGGCAAAGCACTGCCAAAAAGACTCCATGAGTCCTGTGTTAAGTGCAGGGTCATGGAAATTGGATAAAGTTTGGGGCACCAGTTCAAGCACAAACTCACTTGATGAGAGCCCCAGGAAGGAGAACTAGGTTTAATAGCAATGTCTGCCAATAACTGGTACTATGTTGTATCCAAGTGGTCTTGGACTCAATTCTAGCCATCATTGATAGTGTTTGATGGATCTCCCAGGGATTAATTCTAGGCATGTGGACAGAGCATTGGGCTGAAATCAAGAAGATTTATTTTCCTTAGTTCAAATCTGGCCTCAGACACTTACTAGCTGGGTGACCCTGGGCAAGTCACTTCATTGTGTTTGCCTCAGTTTTTCATCTGTACAAGGATTTGGAGAAGGAAATAGCAAACCACTCCAGTATCTTTGACAAGAAAATTCCAAATGCGGTCATGAAGAATGGGACATAACAGAAATACAACTTAACAACAACAACAAAAATTAAGGCATGGATCTGAGAAGTGTACTTCTGTTCATGGACTGGGTCAAGTATGTGGTTTTTCTGGTGATCAAGGGAATGGATAACTTTGCCCCCAGAGGCAGCCACAGTAATCTACCTTCCAAATAGCCAGGAGAATTCTCCTACATTCCTTCAAACTTAGCACAGCAAAATTTCTCCTGAAGGGGTGCCTTTGTGCCTCTTTCCTAAGCAACTGTGATAGGTATTTATGCACTAACACCAGCAACATCCTAGACAGGGGTCTAGATCCTAGAAGACCACCACCTTTTGGGGTGGTCTTCTGATTTGGAGTAGGGCAAGAGATTCTCCTCCTCTGCTTACCTCTTGCTTGGTTAGGGAGAGAACAAGTGTTTTGTTTTTTTTAAATGACATTTGAGGAAGGGATTTTCACTTACAAACTACAGCTGAAGATCTTGGAAGAATGGATCTCAGCCAGTATTCCTAACAAGGGTTGTTAATGATCTGTTTGCCTGGAATCTTACAAATGTAATTAAAAAAAAAAAAGCACTGAACTGAAAAGAAAAAGGAGGTGATAGAGAAAACTGCCTATGTATGTTTAACTAGACACCACAGAGAGAAACTGCAACTTAGGTAGAAGACAAGTAGCTTATTACGTCCAGTTATTCACAGGAAGCAAAATTCAAGAAAAAAGCAACCAAACCTATTGCCTGGGATGTCTATATACAAATTCAGAAAGTATGGATAGCAAGAAAGGTCAATTAAAGCTTGTGGTGTAATGGGACAAATTTAACCTGACAATGTAGAAAGGAAATGGAATTTGGAATCACAGACCCAGGTCCGAATCCTGGTTCTATCTCTTACTACCCTTCTGAACTTGGGTAAATTATTTAATGTTCCCTGGCTTTGGTTTCCTCACCTGAATGTTAAAGTCTCTATTCTTGTGGGTTAGGTGGTCTTTGCTGCCATGTAAAATGAGAAAATTGGACTGGATGACCTCTAAGGTCCTTTTCCAACTCTATGATCTTGTTATCTTTATATGGTTCTGGAAGAGTATGACTTACTCAAAATGAATATAATAAGTAAAAAAAGGGAGAGGAATGCAAAAAGTACTACTTCCCAAGAAAACACATGAAGTACTTTAGACTTGTAATATTATACCACGTCATCATGGACTCCTGTCCACCCCAAGAAAGAGAAATGCACTTGAAGTTGCTAAGAGTCTGCTAGACTCTGCTAACTCATTCTTCTAGTGAGCTGCACCTCTTAGCAATTTATTTAGCCCTCCACACTTACAGTAATGACCCTAGATGAGGCTGAACTCTCCTGTCTGCCACTTTTTCTCCTCTCTGAATCTTAGTTTCTGTCTCTCTCCTCTTTTTTTCCTTTTCTTTTCCTCGCTCTCCCTCTCTCCTCCAACCTCCCCACGACCGATCTCATAACTCAGTATTAGTGAAAAGCAAAGTCTAGATTCGTGGCTCCACATACAGTAGGAAGGAAAGAAGCATGGATTGAGTACTTATGTGGGAGGCTCAGTGTTAAGTGATAGGGATAGAAATACAATGAAAGACAATTCCTACCCCCAAGGAGTTTACAGTCTAAATGGGGAAGACCACGTGGAGAAGGGAGCTGAAAAAGGGTGGAGCATGGGAGAAAAAAAGGAAGGAGGTTTAACAGAAAGATATTTCATGGTAAATAAGCCCCAGGGACAGTAGGAAATGCTGTAATGAAGAGGCCTCTGGCACTGGGGCAAGTTCTAGAATGAGACAACAGTAGAGGCATGATTTTTGAATTCCAGAAGGTCAAGAATGGGGCTGGGAGAGAAATGGGGGAAGGATGGCCTACTTTCCTTCATTGTCTCTGTCCCTTAATAGTCTTCTACTCTCACACTTGAAATGGGAAACTCCACCTATGGTTCTAAGAGTCTTTCTCCAAGGTCATCACTGATTTCTTGGTTGCTAATTCCAAAGATTTTTTTTTTCTCAGTCCTCATCCTCTTGCCTTCTTTGCCACCCTTGACAGTCCAGCATATTCTCTGATCGCTGGCTTTTCATGACATTGTTCTCTCCTAAGTCTTCTTCCTACTGATGTGACCATTCCTATGTATCTCCTTTGCTTATCTCCTATGTCTGTGGTCTGTATTGCACCATCTTCTCTTTTTTCTCTATACTTTTTCTCTCTTGCTGATTTCACTAGCTCCCTTGTGTTTAACTATCATCTCTGTCCTGATAACTCCCAAAGCTAGGTTTCTAGCCCTCATCTCTCCTGAGTTCTAGGCCCTCTTTACCAGCAGCCTGTTAGGCCTCTCCATCTGAAGGCCTCATAAACATCACAATCTTAACATATCCTAAATAGAACTAATTATCTTTTTCCTAACGTCCTTATTTCTGTTGAGGACATCATTATCCTTTAAGTCACCCAGATATGAAATCTCAGACTCTCACTCTCTTGGTGTCTGTCTCTCTATCACTCACTCACTCACTCACTCCCTCTGTCTCACCCCAACTCATGCCAAGGAAACCATTGATAGGGTTCTCTTGGTAATATCAGGGTGAACTTCACATATAGGTATCTACAAAAAAAGTCAAAGCAAGCACTCAGGCCAACAATAATTCACTGAACACAAGATGGACTTTTTCACTCAACAGAAAAGGATTCCCAGGATGAGGACTGGAAGAGACCTTTAAGATGATCTACTTTCTCTCCTCTCACAGCTAAAGAAACTGAGACCCACAAAGGTTAAGTGATTTGTCTAAGATCACAAAGACAGTAATAGAGCTCAGATTAGAACTCAAATCCTATGACTGCAAGTCCATCATTCTTTCACAGCATTATGCTGTTGATTCATTCCTAAAGCTTTAGGTAATTATAACTAACAATTATAGGGTCCTTTAAGGTTTGCAAAACACTTTACATATGTAATTATATCATTTACTCTTCACAAGAACCCTGTAAAGTAGGTGCTATTAGCATCATTCCCATTTTATTAAGGAAGAAACTGAGTCTGAGAGAGGTTCCGTGACTGCTTGCCCAGGGTTAAGGTTAATAAACCTTATTAAGTGAAATTCTAAGCCAAGTTCTTCTGATTTCCAATTTAGTGCTTTTCCTACTATATTTGAATACTTCCTCCAGTGAAGAGTCCTGCCTTTCTCAGGGTCCTATCCAAGCCTTTATTTTTATAGTTCTCATTCTTCTGCATCTATTTCCACTGAAAGGGGAAAACACTAGAGTTCACTAAAGAGTTAGCCCCTCTTCCCTGAACTTGCTTAATCCATGCAGTTTACAATACTAAGGAAGGGTAAGGTCTGAGTTGGCTCTTATATCATAACCTCACCTGTTATGGATCCTCAGATCTGGCTCCTCCCTGATTCCAAAATTGTCATAGGAACTCCACACTGTCTAGTAATTCCTCCTCTGCTGTCACTGCCTTCTGCTATTGCCAGCTCATGATCATAGGATCTGTCTTCTCTTGGGGCCAAAAGAGCAATTATTGGGTGCTTGTGGTCAAAGATAAGGGATTGATTCTGGAACTGATTTTATCTCTTTAATGAGATGTTAAATTTCTTCGACAAGGTGAACTCTTTCATAAAGTATGGATTTCTTGGCATATCCTGGGTGCTTATTACTTCACTGGCACCATATTGATATTAATTAACTGATTCATAGCCAGTTCATATACCTGTGGTACACTCTTGGGGTTTGCCTTAGATCTGGGTTTAAATACTACTTCTAAATTTACTAGCTGTGTGAAGGATGCTAGAAAGAAAGGGGATACACACAGATATACACTTAATTCCTTGCCGGTAATCCAGTTTTCTCCAGGAAACCTCCCATTTATTCCTGATTATCTTATTGAGAATTAATACCATTATTACAGCCCTCTACTTACTTCATATACTAAGGGACCCTTGAAGGAGTCATGTACATTGGGGAACTGGCCAAAGATGAAAGAACAAAGAAGAGAAAATCCTGGGTCATTTCTCAATAAGCATTTATTTATTCATTTCCTGCTACGGTAGTGTGTAAACTACCTAGGATAAGCAATACTTTTGATAGACTTTTATTTTGTGACAGCAATAGTCATACATGTATGCTTCAACTGACACTAGGTTGACTCTGAACATTTAACTTTGATAAGATGAAACCATATTAAGCTGATTTTCCCCACCTCTAGTTAATTCTCTTATCAGTTCAGTGTTAATTTGTATGCCATACACTTTTCATTGCCCTTTTAATTCTGTGGTTTTTAAGCATATATTTTTCACTAAGTAAATATGCAAAAGTCATAACTCTTAAAGAGCACACACTTAGTAAATATTAGAATTATGCAGTGGCCATTGTTGTGGGGAAACCAGACATTTAAAGAATAATTTAAGATTAAAATGATACACAAGTAATCATACCAATGTGTTAACAAAAATAGACGAAAACAAAAGAAGTGCCAATGGTGAGAAAAATCAGGTCTTTGATTCATTCAAACACAGTCTTGCTAAAAATTTTTGTCTTCTCTCATTCCCCGCAGGAGCTCAACCCTATTAACAAGTATTGATTGGCTCTTTCTCTGACTCAATCGTGTTGGGCACTTATTGATCTGTTTAAACCTGAATGGTCGGTACGTAGTCTAACCAGAGGAAAACCAGAGCTTCAGTTTCTCAACACTGAGATTAACACAGAACTCTGCACACACTAGACATTCAATTAACGGTGGTTGAACTGAATTAAACTAAATCCACACTTTTAAATCCCTACCATTCTAGTGTAAGTCTTCATTTAGGTTTAGTCAAGCGCCACCTTGTGGATTCTTGGTAAAAACAAATGGTGAGTTAGTTCTTCTATGGCTTCTCTTTGTAGAGAGAGAGTTCTTGATAACTGAAAAATCAATAAAGACGGACCTGTAATTTATTTGTGGTGGGGACTGATTCTATCTACCCAGATTACAACCTGTTTATAATTTGGGATTTTATAAAGTTGCCTAAGATTCACAGAGGCTTGCCCGTTGCCCAGTGGTCATCTAATCTAAATCCACTCATTTTATAGATGGACAAGCTGGGGTCGAGAAATGGAAATTATTTGGGGAAGGTCACGCTGCTGGGAAGTAGAGGAGCCCAAATTTGGACCCAGATACTCTGACTTAGAACTCTTTCCCTGGCACCATGCTTGGATTTATTTGATACTACTACCCTCACTCTTGAAGGTCTTCTGGATTCCCAAGTCTAGATTTATGTCCACTGTGCCTGCCATTTGAAAGATAGGGTAACCTAAACTGAAGTTGGAATTAGGAGGGAATGGGACACATCTAGATGTTGGCCATACAGGTTAGATACCAGTTAGTTGGCAACCCTACTAGAAGGCCATCTATGAGAAATGTGTCCTTGTGGGTTTATTTTGCTCTCCCCACAAAATTCAGGCAATCTTAGAGGTCATTTAGTTCAACTTCCTTGTTTTAGAGATGAGAAAATTGAGCACTAGAGAGGTAAAGTTGATACAAATCCTCTGATCTGTAAAATTTGGGTTCAGTCGAAAGGTCAAACTTAAGACCGAAGAATCTGTCTCCACCCAAGTTTGAGTTTAGCACACAAAGGGTTCCCTGCTTTAGATTTAATTACTTGCAAACGTGGATGGGGGCTGACCAACTTAAGAAGAGTCAAAGCTATCTCTTTATCTGTAATGTCCTTCAAAAAAAAAAAACATGATGAGGATTTTGCAAGAAGGGAGCTGGAGGAAGCTCTGAATCTCCAAGGTATTGGTTATAAATGATCATTTTTTCACAAGTGTAATCTCTTTGAATGAAAGTACTGTTTCTTTTCTGTTTCAATAAATAAACATTCATTATGTACTTATGTGCCAGTCACTATCCTAAGTGCTGGGGTGCAAAAAGAAGCCCTGCCCTCAGAAGAAGCTTGCAATCTAAGAGAAAAGACATACAAACTGTTGACCTGAAAACTTGGTTAAAGAAAAGGCAACAGGTTCAATGCATGCATTTTATGATTTAATTAATTAATTAATCAATTCCCCATTAAAGATAACAGTAACATAATGCATTATGGAGCCAGAAATCTTCTGGCTTATATACATTTTGCCATGAGAAAGGAACTCTCTTAGTTGAACAAATCATAATTTCAGTAAGACAAGACAATTAATAGGGCAATGTCAGTTGAGCCTTGCGATTCCAGGCTGGGTAAACATATGTCTTAGTGACATACGACAAGAAAGAATCCCACCACTAGTGAGTGGCAGGCTTCCTGTCCTAAACAGATATTCGAAATAGCTAACATAGGAAAGGGTAAACAAAGTTCATATAGAAATTACAACCTAAAATGTCTGTATTTTCTTTACCATTAATATGCCATAACATAGTATATGTCTATAGATATTAAGATATGGAAAAAGTCCCATTATTCAAGATAGTGTCTTAGGTTAAAGGTCTCCCAAGGAATGTTAAGTCAGCCTTGGCTGGCTTTTGTTGACATAGGAAGAGGAATTCTCTGAGTTTGCTTCAGAGAGAACAAAGAGATTATTCCAAAATTTTATATTAAACATTATCAAAACAGATATATCTGAAACAAGATCTATACAGGGTAAATAGGAGTAATTAACAAAAGGAATGCGCTGGAATTAAGAGGGGTTGGAGAAGGCTTCCTGTAGAGGGTGGGGTTTTGTGATTGTGGTTTGTCCACTTTGAGAACAGTAACTTCAGGAGGATGAAACCATGACCTGCAAGTGAAATAGATTTCATAGTGCAAAGTCACCAGCCTCACTCTCTCCTCCAGAGCCATCTGGGTCCACTGGCCAGATACAGAACAGGACAACCGGAGAAAGCCCAGGACACCATGGGAGATTGTGGCCTTTCTGGATTCTGAGTTCTCATTTTGACCGAGGAAGGTAAAGCCCATTCAGTAATTTAGGCTGTTTTGGAAGTGAGCCTGGAGATGGCCCCTTTAATAAAAAAAAAAAAAAAAAAAAAGATCAAACTGGGAGGGGAAGACCCTCAGGGCTTCTGGCCAGAAGAAAAACAATTACTATTTATATCCACTCTGATCCACCTCGGCCCAAACTATAATCGTTAAGTGGTGCTTGGGTAGGGGCTGGTGATTTGACCAATCCCTGAGTGCCAGAGTGAATTTGGGTTCCAGGCTTGGTCTTTAGCCAGAGAGCACCAAGATATTGAGATAGGTTTCAGCCTTCAAAATTTACCTTCCTTTGGGCAGAGCATCCTCAGGTAAGAGAGGGAAGAAGGAGAAGGAGGGGGGGAGAGGGAGGAGTAGGAGGTCGGTTACTGTCGGAACTGGCCTGTTGGGTCCCCAGCGTGGCCGATCTGACTACTCACAGGTTGTGGCTTGTCCTTTGCTCTTGAAGATGGTCATGACATCAGGAAGATGATACCATGACTTGCAAGAGAATTGGTTTAATTTGAGGGAGGGCTCTGCAAAGTCACCAGCCTCACCCTCTTCTGCAGAGCCAAATAGAGATCAGGACAACTGAAGATAGCCCAAGATGCAATGGGAGATCTTGCCTTTTTTAAGCTAAGGTCTTTCTGAGCTCTTGCTTTGCCTGAGACGAATCCCATTTAATAATTTGGGCTGTTTAAGAAGTGAGCCAAGGGATGTTCCCTTTAATAAAAAAGAAAAAAAAATTGAACTGGAAGGGGAAGACCCCTTAGGAAAGTTTTTGGCCTAAAGTAAACAATTACTATTTACATTCACTCTGATCCATCCAGCCCCAAGCTATAACCATTAAGTAGTGTTTGGGTTGGTGTCCACTGCTGGCCTATCTTTGAGAGCCACATCAGCCTTCAAAATTTACCTTCCTTTGGACAGAGCACTCTCAGAGGAGGAGAGGGAGAGACCGGGACTATGGATGGGGGCTGGAGGATGGGGGAGAGGGGATGGGACACCTTGGCCTTTTCAAGCTAAGGGCTCTCCGAGTTCTCAGTCTGATTGAGGCAAAGCCTATTCAGTAATTTAGGGGAATTTCAGACATGAGCCAAGAAAGTGGCCAGAAATCCTGAGGGTCTTCCTCTCCCAGTTTGATTTTCTTTTTTTTTTTAGATAGGATTTTAATTAAAATGAGGCAGGTCAGTAATCCGAGAAGGTAGGAGAGTATTATAAGCATGGAGGACAGCCAGAGACAGTGCCTGGAGCTGATAGATGGAGTGTCTTGTTGTGAGACCACCAAGAGATCTGGGCAAGATGTCACTGGATCGTGTCAGGGACTAAAGTGTAAAAAGACTGGAAAAATAAGAGGAGGCTAGGTTTTAAAGGGCTTTGAGTGAGAAACAGTATTTTGTGTCTGCTCCTGGAGGTAAGAAACCATTAGAGTTTATTGAGTAGGGGAAATGACATGATCAGACTCTGTGCTAGCACATTATAGGTGCTTTATAAAATCATACTAATTTTCCCAATTCCCTGTAATTATGAAATAGGTTTTTTGAACCCAAATATGGATGAGCCTTATTTATTTCTCTCCCTTTGCTTCTTGTCATCCAATATTAGTTAACCCTTTTAGCTGTTTGTAATCTGCACATTTTATGTGCATATGTCTATGCCTTTTTCCTAGTCTCTAAGCATGGGATCAAGCCCACATCCCTGAGGTACTCCATTATAGCCTAACATGAACTCTGTAATGACTGCTCTTTGGTTTCCACCATTCTACCTGTTTTAAATCTACTTATGGATTAATGATCCTCTGATCTAGAAGAGTTTTAAACACCTGCTGTTTCCATATCAGCATTCCTTGGAATTCAATAAACTACTTCCTCTTCAGATATGATGAACTTCACTTTCTCCAGGAAAACTGTCATATCAAGGACATAGCTCCAAAGAGTCAATATTCATTGTTCCTTTCCTTCTACACTGTGATAAGAAAAGATTTTTATGGTATATTATTTTTCCCAAATATATGTAAAGACAATTTTTAGCATCCATTTTTACAAGATTTTGAATTCCAGTTTTTTCTCCCCTACTGTCCCCTCCACTCCTTCTAAAATGGTAAGCTATTTAATACAGCTGTTCGATATGTATGTGCAATCATGTAAACATTTCCATATTAGTCGCAGTTGTGAAAGAAGAAACAGATGAGAAGGAAAAAAAAAACAAATAAGTGAAGAAAGTATGTTTTGATGTGCATTCAGAGTCTATCGGTTCTTTTTCTGGAGGTGGATTGCATTTTCCATCATAAGTTCTTTGTACTTGTGGATATTGTATCATTGTTGCTGAGAAGAGCTAAATCATTTATAGTTGATCATCACACAATGTTGCTGTTACTGTGTACAATATTTTCCTTATTCTGCTCATTTTACTTTGTATCAGTTTGTAGAGTCTTCATATTTTTCTGAAATCTGCCTGCTCATCATTTCTTATTCCACAACAGTGCTCCATTACACTCATATTCTACAGCTTTTTCAACTATTCTTCAACTGATGGGCAGGCATCTCCTCAATTTCCAATTCTTTGCCAGCATTAAAAGAGCTGCTATAAACATTTTTGCACATATAGGTCCTTTCCTCTTTTTTTATAATCTCTTTGCGATACACACTTATGAATGGTATTGTTGGATCAAAGCATATGCACAGTTTGGTTTCTCCTTTGGGCACAATTCCAGATTGCTTTTCAGAAAAGTTGAATCAGTTCACAACTCCAATAATAAATTTAGTGTCCCAATTTTTCTATATCCTCTCCAACATTTTTCATTATCTTTTTTTTGTTAATCTGATAGGTTTGAGGTGGTACCACAGAATTGTTTTTTAATTTGCATTTCTCTGATGAAAAGTGATTTAGAGCTTGTCTTCCCATGACTATAGATGGCTTTGATTTCTTTATCTGAAAACTGCCTGTTCAAATCCTTTGACCATTTATCAACTGGGAAATATTCTTTTTTTAAAAAATTTTATTTGTTTTCCATGTTCTACAATCACTTCATATATCTTAGACTTTTTTTCCTCCCTCCCCACTTCCTCCCCAATGTTCTACACATACATTCCTGTTAAATACATTTTCAAATTAGTCATGTTGCATAGAAGAATTAAAATGAATGGGAGAAACCATAACCATAAAACAAAATAAAACATAATACAAGAGAAAATGATGATCCAATTCCATAGAATCTTTCTCTGGATGTAGAATGGCTTTATATTCTTAATAAATGTCACACAGTTCTCTATATACTTGAGAAATGAGACCTTTATGAGAGATACTTGCAGTAAAGATTACTTGCCAGTTTTTTGCTTTCCTTCTAATTTTGGTTGCCTTGGTTTCTTTATGCAAAAGCTTTTAAATTTTATATAATAAAAAATTATCTTTTATATTTCATAATGCTCTCTATCTCTTATTTGGTCATGAATTCTTCCCTTCTCCATACATCTGAAAGGTAGGCTGTTCCTTGCTCTTCTAATTTGCTTATGGTATATCGAAGTCATGTACTCCTTTTGACCATACTCTGGTATATGGTGTAAGATAGCGGTCTATATCTAGTTTGTACTCTGTTTTCTAGTTGTTCCAGCAGTTTTTGTCATATAGTGAATTCTTACCCTGGAGGCTGAGGTCTTTGGATTTATCGTACACTAGGTTACTATGATTCTTTATACTGTGTCTTGTATTCCAAATGTGTTCCACTGATCAAGTTGTAGGAGGACAATTGAGGTCCAACACTAATAGAGTTTTGCTGTCTATTCCTGTAATTCACTTAACTTGTCCTTTAAGAATTTGGGTTCTATTCTGCTTGGTGCATATATGTTTAATATTGATATTACCTCATTGTTTTCATTGTCTCTGGTACCTTCTAGCTAGATGTAGCTTCTTTCCTTAACTCTTTTAATTAGACCTATTTTTTCTTTTGCTTTATCTGAGATCAGGATCGCCACCCCCTGCTTCTTTAACTTCGTCTAAAGTCTGCTTTATCCCCTTATCTTTATACCCTGTGAGTGTTTCTCTGCTTCAAGTGTGTTTCTTATAAACAACGCATTGTAGTATTCTGGTTTTTGATCCACTCTGCTATCCATTTTGTTTTATGGGAGAGCATCACATTCACATTCACAGTTATGATTTTTCCCTTCATCCTATTTTTCCTCTGTTTTGTCCTCTCTCTCCTTTCACCCTTTCCCTCATCACCAGTGTTTTGATTCTGTCTAGCACCTCCCTGCCCTCCCTTGTGTCGGTCCCCTCCACTCCTACTTCCCTGTTGGGTAAGATAGATTTCTATATTCAACTGATTGTATCATTCCTTCTTTGAGTCAGTTCATATGAGGGTGAAGTTCAAGAGATGCTCACTGCCATCCTCTTATCTCCCCCTCCACTCTATGTATTAGGTCTTTTGCATCTTTTCATGTGAAATAATTTATCCTGCTCTACCTCTCCCTTTCTTCTGCTCCTCTTCCTCATTCCCCCTCAAATTCACCTTATCCCCATACCCTTTGTCTACATGTCTTCCTTCTAGCTTCACTGTTAGTGGGACAGTTCTTAGGAACTGTAAGTATCATCATCCCATGCAGGGATGTAAACAGTTTAACCTTTTTGCTTTTCCTTACGATTTCTTTTTTCCTTTTTACCTTTCTGAGTTTCTCTTGAGTCCTAATATTGGAGATCAAATCTTTTCTTCAGCTCTGGTCCTCTGAATTTCATTGAATGACAATTTTTTCCTTTGAAGTATTGCGCTTAATTTTGCTGGGTAGGTGATTCTTGGTTAGAGTCCTAAATCCTTTACCTTCCAGAACATCATGTTCCATGACCTCTGACCCTTTAATGTTGCAGCAGCTGCCAATGAACTGTATAATCTTGATTATGGCTTCCCGATAGTTGAATTGTTTCTCTCTGGCTGCTTGCAAAATTTTTTCCTTGACCTGACAGTTTTAAAATTTAGTTCTAATATTCCTTGAGTTTTCTTTTGGATCTTTTTCTGGAGGTAATGGGTGGATTCTTTCATTTTCTATGTTGCCCTCTGGTTCCAGGATATCAGGGCAATTTTCCTTGATAATTTCTTGAAAGATGCTGTCCTGGCCCTCCTTGATTATGGTTTTCATAATGACTCTTAAATTATCTCTCCTGGATCTATTTTCCAGGTCAGTTGTTTTTCCAACAAGGCATTTTACATTTTCTTTTTATTTTTTCATTCTTTTGGGTTTGTTTGATTGCTTCTTTATGTCTCATAGAGTCATTAATTTCCACTTGCCCAATTCTAATTTTCAAGGAATTATTTTCCTCAGCTTTTGTGCTTCCTTTTCCATTTGGCTAATTGTACATTTTAAGGAATTGTTTTCTTTTTCCAAGCTGTTGACTCTTTCTATATTTCTCTTGCAGGGGCAGCTAAGTGGTGCAGTAGATAGAGCACCAGTGCAGGAGTCAGGAGGACCTGAGTTCAAATCTCACCTCAGACACTTGACACTCACTAGCTGTGTG